>CM067592.1:45069206-45574754 GCA_034336665.1 Luscinia megarhynchos | reverse complement strand
CTCTTTTTTCGGCCTGTGTCCCACCTTTTTCTGTGGTGAGCCTTTGCAAAACTCTATGAATGTATTTCCTGGAACTGGAGATTCAATATTGTTGAGGTAGTGTTTTCACTTCTAAGGGGTATTACTTCCTTGCTGGTATTATCTCTGAGATAAATGGAGAAAATCACAGGCTTTCATATATAGGGAGGTACACTGGATATTGAACACAATTATTCTTCAGTTGGATTTCAATATAGCACTTCAATTTCTTTGATTTTGAATTATTTTTCCATAGCCACTCTGACTTATAGTGCATGCAAAAGTTCATCCAAGGCTTTAGCACTCCCACCCTCTTTTTCTGATGCATTGTGTCACAACTGACATGATATGGTGTGTGATGTTCCTTATTAATTCTTTTCATCCTGAACAAAGACACCAGATCACATGTCAAGGAACTGTTTCTTGGAAATATGCTGAACAAAGAGAGTGCAAGAAACAAAGAGGGAGACAGGGGGACTGATCCACTTCGTTTTAAAATTTTCATTGTGCACACATAATATTTAAAACAGATTTTTGCCCCTGTTTCAGGCATGTGCAGTCAGCCCTTAGGTGCTTTCTAGGACAGGAGTCAGGATTTGGAGTTCACACAGCAACACTGAGCACAAGTCTCAAGGCAGAAAAAGAAGTTGGCTCAGCTCAGCGCTTTCCCATCTCCACAGCACTTTTTCTTCCAGCCACTTTTCTGTAGCAACAGTCAGAATGTTTGAGATAAAACATGCTTATGCCTGGTCTCTACAACAGGTGATTACGTAAGTTATTATCTTGTTGTGCACAATACCAATTGTTTATTATTCTAGTAATAGCTGAAGGCATGGAGTTTTATAATATCTTGTGAGATTAAAGAGGAATGTAGCTTTTATGTTTCTTGAAGGACTGCTGGCCAGGAGGGTGAAACATGCAGTAAATAGCATGAATCACCAATATAAGGAAAGCCACTTGGTTTACCTGAAATTTTAGAATCACAGAATACTATGGGATTTCAGGGATATTAAAAACCATCTGGTTTCAACCCCTGCGTCATGGATAGGGCCACCTTCCTCTGGACCTGGCTGTCCATGCTCCGTCCAACCTGGCCTTGAACACTGCTAGAGAAGGAACAGATGCAGCTTCTTTGGGCAGCCCATGCCAGTGCTTCAGCAACCTCACAATCAAGAATTTCTTCCTAACATCTTATCTAACCCTGCCTTCTCTCAGTTTGAAGCCATTTCCCCTTCTTCTATCACTGCTATATCTTTGTAGTGTCCGTCTCCAGCTCTCCTGTAGCCCCTTTAGGTGCCGGAAAGGGCTGTTAGGTTTCGCAGAGCCCTGTATTCTCCAGACTGAACAAGCCCAGTTCTCTCACCTGTCCGTCATAGCACAGGTGTTCCATCCCTCCATCCCTTGGCACTTGCTCTAACAGGTCCATATTCTTCCTATGCTGGGGGGTCCAGAGCTGGATACAGTGTTCTGGGTGAGGTCTCACCAGGGCAGAGTGAAGATGCACTCCCATTGACCTGATGCCCATGCTGCTGGTGATGCAGCCCAGTCAGCTTTCTGGGCTGTAGTCCCAGCTTTGTTGAAGCTGATGAGGTTCCCATGGGCCCACTTGATGAGCTTGTCCAGGTCCCTCTGGATGGCACATCACTCCTCAGGCATGTCACATGCTCAGCATGATGTCACCCACAAATTTGCTGAGGGTGTACTAGATCTCTCTGTCTTCTGTCCTTGATGAAGATCGCAACTGGCTCCAGTATGAGCCCCTGAGGAGCACTGCTTTTTACTGATGCCCATAGGGACAGTAAGCCATTGACTACTACCATCTGGATATGCTAGTCCAACTAATTCCACTTCCACTGAATAGTCCAATTAATTCCACTTCCACTGAACTGTCCCATCAAATTCACCTCTCTCTCATTTAGAGCAAAGAATGTTGTGAGAAATAATGTCTCAGCCCTTACAGAACTCCAGAAGATGACATCTGCGGCCTTTCCCTTGTCCACTAGTGTAGTCCCTCCATTGTTGAAGACTGCCAGCTTGTTCAGAGGAACTCTCCCTGGATGAATATCTGCTGGTTGGCCAGCTGGGCACCCCTCCCTTCTCCTGAGAGATTTTTTTTGCCCCCCAGGTTCTTGTGGGTTGAGTCATGCTCAGAATGCACCTCATAGAATGTTGGTGGTATGCACAGCACACACTTAGTCTGGGAAGCCAGCACAGACTCCTGCCAGTAATAATTTCTTTCTGCTCTCCAATAAACAGATCACCCAAAATACACTCTTAATGTGTCCGAAACCAATTTCCAAAGTTTTAAAGAACAACATTAATTTTTTTGCTGGGTTTTGGCATTTTCTTGGTTGATTGGTTAGTTTCAGGGTTTTTTTGCTTATTTAGTTGTTTGAAACATACCTGCAAAATGTATAATTAGTGTCTTTATGAACAGTGCTTCTGATATTACCTCCTCTTCCACTCCCCAGTTTGATGCATATTTCCTTTTCCTCCTGTCCTCTTTTTATAGTGCTCTAGATTAATATAGATTAGAGTGCATTCTACATTAGTGCAGGTTATAGTGCATTCTACACTAATGTGTAGGTCTTTTCCCTCCCAGTGATTGCATGAACTCCAATTTGTTGTATCTTCAGGCTGTTCCTGTCCTCTGACTGTACATCATCAAACTGTACATTTTTCACTAATGTCTTAGGCAGAAATTGTGTTAGGCACTATCAGAGTTTCCTCTTCTCATGTGATGAATGCCTGGTCAGTCTTTCACTCCTCATACTTCTGGTAGCATCACCTCAGTGCTTGCTGAAAAGCTTTTCAATCATCATGGCTGCAGCAGGATTTCCTGTGTGAGGAGGCACTGTTGAAATGGCCCTTGAGTCCTGGGGATCTTAGCTGCTGGTGGAGTGTGAGGGCCAGAGAAAGGCACCAGCACGGGGTGAAAGCAGCACTCAGAGACTTTGTCAGGGAAATGACAATTTATTTTTTTTTCCTTGGCTGAAGAGTTCCTGGAGGCATGCTAGTGTTACTGGCGGGGTGGTCTCTTCTTGAGCTGGGGAGAATCCTGAGGTCTGGGGGTTCTCTTCTTCCGGGCACGCCGGGGCTTCCTAGAAGAGCAGTTCCTGCCCTGATTAGGAGCAGAGGGGCTGCAGTCCTGAGCTGATGGACCTGCCATCGCCACCGTCTGCTCCTGCTCTTCCTGGGGCTGGTCCTGCTCTGAGCAGGTGGGCTTAGATGGGGCATGGCTGGGACTTTGTTGGAGACCGGTTTCTGATGTACCAGCTTCTTCCTCTACCTCAGAGCCTGCGGGTCCACTGGCGTGAGTCACCTCCTGGGAGTTAGTGTAGCTGGAGCTACTGGAGTTGGTGCTGGCATGACGGAAGCACAGCAGCCTCTGGGCTTCATTGCTGCACTGGCCTGCAATGACATTGATGGTGCCATAGACCAGTGATGCTGTGTGCCCGTTGAGGAGAGGCTCCAGCAGCTCAACTAAGGTCTCTGCCTTCGGACCGCAGACACAGAGGCCATGCAGGATGGAGCCCTCTGCAGCCTCTGCTCGCCACCACTGGTCCTTGTAGAGTGCTGCCAGCCTCCAGCGCAGCCAGGGAAGCACAGGGTCCAGCAGTTGCTGTTGTCTTTGGAAAAGTTCTGCCCAGACCTCAGGCAGGAAGCCACCAATGAACTCTGACTCTGCAGCCTCCTGCTCATCTGGAGAGAGCATCCTTTGTGGAGAAGGTGGAGGGAGCACCCCAGGGTGATGGGGTCTGTTTTGAGCCAGGTGGAATGGAGCACTCCCTGCCTGGCTGCTGTCCTCTGCTAACTCTTCTGAGGCTGCAATGGCAAACTGCAGATAGTCCCGTTCGCTCCGATCAGAAAACTTGACAATCTCCATAGGTCTGCTGCAGAGTGGGCATGCTGGATTTGTCTTGGCCCACCGCAGGATGCAGCCCAGGCAGAACTGGTCATTACAGGGCAGAGCAGAAGCCACATCACTCCGAGTGTTGTGGCAGATGGGGCAGCTCCAGTCTGCCCCCGTGGCCATGTTTTCTTGCTGCAGCAGGCTGGGGAGAACTGAGGGCCAAAAGTAGGTCCCACTTGCAGGCACACTCAGTAGAAGTCCAGGCTTGAGCTAAACTGGCCCAGCCAGGCTCTGCAGGCACACATGTAACCAATGAGGGATGTGATATCACAGTCCATCTCCTGATGATGGTATTCTCCACCACCCAGTGATGTCATAGTCAAATAGATGTCTGGCCCCTGAATATAAGCAGTGAGGGATGTTAGGTTACAATCTGTCTGCTGGTGATGCCATCCTCCCACCCAGTGGCGTTTCAACAGGATATCTGTCCCTGCATTTCCTCATGCCTCTACACATACGTCCAGGGCTACTGCAGCTCCATGTTACGCTCTCTTTTCTCACTTACGTCTTTGGCTCACCACCACAGTTAAACGCCGGTCACCAACACCTTGGCCATGTCTCCAGTTTTAATATCATCTAACATCACTGGCATTTCTGTGGACATCCTTGTGAATTTTTAGCTAAATTTTGATTCCTTATTTTGAGCAGGATTTATCTTATGGATCCGCACTTAGTTTAATTTTTCCCTTTTCCTACCAAGTATTTCACCACTCTTATAAGGCCACAGTTGTTTCTTGAATGAAGCAGTTAAAAGGTGTACAGAGTGGAAACAATAGAGTACTTTTGACAAGGGAGACCAGGTCAAACTCCACAAAAATAATGACCTGAAGGAACAGATATTCAACTGGAGAGTCAGATCCACAGTCTGGCTCCATTCACAGAGGTCTTTGCCAAACGATTCTAAACTCATTTCCACATTAGAACGATGGATCTTTGGGTATATCTCTTCTGCTTCCTTTGTTCTCCACTTTCATTAGAAGTGGAGAATTAGAACAAGAAGAACAAATATAAAATTTACCTTTTTTTATAAAGGAAACCCCACAACAAAATGGATCTCTTGCTCTACTTCAATGTTCTCCCTTTTTAGGCTGCAGAATTTTTTTCAGCTCACAATTCAACTGGACCAGGTGGACAGTATAAATTAGTGCTCAGCTGGTGTTTTTCAGTAAAAGCATGCTTGAGTTTATATCTGAAAATTAATATAAAGGGACATGATTACTACAAAAGCTGTTCTCAAACTTATAGTGTGTTGGGTAGAAAGGTAGGTAAGTAGGTGGGTAGGTAGCTAGATAGTTGGACAAACAGATGGACAGACATAAAAGCTGCTTTTTGTTAAGCTTCAAACTATGTTACACACAAATTTAATATAATTCTATATTAACCCTAGGATGCTTGTCCACTAGAAATGTAAACAAAATACATTAATGTTAATTGTATATGTAATTGACAGGATCCAGTGGATAGACCTAAAAGGAAAGAGCATAAAAATTGGACAATAAAATCTCAGTTGCCCATCATCATGAAGGAAAATTAGCAGTATTTCATTAAATAAGCATTAAATCAGGAAAGCCCCCACACCTTTGATATGGTGGACCAAGAGAGGGAATTAATCCCCTATGCAGCTAAGAGTGCTTACTGAAGTAATGATAAATTAACTCCCTGTCTGGGACTCTGAAATGGATTTTCGTCTTCCCAGCCTTGTGAAACAATTCATCACTTGAAAGAAGAGCAATGGTACCAGTAAAGTCAATAGCATGTGACAGAGGTGTATTAAAGCAATTATTTAGGAAGTTCAGCGTATAAAATGGATTATTGAGATCAAAATGGGGTCAAAAGCCCTTGCATTTCATTGATCTGTAGGAATGTGAGAGGAATGGGAAAAAAATCCTTACTTCCAGTAAGTGAGAGAGAGGGAAATGCTTCCTTGGAGTTTTTGTGCATTCACTCCTGTACGCATAGGTATATTGTCCAAGCTGAAAATAACTGCAAATGATTCTGTGAAGACAGAACTTTTTTAACAATCTTGTGACTTTCATGGTCTTTTGAATTGTAATAACCAAAACAGAAGTATAAAAATTTTGCATCTGTTCTTTGACGACTGTAAATAATCAGAGTCTCTGATAAATAAGGCAGAGTCACTAGTCATGCTAACAAGGCATCAGCAGTTTGGCTTTGAGCCTTGTAATATCTGTTTCTTCATACAAATGGACTTACTGCTGTTAGCAATCAACATATTGGAAATGGTTAATACAAATAGATTGAGATACCACTCACCACTTGCCCCACCAGACTAGCAGAAGAGATAGAATTTATCCTTCAGGATTTCATTTCCTCAGTGTATATATCTGTATTTTGCCAGAAATGGCTGGAAAACTGAATTTAAACATGTTGTTATTTATTTAATAGTGTAAGGAAGCAAAAGAAAGTCAGAAAATATTGGGGAAAAAATATGGTAAGCCATAGCAAAAAAAGTATCTGGTATCTGACACAACTCTGTCTAGGATTGCTAGATTAGCTTTCCTTATTCACTAGAAGCAAACAGTAGTCCAACATCATGCTCTGCAGAGTGTCAGTAGGGTATTCCCTGAGAAAACTGATTACAACTAGTTCATCTGTAACAAGACATTAAAAGGGACATTTTTCTCTATTACCAATTTTACTTGCTGGTAGTATCCTTCTCTTTTATATATATAAGTGGTAGAGAGTACTACAGAATAAAAAATTCAAACAAATATGTCTTGTGTTTTCTCCTGGTGCTATTCTTGCTGTGCCTAGTAGCCTACACCAAGTGAAACGCTACTTTGCTTTTTGTTAATTAGTAAATAACTCCTAATTTTCCATGCAATTTCACGTGTAACACAGGCTCTCTCAGTGTGCCCTTTTTCTTAAGTATGAAAATCTAAACAACAGATACCAACTCAGTGTCGCCAGGCGGGGATAGTTGTGCCCGGTGATCAGCTGTGTCCGCAGGGGCAGGAGCTGCAGCGGGGCGGATGCAGGGCAGGTGATCGCAGAGGGTCTGGCTCTCCTGCCTTCAACCGTGTGGCTGCTGACGGGGCGTCCTCCTCCGAGCTCCCTGGAAACACGAGTCTCTCTGGAAACACGAGAGCCCCTCCGCCAGACCAGCTCCCACCTACACCTTTTGTCCAGAGTCATCAAAAGTCCTGGGTGTGACCCGGCCAGCTCCATCAGCATGATAATGGGAAAAATTCTTTAAATTGACACAGTAATACAAAAACACTCAACCCCCAACATTATCCACCCCGAATTTTTCCCATGCCAACATGCTACAGCAAATTAAAACTTTTAAATCATATACATACATGCAATTACAAGCATAGTATCATAGACAGTTCACCCTAGAGCAAGGTCTCCTTGGGGTATGCATCGGGTCTCTCCATCCTTTTGCATCACTCATCAAGTGCAACCTGGTCCTTGAGCGAAAATCACCCCACGAACAGGATTGTCTTTGCTGGAGGCAGAGTTCTCCCAAACAGCTTTTGCTAACATGCCTCTCAGGTGTACCATCTGGTGTTCCCAAGGGCTCAGATTGGGCAGGGCCTGCTCGGTTAGTGGAACCTCGGGTATTCACTAACCATGTGGCCTTTGGTAGATTGATCTCCCAGTTTTGAAAGTCCCCCCCACCAAGTGCCTTTAAGGTGGTTTTAAGCAGGCCATTGCACCATTCGACTTTCCCAGCCGCTGGTGCGTGGTATGGAATATGGTACACCCACTCAATGCCACGTTCTCTAGCCCAGGAGCTTATAAGGCTGTTTCTGAAATGAGTCACATTGTCTGACTCAATTCTCTCAGGGGTGCCATGCCTCCAGAGGACTTGTTTCTCAAGGCCCAGGATGGTGTTTCGAGCAGTGGCGTGAGGCACAGGGTAGGTCTCCAACCATCCGGTGGTGGCTTCCCCCATGGTCAGCACGTAGCGCTTGCCCTGGCGGGTCTGAGGCAGTGTGATGTAATCAATCTGCCAGGCCTTCCACTCATCAGCAGCCCAGATTTCTTTTCCTCTACGTTGCCAGTCAGCCTTTTTCCACCTCTCCAGCCACCCCCACAGAGCATTGGCTACCATCCAGGAATCAGTGTAAAGGTAGAGCTTTGCCCACTTCTCTCTCTCAGCAATGTCCAAGGCCAGCTGAACAGCTTTGAGTTCAGCAAGTTGACTTGATCCACCTTCTCCTTCGGTAGCTTGTGCAGCCTGTCGTGTGGGGCTCCACACGGCTGCTTTCCACTTCTGGTTCATCCCCACAATGCGGCAGGAACTGTCGGTGAAAAGGGCGTAGCATTTTTCATCGGCTGGCAGTTGGTTGTATGGTGGGGCTTCTTCAGCCTGGGCCACTTGCTTCTGCTCCTCTTCATCAGCAAGACCAAAATCTTCACCTTCTGGCCAGTTTGTAATTATCTCCAAAATCCCAGGGCGATTCGGGTTGCCAATACGGGCGCGCTGCGTGAGGAGGGCATCCATGTGCTCCATGTGGTGTCGGTGGCGTGGTGTGTAGAGGGAACCTTTCCTTTGAACATCCACCCCAGCACTGGCAGTCGGGGTGCCAGGAGAAGCTGTGTTTCCGTGCCAATCACCTCTGAGGCAGCTTGAACTCCTTCATAGGCAGCCAGGATTTCCTTCTCTGTGGGAGTGTGATTGGCTTCAGACCCTTTGTAACTCCTGCTCCAGAATCCCAGGGGTCGGCCTCGGGCCTCACCAGCCACCTTCTGCCAAAGGCTCCAGGACAGACCGTGGTTTAGAGTAGAGCACATTCTTTACCTCTGGTCCCGTCCTGACTGGGCCAAGGGCTACTGCATGGGCAATCTCCTGTTTGATCTGGGCGAAGGCTTGCTGCTGTTCAGGGCCCCAGTGGAAATCATTCTTCTTGCGGGTGACCAGGTAGAGAGTGCTCACAATCTGGCTGTACTCAGGGATGTGCATTCTCCAAAAGCCTATGACACCTAGGAAAGCTTGTGTTTCCTTCTTGCTTGTTGGTGGAGACATTGCAGTGACCTTATTGATGACCTCAGTGGGGTCCTGGAGCCATCCATCTTGCTACTTCACTCCCAGGAACTGGATCTCTCGGGCAGGTCCTTTGACTTTTCTCTTTTTAATGGCGAAACCGGCTCCCAGCAAAATCTGGATGATCTTCTCTCCCTTCTCAAATACCTCCATTGCCGTGTTCCCCCACGCAATGATGACATCGATGTACTGCAGATGTTCTGGAGCCTCACCCTTTTCCAGTGCAGCCTGGATCAGTCTGTGGCAGATGGTGGGGCTGTGTTTCCACCCCTGGGACAGTCAGTTCCAGGTGTACTGCACGCCCCTCCAGGTGAAAGCAAACTGAGGCCTGCACTCTGCAGCCAAAGGAATGGAGAAAAGTGCATTGGCAATCTCAATGGTGGCATACCACCTTGCTGCCTTGGACTCCAGCTCGTACTGGAGCTCCAGCATGTCCGGCACGGCAGCGCTCAGCGGTGGAGTCACTTCATTCAATGCACGATAGTCCACAGTCAGTCTCCATTCTCCATCAGATTTGGGCACAGGCCAGATGGGGCTGTTGAAGGGTGAGTGGGCTTTGCTGACCACCCCTTGGCTCTCCAGCTCTCGGATCATCTTGTGGATGGGGATCACAGCATCTCGATTTGTCCGGTACTGCCGGCGGTGCACTGTCGTGGTGGCAATTGGCACCTGTTGCTCTGTCACTTTCAGGAGTCCCACTGCAGATGGGTTTTCTGATAGTCCAGGCAAGGTGTTCAACTGCTTAATGCTCTCTGTCGCTACAGCAGCTATTCCAAAAGCCCACCTGAACCCCTTTGGGTCTTTGTAGTAGCCATTCCTGAGGAAGTCTATGCCTAGAATGTGCGGTGCCCCTGGGCCAGTTACAATTGGATGTTTCTGCCACCCCTTCCCTGTCAGGCTAATCTCAGCTTCCAGCAAAGTGTATTCCTGTGATCCCCCCGTCACCCCAACAATGGAAACAGGTACCTTCCCCACATGTTCTGATGGTATCAGGGTACATTGTGAACCAGTATGAACTAACACTCTATGTTTCTGTGGCTTTGATGTGCCAGGCCATCGCACCCACACTGTCCAATAGATCCTGTCATCCCATGCCTCTCCCTGGCTAGAGGCAGGGCCCCTCTAGCCCTGGTTATTATTTCCTTCCTGGGCATACATAGTGGAGGTTCCTTCCAGGGGATCTGACAGATCATCCTCCCTTCTGTAATACCCTGCACCTTTACCATGGGAGGTTGAGGCTACCTTCATTTTAGCGCGGTTCCCTTGGTTAGCCTTTCCCTCCCTGAGCTGACGCACCTATGCTGCCAGACAGCAGTGGGTTTCTCATCCCATTTGCCCATGTCTTCCCCACGGTCTCACAGGAAGAACCACAGGTCAGCTTGGGGGGTGTACCCTCTCCCCCTAGCTGGGGGGCCTTGGGTTCTAGATTTGGGGCCTGTGACTCGCACTAGTGCCACACTGATCTTCCTTATCTCCTCCCTTATCTCCTCCCTCATCTCCTCCCTCATCTCCTCCCTCATCTCCTCCATCCTATCTTGGACCTCTTGGAGGTCCTTGACCACAGCAGAGACATTGGCCTGCATTGGGCCATTCATCATACTCTCAAAATTTCTGAGCTTGTTTGCAACAGAACCCACTGTCTCTTGGTGGTTATCATATTAATCATTGCAATGAAGGTGGTATATTGAGATGGCCCCAGGGTTGCCAAATTCCACAGCATCTGCCCTGTGCACCTGACCTTGTCAGGGTCATTGTCATGCTGTCCATCCCTCCCAAAGAGGTCTTCCAGCGCATTCTATGGTGGTGCTCCTGCATTCTCTCTTGGTGGGCAAATCTCTCTCTCACACTCCCAGAGGGAAAGGAGGCCTTGCTCCCTTACGAATATCTGGTCCACACCTGAGTCCTGGGCCAAGGATCCCAAATTCCTGGCCTCAGTTCCATCCAGTTGCACACCTGTTCCTGTAAGGTCCCAGACCCGCAGTAACCAAGTTGTAAAAGGCTCACGGCCCCGCCGTACAATGTCTTTATGCAGGTTACGGAGACTATCGTATGAGAGGGACTCGGTGATGATCTCAACCTCTGGCTCCCTTGATGGTTGTGAGGGCCCTCCTGGCTGATCCCCATTATCTAGGTGCCTCGTTTTAATCTTAGATTTCCTAGTTTCCACAGGGGCAACTGCTGCTGGCTGTGGCTGCCCCTCTGATTCAGCTGGAACCTGGACAGATACAACATCTACGGGTTCCACTGCAGCACCATCTGACTCTCCCTCTTTAGGGCAGGGGGTGGGTTTCTCACCAGCTGGAGCAAAGTGCTCCTTAAACATCTGGCTGTGCTACTTCAACATCTGGCTTTGCTCCTTCAACATTTGGCCTATATCCTTCACTAGAGCCCCCAACCACTCTGGGTGGTTCATTTCCGCGGTGGGGCAGCATCAGGCTCTGGGGTAGCATCCCTAGTCCCTGGGGCAAGTTCTGGGGCAACATCCCTAGTCCCTTGGGCAGGGTCATGTTCTGGGGCAACATCCCTAGTCCCTGGGGCAGGGTTAGGCTCAGGGGCAGCACATCTATTTCCTGGGGTAGGTATCAGGGTTGTTATAAGCCAATATTGCCTTGTTTCTGAATGCTAAGTAGAACAGGCCTATCAGCAACACCAGCCACTGTATAATAACACTAGCAATTAAAACAGATCTGAAATCCTTGAAAACTGGTGGAGTAGCCTCAAAAAACTGGGTGATAGGTTGGGAGAAAATTTCCCTTGCATTCATTACCTCACAGTAAGTACCATTATTGAAATAACCCCAGAAACACGCAGTTAGAGTACGATAGCTCTGGATTCATACGGCCACTTCCCAGAAAAAATTAAAAGCCCATGAATTCCTGACATAATCAATCCGCCAAACGAATCGGATAATAGCTACAGTAGCTTTGGTGAGAGGGCCCATATTCAAATAAGGGCTTGCAAATGGGAGAGAGATATCTGTGGCCACATGAAGCCCAAACCAGATTAAACCGGACAGCATGTTGCCACTTAAGAGAGTTGTTACTCCTGTCTTAACTCTCCTCTCAGTGCCCTCTAGCCCCACCTTGGGCGCCAAAATCTGTCCTGGTTTGAAGGACAGGTATCTGCCAACAAAGGCAGAAGTTTTCCTTTGAAGTGGAGACCTTAATCCAGTCCCCCCAAGTATTATAAATGTTTGAACCAAGGACTCTGAGGCAGAGATAAGGGGGTAGGAATAACAGCTCCTTTACTAATATATCTAACCTCACAAGCAGAAACAACAGCAGTTGTTAAAACTACCAACAGCACAGAACAGATAACTCGGTCCCAGTCCTTTCTTTAGCTGTGGGCACACTCTCTCTGCCCTCGGTCCCGGTGCTCCAGGTGGAACAAAGCCTGACGGCCGCAGAGAGGCAGGAGCGCGGGCGGGAGGGGCGGCAGCGGCCACGCCGATCTCGGGTAGAGCGGCTGGAGCGGCAGCTCCTCGCTCACCGTCTGTGTCCGGGTGATCAGCTGTGTCCGCAGGGGCAGGAGCTGCAGCGGGGCGGATGCAGGGCAGGTGATCGCAGAGGGTCTGGCTCTCCTGCGTTCAGCCATGCAGCTGCAGACTGGGCGTCCTCCTCCGAGCTCCCCGGAAACACGAGTCTCTCTGGAAACATGAGAACCCCTCCGCCAGACCAGCTCCCACCTACACCTTTTGTCCAGAGTCATCAAAAGTCCTGGGTGTAACCCGGCCAGCTCCATCAGCATGATAATGGGAAAAATTCTTTAAATTGACACAGTAATAGAAAAACACTCAACCCCCAACAGCATCAAATTCAGCAAGGACAAAAGGGGTTATCACTTCTGCTTGGCACTTGTCAGACCACAAATGGGTCCTGCATCCAGTTCCTGATCCACAAGTCAAGGATGGAAATTGGCAAAACAGGATGAATTCAGGGAAGGCCACCATGAGAGTGGGGCTGGAGCGCTGACTCTGATAGGTGCAGCTATGGGTCCAGGACTGGTTCACTCTGGAGCACAGGTCATTCACAGAGGTGCCTGGCAGGAGAAAAGAGAAAGTGGTGTCAGCTGAAGCTAGAGAGATAAGCTGGAGATAAGGAAAAACTTAGGGCAATGTGGTGGAGTGAGGGCCCAGAGAGGTTTTCATCCTTTAACTGGTAACAAGCAACCTGGTCTGACCCGATGAATGACTATGCTTTGAGCAGGAGGCTGAATGAAAGATCTTGGGAGATGACTTCCAGCCCAAACGATTCCTCAGCTCCGAATTTTCTGCATTTGGTGACCCCATCGGTGTTTAGAGGTCCATTGCACTGCATTGCGTCCCAAGTGTCTGAGGGCAGGCGGAGCACAGCGCCCCACACCGCCTCGTGAGACTACCTGGCAGCATTTTAAAGAGATAAGTGAACCAAAACTATCCGGCATTCTGGAGCAGTGAGACCAAATGAGACCATTGCTTGTCTTGGCCAAATTCAGATGCTCATTTTCAAGGGAAAAATGCACATCATAGATTTATTCATGTAGATAAAGTGGAAGCTTTTTAGGTTATCTCTTTAATCCTAAAGAGTATTTTGAGAATTGCCACTGAAGGCAAACATTTTTGTTGAAAATGCAGGGTGATGGTTAGACAGAGTTACTAATTTTATGTTTTCTATGGAAAATACCATTTATGAACATTTGGTTGGTACACATGGATCACATGCTCATACTTTATAGCATCTGACAAGTTTTGAGTGTCCTTTGCTCTACCTGTGGCTGTTCCTTCTTGTGTAGAAAACTGCAAGTCTCATGTGCAGAGAGGGGAATAGGGCAGCCCCTGTTACAGTACCAGATGCAGTCTCTCCTTTTGGTTTTGAACACAAAGGAAAAGAAAGAGGTAGGCTGCTTCTCTTGCTGCTGCACGAGACCTGCCTAGTATGTAAACACTTGAAATTACATGTTTATGTATGTGCTGAAGCTATTATTTTACTGTCCTCTCAGTATCCTGATGCCTTCAACTAAGTTTCCAGGTGGGACGTCCTCAGCTGGTGCAAACTTGCCTCTATTTCTCTCTGTATTGCAACAATTAGTCATCTTCCTTTTGAGTGCCTTTCCAGAATCTGATGAATTCCCTACAAAGCTGCAGCCTGGACTAGGCTGTTCTGTTCCATGCTGGGTAGAGAGGAGCACGTCCTTGTGCCAGTGCACACAGAGGTGGGAGGACTCCTTCCGTACTGCCCACTAAGTGAATCGTTTTGCCTGCATTTCATCAGTTTTGACAGCTTTTGAAGAGTGTTTTGAGAAGTATATATTTTCCGTTGTTGAAGGCTTTGGCAATTAGGGCCCAGATTTCATCCTCAGGAATAGAGGGTTTAAGTGTGTGAGTCAAGGAGTTTTTGGGGAAGAGGTGTTTAGGTTTTCAATCCTCATGAATTCTGTAAGTGGTAACAAGGGTGTTGTTGGTTCTGGATATGAAGTGGTTAAAGATTTGCAGTTTATATTGTGTTGAAGAGTAGTTCAGGGACTACTAGGGCTTTGGTTTGATAGCTTCCCTCTTTTGATTAAAAAACTCCTTTCTTTAACTCTTGGCTTTTCCCAGACTTATCTGGGTTTTTAGTTCCCGTATTGACCCAGCCTTTTTGCATATTTTTATACAGCTTCATAAAAAATGTATATTTCTATTAATATACATAGGCAATGGCCTTTTAATATTTGAGTAAGAGCAGACTCAAGGTGGAGAATGTGATTGTTTTGAATTATCCATATCCTATTACCCAGTGTGATGCCCTTTTCTCTTCTGTAAACTCACAGAGTTTTCAAAAGCCTTTTTTTCCTTAAGAGAAGGAAATGTTGCAGGCTCTAAACAATCATTCATCTTCAAGGTACTTATGGCTAACCTGCTTGCAAGAGAGACCTATATTCTTGAACAGGTGATAATGAGAATATCTTTCTGACTAAAGATAAATCCCAAATACTTAGCTTTGGGCCTTTACTTCCTCAGTGGAACAGAAACCTAACTTTGGTTAGGTTAGACAACTTAGGTTGTCTAGCTTTATGAGCTTTTTTTTACCCTATAGATTTTTGCCACATGATCATGGAAATATACCCATGTAGTAAATGTTTGCCTACAAAATATGTATGGAGCAGGAGAAAAGAGCTCCAAAAAGCAAGCAATATGTTGCCATTTAACAATTATTAAATTATTAATTAATAAGTAGACTTAGTAATTGGATGAGCTGGGGTGAGATTCACAGCCAGAAATGTATGGTTGATGAATGTAGCTTTGCACCACACAACCTGTGCAGTGGTTTGACCAACACTTCTCATTAGTAACACATGTAAATCTAGTGGTAACTAGGAAGGCACCTTGATTTCTCCCTCTGTGTTTCTTCCTGTTTTTTATAGCTAGTGTCATAAGCAAAGACAAAGTTCAGACTGTGAGGACATGTATTCTCACTTGATGTATTCTGCTTTTTTGATTTTGTGTTTTGATTAATACGTATTTTGTAAGAGTTTGAGTTTCAATTTAGCAAATGCTTGCCATGTAAACCAGTGTTAACATTGTGTTACATGTCGTTTCAGGGTGGAGAAGAATAGCTGTTATTGCGTCCAAAGTATTATTACAAGATAATAGCAAATGATCCAAGTGATCTTTGGTTTGGTTTGTCTTTTTGTTGTTTTTTGTTTGTTTTGTTTGTTTGTTGTTTGTTGTTTTCGTTTCTTTTAAGGACAGTATTTTGGGTCAGTGTGAGTCTTCAGGAAATGAGCCTGTGGAAATTGCAGTGGAAGAGTGAGCTTCACTTGGCAACAGGAGCTGTGGGAACAGTTCCCTTGATCCAGAGGACCTTGGCAAATAGATAAGGCACATATTTTTGGAGATGACTGAGACAGCTACTCTCAGCCTGATTTTCACAGAAAGAGGAGGTCAGAGTAGTTGATCCAATAGCTCATGGTAGAGTCAGAGGAGTTGTTGCTCTCTTCAAAGGGTAGTTTCTCGATCCCAAGTAACAATATTAGTTAATAACTCACCTCACAATACTCATCAGTTTCTACCATTTAAGTTAGGACTGAGGTGTCTTTGTCAGTACCGAGAAGAAACAAGGCTGGAGTTCTTTTTATGAGATGTGAATGTCTCCATTCAAAGTTCTTGTGGGTGCCATTTACAGTACTAGTGCTGCAACTTTTATCTGGGCACTTCAAAACTTTAAAGTTTTGAAAACTTGGAAGAATTTCTGCTCTTTTAAACAGCATGGCCTCAACCAGCCTCAAATTCCCAAGGGAGAGCCTGCCTTTCATGCCATGTTTTATAGTCTCTGATAGAAGTACAATTGCTAGGTGTACTGCCAAGGGAGTTGGCAGTGTTGACTCAGTGTTCCCTTTGCTTCCTAGATGTCCATCTGCTATACCTCTCCAGAAGGGCTGCTCTGCATGGGGGGAAGCTGCTGAGGGAAAGCCTGTGAAAATGGACTACCTGGAATCCCTCTCTCTATAGTTATATTTATAGATGTATTTTGTTGTTGTACTTACAGACTTAGAGGCATATGGATATTTAGATCGATATACTGATATTTGCATGGTTTGATATAGGCAGTACAGTTGTAGCAATCTGCAATAAATTAAATGTTTAAATTGAAATTGATACTTGTGTATTTATACATAGTCAGCAGACTCTCTGCCCATATCTCTCTCCTGGGCAGCATGTACATCCTGAGCTGTCCCTGAGAGTTGAGATCAGTCTTCCAGGAAGGGAAGGAACACCAGAATCACTGCTATCATTTTTTGTCATCCTTGCCAACTGTGAGACCCTACCATGCTGGAAGCAGTGATGCTCAGCTCTCCTGGCTCGAGTCTATGAGGTGTTGCATGGCGTCTTTGAGTTCTGGCCTGTGCAAAGAATGAACACAGGGCTGTTCCTCACCCCAGGTAGGAGGGATTGCCCACTCCTGGGGGAGTCGTCACCAGTCCAGTGCCATGAAGGCACTGTGCTGTGGGGAGAGTGCTCAATTCCCCTGGGGAAGAACCAGGGGCTGGCACTAAGCTCTTTGGAGTGCAGTGGCTGCAGAGGATGGCATCAGCCTTGCAAGAGGGTTGGCGTGGGGTCTTTGTCCCAGGCCTGCAAGAGACTCTTGGAGCAGGAGCCTACCAAGCCTTCGCTCAAGGTCAGAGAAAGCCTTGAGGGACCATGCAAGTCCTGCCCAGGAGTAGAGTCTCACTGCTCCTGCTGGAGAGGGTGTTTTCTCCCAGGACTCATCTGCAGCTTCTCTTTTCCCAGGTGCTGCTAGGCTTCACCAACTCTGAAACCACCGCTGTGCAGAAGAGGGTCTGGGGAGGATCAGGAATCTGAGTCATGGGCTGGCTGACACTTCTAAATGGGAGGTAAGGCCCAGGCCCCTTCCAGCCAGGTCATGCTGCCCTTCCTGCTGCTCTTCCTATAAGGTTGCTATCCAACTGGTGCTTCTGAAGACCCACACTGGGACCACAGCCTGGTCTCACCTATATCCAGCCCCAAACCCTTCTGTTAAGGAAACTTCCCTGTCTGATCACCCAGGAGCCACTCTGGCAGTCACATTCCCACCACCTGAGCTGGGACTGAAGCCCCTTCACAGCTGCACCCCTCACACTCACATTCAGACCAGGATTCCTCAGCAGCTCCACCTCAGGTTTCCATGGCAGGTTCTCAGACATCCAGTTCCTTCAAACAGCTTAATCATGGTGCAATAACTAAATAACACCAGCTCCAGCTGGTGCCTCTGGGAAGGGACCCTGAACAAAGGAACCCTGGGCTTTCATACCCTCACAGCACCAAAGTCTGGGGGGTCTCAGCTCCTGCTGTGTCTCAGTATCCAGCCCCCAGGCTGGTGCCAGAGGTCCCTGTGCCCTTTCCTGTGCCAAGGGCTGGCAGTTCATGGCCTCTTGCCTCAGGCTCCCATCCAGAGCTCAACCTGCAGCTCTCATTGCAACTGCAACTTCTTCAATAGCTTGCCTCCCTAACAGGCAAGTGCCAACCACAGGGGGGCATGAGGGGAAGGGAAAAGGCACCAGAAGGGGGAGAAAGCAGCAGCCAGAGACTGTGTGAGGGAAAGAATGTATTTCCTTTTTCCAGTCTAAAAATGTTCTAGTTCTGCCAGAGAAGTGGGTTGCTTGCACGGGTAGAATCCTGGGCCCAGCAGCCCTCTTCTTTTGGGGGATGCCAAGGGCCCCTGTGAGAGTGTTCCTAGCCCTGACAAGGAGTGGTGGAGCAGTGGCTGCTGCTCTTCATGCCTTGAGATTTTTGCTTTCTATCAGTTTTTCATATATTTGTAGATTTGTAGACTACTAATACATGGTTGTAGCTTCCAATATTTTTCCACCCTTTGGCCCTACCTTTTAGAAGAGTAAGCTAAGCTTCTAACACATTCATGAAATGCTCTTTAGTCTTGTTTTTTAGTCAAGCAAGGACATTGTGTTTTCCACTAGAACTTAGAAGACATAACAAGAAAGACCCTGGAACGACTCCATTGGGGTAGAACCAAGGGGGAAATTACCTAACCAACTGCTCTTCTAATTTGATAATATTTATTAGATATTCTAATTTGTTAAACTCACAAAAATTGTGTCTTGAACTGCAATACAGATGTGACCAGAAATGTGTATTCTATCACCATCTGTTCAAGCTGGGTGGGACAGTGACCCTTATCTCTGTGGCACGTATTATCTGCTAATGGGCCATCTTTAAAACCAGGTGGAGCAATCATCTTTATCTTTTCTACAACCCATCCTCCCTTAGATGGTTAAGATATCATTTGCTGCTGGACCATTAAGTCCCACTGTATGGCTGATAAAATTACATCATCCTACTGGGAGATGCTCCAGCCAGGGGAAGGAGCCAAGCCTTTCCTACCTAGATAAAATCTGAGATTTTGGACAGAAAGATACCTTCTTTCCACCGAATTCCAGAGGAAAGCTGGACCTTTCCACAGCATCCCTGGACCTTCAGAGGAAAACTGCACTGTTCTACAGGAGCACTGCTTCAGCTGAACCACATCTGCCACTGCAGGAGGACTGCAGCCACCATTTAATGGGACTGCTACAACACCCTGACTGACAGGGTGTCAGGTTGTATTCTGACTCTGTCAGTGTTTTGTGATTGTTCTTTGTAATATTGTATTTCTATTTTAATTTTCTGTTCTTTGTAATACTGTATTACTATTTTAATTTTCCTAGTAAAGAACTGTTATTCCTAATTCCCATATCTTTGCCTGAGAGCCCCTTAATTTCAAAATTATAATAATTTGGAGAGAGGGGGTTTACAATCTACATTTCAAAGAGAAGCTTCTGCCTTTATTGGCAGACACCAGTTCTTCAAACCAGGACAAATTGTATTAATCCAGTGCCAGGTGTGCCCATGACCATGCCAAGGAAGACCTGGGGTTTTTTTACTGTTTTAAGACTGTTGCAAGAGTTTTCTCTTTTGACATTAAGCAACACCCTGGATAGAGGAACTTGCCACCACCACCTCCTTTTGCTGTTTCTGGGGCTGCACCTGCCCTGTACCAATCGGCACAGATGGCTGGAGGATGCGGAGGGCACAGAGGGCAGCTTCTGATGTGCTGGGCTGGTCCTCCATGTCAGAGCCTGCAGGGCTGCTGGCAGGGGATGGATGCCAGGCAGGAGTCCCTCCCTGGGAGCTGGTGGAGCTGATGGAGCAGGAACTGGCCTCAGGGCTGTTGTCCTCCTTCCCAGCAGCATGGGAGCGCAGCAGCCTCTGGGCCTCCTCACTGCATTGGCCCACAATGAAATTGACAGTCCCATCAACCAGCTGTTCTGTATATTCCTCCAGGAGAGGCTGCAGCATCTGGACCATGACCTTCCCATTGTCACAGGTCAAGTCAGAGCTTCAGGCAAGCCCTGCCTTAAACTCAGATTTTTGGCAACAGCTGAAATGTAGGTGGCCCATATCTAAAATCACTCTGGTCTGCAAGTTCTAAGGATGGCAGATCAGGTCTATTTATAAAATGACTTATTTATTGAACAGAAAGCAGATAACTGAAACAAAGCCTTAAGAGTTACTTACTACATGGTATAAAACAAAAAGTTAATCTAGTAGATTACATAAAACAGTATACAGTATTATTGTATCTATATTAAATCTAGCAAAAGAAATAATATAGATTAGGAGTCAGATGTAATTTGCCACTGAAATGATGATATTGTACACCAAATCCTTTCACTCAGACTCTGAGGAGTAGCCATAAATCAGGCATCCTCACTTTGGAGGAAAATTCCACAAATTTGTGGAGATTTCCCGCTTCGTGAAAATTTGGTGTAGCTTTTATAGTTTGTAAGGTAAAGTGTCCATCAGTCAGAAATATCAGCTTTTCTTTCCAGATGTCACTTCCACAGCAAGATGTTTGTTGTCAGCTGGGAGTATTACTCCCATGGTGCAAAAATAACTCACTACAAGACAGCTTGTTGTTTCACATTTTTTCACCTATTAGCAAGAAATAGGTATGTCTTTGTGGGGCAAGATGCTCTGTTATTCCACCAGATAAAAGCAACAGATAAGCTTTTCTGGGGTGAGATGCCCTGCTGCAGCCATCTGGACCACAGAGGCACAGGGTGTACAAGACTGCTCTCACTGCCACCCACCATGAGGATGCTGCCAGCCCCTGCTTAGCTGGTGAGAGTGTCCCCTTGCAAAGAAGACTGAGGAACAGCTGCAAGGTGCTGGCAGCTGTTTCCATCCAGGAGGCTTAGAGATCCTGCCTGGGTCCAGCCCTACATCTAACCTGGCTGGGGTGTTAGCTGTTTGCTTAAACTGTCTCACTCTTTCTCTCCCTCTGGCCCTCCTCTCTTTCCTATTCCTATCTTCTCTCTTCTTCACTGTTTACTGTTAAATAAAATACATACTATTGACTTTGGTACATAGTGTTGTCTGCACCTTAATTTCTCCATAGATGTTCATGGATGAAAAGGAATGGCAAAAATCAAAAGGGTCCAAAAAAGCCTCACAAACTTTTATTAACTACACACTCAGCATGGCAATTGGTATATGTTTTGCCACTATCTTCTAATAGTAAGAGAAACAAAAGAATAAAAGAGGGAAAAAGAAGGGAAAAAGAAATCAGGTAGGAGGGGAAGGAAGTTCACAGTCCTCAGTCCAGCATTGATCCAGCCAACAGGTGTCCAAGCTCCCAAAAGAATGCCACCCAGCCTCTGTGTTGGTACATTTTTATAGGTAAATTGTCCCCATTCTGGGATTAGGTTCCTCACTCTTCATGTAAATGAGTTAGCATGTGCAGCCCAGTATTCTGGATATTTCTGGAAATGGGCTGGGGGGCTTGAGGGTTTTTTGGTGGTCTTGATTCTCCCTCTATTGGTCTTGCCTGCTCCTCAAACCCACTCCTGCACTTAAGCTGTCCTTTATGTTGTGTAATCACTATGGACTGTAACAGGAAATTCAGTTCCAGAATGGTGCTTCATATGGCTCCCCTTTCCAGGCACATTATAACTTGCCTACTTGATGACTGTTGCTGTTTAGGGCACAGCAATGCATTAACACTTTACTGCTTAGGTTTCTACATTGGTCAAAAAACCCAGTAACCATCTGATAGGGAGAAAAATCACCCTTAGGACACAGAAGGTCTTCACATTCTTAATGACAGGGCAACATCTGCACCCCTTTTTTTCCTTTTTCTTGTTTTCCTAGTGTTGTGTTTCTTGCACTTGATGTTGTTGCAGACTTAAAGTGCCAGATGCTACTTTTCCACTGTAGATGTATCAATATCTGTAGGGAAAGCATTGATTTGTACAAAAAGGAATGTGCGGCCAAATTCTTCCTAGATGAGGATGAAGAGATCCCTGAGTTCAGGGCTGCTTGGGCAATGATCAAGACAGAATTTTATAAAATTTGGATACAGGATATTCTCAGAGCAGAAAGTGCTATTTATTTTTTTATTTTTGCTTACAATTCAAAATTTAATTCAATTTAATGAAATTCAAATTAATATAACTCAGAATGAAAGGGTTGTGGTCCACTACAGCCCAAACTGCAGCTGGTCCATTCTGGTCTTCAAAATATTTTTTCCTTTAGGTACTGCAAGATATCCTTCAGCAGATTGAAGAACTGCAGCAGCTTCTCACGTGGAAGTGGACAGGTTTGTGTTGGACCTGGAGGTACTGTCTGCAGAGGGGCTGAGGTGAAGGCTGGCGCTGGTGCTGGAGTAACTACTGGAACATTGAAAGTTACTCCCGTCTTGTACCGGATCCAGTTGTAGTAGTACTGAGTGGAGCTGAAGACTGTAGGCCGTTTATATCTAGCACAGCCTATTCCCCAGCTGGTCACACCAATTTGCCAGTACAAGCCAAGTCTCTTATCATGGCAGACAAGAGGCCCCCCGCTGTCACCCTGAAGCAGAGCAGAGAGGATTAAGATGCTTTTGTGTGCCTGTCAGCAGTTAGAGTTGGGTTCTTTACTCATCCTTTACTCTCCCAGCCCCTTCTGGAGAACTGGATTCCTGGCAGAGCAAGGCTCTGCTCCAGTGCTGGAACCTGCAGAACCGTGACACCCTTGGTAGAAGGTTGAGGGCCTGTAAGGTGGGGTTCTCTGTCTCCCCTGTGCTTGGATGTTGCAGGGTTGGCAACCTCACTGAGCAAGGACCCACAGATGGCACAGGGGGCAAAAGCTCCAGCAGTGGTGCAGAGCTGGGGGTGTGAGAGGACTGGCCAGGGAAAGCAGGTGCTGGGCTGTGCTTGGGTGGTGTGGTGGGGCTGCCCACAGTGCTGGGGGCTGGGGGATTCATAGCATGCTCCTACCTGGCAGGTGGAAAGGCCGCCTTTCCCAGCACACACTTGGAAGTCGTTGACGAGCCCATCCAGCCAGTCGGTACTGTTACAGGTCATCCTATCCACGTAGGGGACCTTGGCCTGCTGCAGGATATCATTACCTGAAGCTGTGAGCAGAGAAAGAAATTAACTCCCAGCAGCTCCTTGCTCATTCTCCTGGCCTGCCTGTGTGTTGTTGAAGTCCTTCCCTAGGGCTTGGCTCTACTTCTAGAGCGGTGTTGGAGTGCTACGTCACTGCTGTCTGACGTTGGGCAGCAGGCCAGGCCCATCTCTCCAGAACCATATATCCCACAACCCAACTCTCATTTTGGCCTCTGCTGTCAGGAAGCCCCAGCCATCTCTCCCTGGTGTTCCAAGCTTGCCCTCAGGACACAGGTCCTTTATGGGAACTCACTTTTTACGATTCTGTCACCCCAGCCAGCAACGTAACAGTCAGTCAGCTCCGGCAGTTTCGTTGAAGGACTAGGCAGGCAGGCGGTTTGAATGGTGAAGCTGCACTTTACCGGACGCTCCAATTCCAGCAAGGCAACGTCGTGAAGTATAAATGGAATATCATATTTTTCGTGTATAATCAGCCGCTTAATCCGGTGCACTGCCACCTCAGGGCCTAGCTGGCCCAACGAGGTGCCTCCAAGCACAACGGCCCACTCCTTGATGGGACTGGAAGGCAGATGGAGAGAGGTGTGAGAGGGAGTCATGTGCTGTGACAGCCCAGCACTTCCCTGCCTTCTGCTTCCTGAGGCAGAGAGGAAAACAGCACTACAGAAAGCAAAAGTAGGCTCGATATATTTAAGCTGGAGACTGCTAGGAAGCAGTGGCCATGAGCCCAGTCCTCTTCGTGAGCAGTCTCTCAGCTGGGCCTTGCAATGTCCTGGTACTAGGCACACTGCAAGGAAATGGGATGGGAATAGCACACACTGGTGTTGTGGGGATACCCCTGTACCCAGGTTCTCCTTACTTTGTGACGTTGTCAAAGCAGTGGGCTGCTGTGAGGACCCACTTCGGGCTGATGAGAGTCCCTCCACAGTTGTGCATAGACAGTGGTGGTTTAAAGAAAGTGCGGACACTGGCAAGGCCAGCCCAGGCCCCATACCCTGGCATGACATTTGTGCCACCCACAACGCGTGAGGCGCCGACTGTAGGAGGCATGGGCCGGAGTCCACAGGTCTTCCTGCAAGCAGAAAGTCATTACTGTCCTGAGAGAAAGCTTGCTGCTTTGCAGACTGAAGGTCAGCAAGCTTCCCTTCCCACAAGGCCCTGGTTGCAAAGCTAGCACGGCCAGCAAACTTTCTGGGGAGCGCATATGTCTGCCTGTTTCTGCTTTAGCCCTGTAGACAAGTGGCGCCAGAAGCCTGCGTGCTGGTCATAAACTGACACTCCCACCCAGTGTTTTAGAAATTGGTATGGCCACAGGTGGCAAGCAGGCATCCTCAGGGAACCCCCTAAGCTTTTGCCTGGGCCCCCTCAGAGCCTGGGCCTACTTACCCACAGGCACCATGTGCAGGCCCGCACAGAGCCAGTAGGATGAGGATGCACAACAAAATCATTGCTGTCAGAGACACAAGTCAGCAGCAAGGAGAGAGAGAGAGGACTTGTCACCTCCAAGGCAGCTGCCAACGAAGTGCCCACAGAATTTGCACCGCTGCAGTGCCCTTGGCGCTGGGGCTGATGTCACAGAGGGACTGGTTCCACGTTGTCGGCATGGAACTGGCCTCTGGAGGCAGGGGGGAGGGGCAACGTAGGGGCATAGAACCACAAAAAAGTCTGATTGGAAGGTATCTTTAGGACTGACTAGTTCCAAACCCCAGCCATGCACAGATGCCTACCACTACACCAGGTTGCTCAGAGTCCCATCCAAGCTGGCCTCAAATGGCGAAAGGAATGGGACATCCACATATTCTCCAGGCAAACTGTGTCAGTACCATGACAATGATACAAGATTTTGCTTGTCATCCAAAACTCCTACAGAATTTGAAGCAACAATTAAAAGCAATACACATTCTGATTTTTAAAAACAATTTATTACATTGTTTCCATTTGCTTTGCTTGAGACAGAAAAATCAATGAATCAAGCGCTTTTGATGCTGTTTAGAAACCAACTATGAAAAACCCTAATTAAAAGTAATTTTCCTTCAAGAAGCTGTAGCCCCTTTACAGTTGAGCCTGTTTATTTAGTTGCTTCCATTAGACTGCTGAACAGCTTACCCCTAGTTCGAGAGGTACAGCAGCTGTGCATGGGACTGGCATTTCAGCTACTGCCAAGTTCCTCTCTTTGATTACCAAATTCCAATTTTCTTAGCTTTCTTTTGATGAAGTTCAGGGAGGACCAAGAAGATGGAAAGTTCCCACCCACAGTCCAGCTTCAAGTTCCCTGGTGCGCTATACAGCACACACACAGAAGGACCAGGTGTCAGCAGCCTAAGACATTGCATTTCCAGCTGCTGTCCCCAAGACCCAGAAGTCATTAGGACCTGCAGTCCTTTATTCCACTGCACCTTTGCCCTCCTCTCTGACTGAGCACAGTTCTGGCCCTTTGGAGGGACCCTTTCCCTCTGTGCCTGACGTGACTGCCCTCAGCTTCACTTTGCAGATCTCAGCTCAGGGAGGCCTTGCCTCGCACAGGAGAATGAGTGAAACTGCAAACACAGTTATCTGTGAAAATATATATATTTTCTTAAGGCCACTAAAGGCCATTTTATTTCTACAGCAACTAAGTCACCATCAGCCATGGTGCACATGTGGAGGAGTGTGGGCAGGACAGTGTGGGCCTTTGGCACTGAGGCTTCCTTTGGATTAGAAGGCATTGCCTCAGAAGGAAAGGTTTGTGCTCTGCTGCAGCCTGAACTGCTGCCAGTCAGTCCTTCCCTAGCATGCCTTAGACTCCCACCTCCAAGCTGCAGTTGGAATTGAGTACAAGATGAGGCTGGGTTTTTGTTTCTTTGAACTCAGTAAATCTGATAATCCCCTTCCCCTGCCTTCCTTACACGGGAAAAGAGAAACAAAAATATTTGTTTTGGTTTGTTGCTGTAGTTCTTTGGCTTTTAAGGCAGAAATGTTCTTCAGGCAGTGCCAGCAGTGGCATTTCGGGCGAAGTGGGCATGAGCTCTAGGCCTTGGCTTTTGCAGAGGGAAAAAGAGGGGAAAAAGAGAAAGAAGAGAAAAACGAGAAAAAAAAGCAAGAGAAAAAAAGATAATAGGAAGAGAATAAAGGTTTGCCCTGGAAAGTGTCTTTGCACCAAGGGAATCCTGAACTTCGCGTGGCTGAAGTCTCACCCTTGCAGATTCTTGAGGGCCTTTGTTGCTGATGGCCATGTCCTGTGGCCAAGTATGATTTAGGGAGGCCTGCAGGTGTCACCTTCGGACACTGAAAGTTGCTGTGGTCAAAGCTGTGGGTTTTTGGTTTTACTTTGGTTTGACACTTCCTCCAGTTTGGAAATACCCCCTCCCCATTGCTCCTCCTTCTTTTACCCCCTTAGAAGGGCAGGAAATTTATTTTTAGTCTGAAACTCTCAGCCTCCCCCTCTGTTACAAATATTTTTAGATTCCCACTGCATACAATATAGATGATATTACAGGCTGTTTTATATGGGTATGGGAAAAACTGCAAGCCATTGTTTTCAGAACTGTGCCTTGGAGGAGAAGCCACGCCGAGGTGTGATGGTTATGGACTTGCATGGACACAGGGGTGGATGATGCCCGGGAAGAGAGAAGAGAGCTGTGCACACCCAGCCCCAGCTTGTACCTTCCCCCTGCTATACAGATGAAGGGGCAGCAACTAACCGGGGAATGATGAACAATGTGGTCAATATTCAGTATGAGAAGGTGGAAGGGGAGTCTCTGCTGAGATCATGGTAGAAGGGCCACCACTGTTGTGGGTTTGTCCATTGCACAAATTCCCTACGCCTGTTGCAGTCTTACAGCACGCGCAGCAAATGCCATGATACTACATGAATAAACACATTTATGTCCACAGGCTTTTAAAAGTATCACAGCCTTTTAACCAAGGGGGAAAACCTCCCCAAAGGTTCTGCTGTGAGCCTTCACCACAGAGCTGGAGCCTGCTCCTAATGATGTGATGGCTAGACAGATGTTAGTCTGATTTTCCTTCTTTTTTTTGTTCTTGAGTTCATTATCATGATGCTGATTTGATCTTGTAATCTTGTGCCATTCAAAGATTTTAAAAAAACCTGCTGTGTCATGAACAAATCTGAGTTGTCCAGTCAAAGCTGAAATATGAAAAGCAATTTCATAATTTCAGGAACATTTGTTGCCAGGACTTGTTGAAAAACTGGAGCAGAATGGACTTGGGAGAAAGGTCTACACCATCGAGTGATACAGGGAAAATGAAATTAAGAGAAGTTGGTATTTCCTCCTTAGATGGATGCACTGATTTAACTGTGGTTTCTGCATCAGCTGGTTCCCCAATATCAAGAGCAAGTGCCACTTTTTTGCAGACCTCTGAACCCTGTGCAAGGATGTGCAGACACCACTGGTTGTGCACAGCCACTGGCATCATGAACCCTGTAGCTGGAAGCATCAGAAAGAGGAGGACTTAGCTCCAGCAGAACAGGACTACTACTTTAACAATCCACATCACTCATTAACTTCCTTGGGGCTATGTGGGTACTATGTGAGGTCTTTTGCAGGCAGGCCCATGTGGCTACTTATTCTGAGGGAAAGTGGCATTGTTTAGCAAGATGATCTTTTAACCTTTTTTTTTTTTGAGGCAGTTTAAGTGCATAATTTAGCTAAATGCATCTTCCTTAGAGGGATCCTGCCTTTAGAAATGGAAGTGTGGGGGAAGAAAGCAGTCCATTCTTACAGAGAGCAGAAACATGTGTGGTTCTGGGCCAGCATGCACAGACTAATGGCTGGAGTGGCGTGCATCTGATGCCCACTTGGAATGTGAGCATGATAGCCACAGCAACAGGATGGAGTTTTGTCTCCTATCCCCAGACATCCCATCCCAATGGGTACAGTTCATCCTCAGGACCAAGAAGGATGAGCAGCACATCCTCCATGAGTTGTTCTCTGAGGTGGATGAGATCTGTATAAAAGAGGCTGAAGACGCTGAGTGGAAAGAAATGGCAAGGTAAATCCTGCTTGCCAGCTGCAAGGGGACAGAAGTGCCCATGCTGGCAGTACCCTTGGGCCTCTGCTTTCTACTTTCTGGAACACTTTCTGCACCTGCAGGTGCTCATGTGAGCCGCCTTCTCCTCTTGCTAACCCAGAGCTTTAGCAAAGGAGTTTGAGATCTGGAGCTGAAGAGCAGGTGAAAGACAGTATCAAGTGCAGGATCAAGCCCTATGTGGCCACTCTGTCCTTGCGCAGCGTCTGAGCTGAGGAGCTACACCACCTATGAAAGGATGCTGCTGGACAATTGTGCAAACAGCATCAAATATACTGAAGGCAATGTGGGAGCCACACGTCTCCAGGAGTGGCCAAGCTTGGTTTGTCACACAGCCCTTCAATCCCAAATCAACCCTGCCCCAATGACATCCTTTTTCAGAAGTTCTGCTGTACATTTAAATTCTGTAGTCATCCCTCTAGCATTGTTAGGCTGGCTCATTAAGTCAATTCATAAGGCCTCCAAGGAAACATCTGCTTACTACACTTCAGCCTTTAAGTTTGCATTATGTACAGCCCCTAATACTTGGTGTCCTAGACTTGGTAGTGTCACTTACTAAGTACTACTGAATAATACTATGAATTCCATAATCCTGCATTGCCTGGGTTAGCTTGAACAGTTCAAGTTTTTGTCCTGCACCTATGGCTAAGCTTAACTAGTCATACTAGCTAGCCACACTGGCACTAGCCCTAACCAGAATCCAGCTAATGGGACATCCAACTCTCTGGCTCTTAGGATGGAATGGCAGTCCTTTACCTTCCCTTGGAGGCCTTTTCACAGCCCTCCTAACACTGAATTTCTTTTCTTTGTCTTGCACTGACACCCTTTTCCTGACCCTCACCCTGCCCTAAGCCCATGTCCAACACGAACCTTGCCTGCAAAGGCCGTCTGCCTTGCACCAGGTCTTAGCCACTTCTGTCTTCATCAATTCCCAATACACTCAAAAAAAATGAGAATTATATTTAAGCATTTCTCATGGAAGGAGGAATTGACTCCAGTACAACTTATTAATAGGGCTGGAAACTCCCTAACAGAAAAACTATTAAAACAACTCTACAACTGACATAACAAAAGTATGCATATGCAACAAATGGCAAAATGAAAAAAAACCTCCCCAACTTTCCCGATTTTCTTGGTACACCTTCTTGTCTAAAACTCAGTTCCATGTTACTATTTCATAGTTGTCACTAAAGCATTTTAATAGAATAGTAAATTTTTAAAATTCCAGACAGAAATCAGGAGGAAGATGGGATCCTCTTCCAGAGTTTTGATTTTAAATGTTTTAAGACTCAATACTGTGGCCAGGGATGAAATGAAACATGTGTGAGGGGACAGCAGGGATAGAAAAGTGGAAGTTTACAACTGACTTCTCATTTAATTTAAGAAGTGATTAGAAAGAAAAAGATGATACATATATGTATACACACACACGCACACACACGTATATATGCAAATATTAAAATATGGAAATAGTACTTCTGTAGAATTTCAAAGATTAAAAATAAAGGATGAATCAAAATAATAACACATGACAGTATAAAACCTCCAAGAATATTAATTGCAATTCTCATTCCATAATTTACCAACATTTCTAAATCTGCTTGCATGAATCCACAAAAGATACGTTTTTATCTTTTCATTTCATTACCAAATGCATGTTTACTCTTGCATGTATTGTATATTTATACACACTATACCTCCAAAATGGCTTTTTTCCACCATTTCTGAAAGACATAGATTGCACTGCAGGTTGCACATTAGGTTTTGGCTTGTATTCTTCAAAAGACTTTAAAGATTTGTCTCATAAGATTTTTTACAATAGTAGAAAAATAAATAATTAAAATCTAAATTAAAAGCTTTTCTAAAACGAATGCCTAAGGAGTGAGCAATGATGACAATCTACACTGTGATTTGAGAGTTATCAAGCAATGGAAGACCAGAAGTTTACAAAAATGAGGTGACTGACTAATCTATCAACTGCAAACCCTCTGCAACAAGAGGTGAAAGTCAGTAGTCAAAAGGGCACAAATCAGTATTAGTCTAAGAGATGAACCAACCTGAAAAATAAAATTTTGTGCAGTTGGTCAGAGACCGATACAGCAAAATCAGTAAAAGTTCGACCATTAATGATGAGATTCTCAAAACTATCTGATAAATTCAGAGTAGACGTTCCAAAGTCACACCACTGTTTCTGGCAATTCCATGTCTAAAATACCTGTTTTTGCTATCTGTTTCTTCTTTTCCATACTACCATCCAGCCACTACTGTATCTCAAATTGTGTACTATTAGCATAAGATTTATTTTTTTATGTGTAATTCCTAAAGAACACTATGAAAATAAAAAATCCAAACTTAAATCGAATTGTAATTGTATTTATTTTGCCTCTTGAACTTTATAACATTCACTACTACTTACATATCTGAAATATAATTCTATTTCACAACAGCTTCTAGACCTACAAATGTGGAAACCACACACAGTTCCGCATTAAGAAAAAAATCTACTGCTCAATGAGCAGTCTGCAAAGAAGTAACAGTTCATGGTAACTCTTTCTTTCTTACCTGACGGTCAGTATTAACCCACTGCCAAGAAACTGTAAGACAACTCCAAAGGAAAGAGCATAAGTTCCACATGTAAAATAATATTTAATCATTTGTGCAGATGTTTGGTCTACAGATGAAAACTGTTTCAGGGTAAATACTTACATATTGCTTAAAATTCTCCAAGGAAAATAAAAATTTATCTGAGACATGCCCTGAGCTATCTAAATTCCTTAATAGTGCAATGTTGCAGTGATGCCTGGTTTCACCCTGGCTTTTGCAAATGAAACTCAGTAACTGCTCACAGAGCTCCTAAATGGCTGACACAGCACAGTATTATATGCACTACAGCAGTTCTTGTAGCTTTGCCAGATTTCTCTCCAGCCACTGGATATTGAGCTGAATTGTGGCAATTGCCTCTTTAACACAACGCAGTTGAGAACTCTCCTCTGACTTTGACTCAAAAAAAGACTTGACCTGCATAGCAAGAACAAAGAAAGAAAAAGAAAATATTAATTTAAATTAACACTAGTCAGACAAATAGGTTCAGCAGCAAAGGCTATACACAGGTTGCAGGAAATCCATTTTTGAGAACTCTTTGTATCTGTGCAAACCCCTCAAAGGAGTTCCCAAAATGCAAGGAAAGCATTTTTCATGGATAGAGCAGCAATAACTCATTTGGTTTCAATATATCATTTCACCAATAAACAGACATTTATTATAGATCAAACCATCAACATCTATCTCTACCAAATTATCTGAATGAAAACATTAGACTGAACCGTAAACAATTCTTGGTACATTAACTTCAACACCTTGATAGGGAAGACAACAGAGCTTTCTAAAAGTTATTAAACAACTCTCAGCTACGACTCAATTTCCACAATAACTCTTTGGGATTGTTGATGGAAAAAACAGCATAAGGCAATTTTTATTGCACAGTATCACATTTCACAGATACAGAAATCATAGCTTGTTTACAAAATCTAGACCAAAATTACATATAAATCAAATCATTATTTTGTGAGACAGTGTGTTCCAGTGCACAGGAAACACAACAGTATAAACGAATAACCGGGTTCAACTCTGTAATGCAATTCTGTCACAGACTTAGTATACAATTTCCCACTGTCTGTGCATATATTTACCATGGGTCAAATGGGGAAAGCAACTGATATATATATATATATTCGCAATAGGGTGTCAAGGATATACAAAACATGTGAACATGTGTTTTCCTCATCCTTCAACTAAATGAAATAGCATTGACACTAGAAAATATCCCTTTCTATTAGACTGAACCACCAACCTCAAGTAGATGTGCCTTTGTTGCAAACTGAGAAGTTGACCAGCTAACGATATTCTGGATAGTATATGAGCCTAGGTGAAACCTGAAAAACAAAGAAATATTTTCAGCTAGGAGACATTTTAAGATGCAGTTTTGGAATATGCATGCATTCTTTTCTACTATTTCTACCTTTTTGTTTAGAAGTTGGAAAATATTAAAAGCACTTAAATTCAATGCCTTACATTCCAATTACATACCTTATTTTTCAAAAGAAGTATATGGACTTAGAAACCCAAGCTTCTAGATCCCTATTCCCTCTAAAAATATAACGTCAGAGCAAAAGCCATGGAAAATTTTCAAACTCCTATCACAGATAAAAGAGTAAAGAATTGAGGACACCACACAGTGAATATCAAGATCTCTATTTGTGGTAATTTTACGTTCTAAAGCTTTACCAGAACTGAACTTGCTACCAGGTTTTCTTTCAAGCGAGGTAACTGTAATATTAGTTATGAAGAGCTTGCTAGAGCAGAAGTTTTCATGAGGAGAAACTTTTTTTAGCAGCATGTAATTGTTTAAAATCAAAATTGGGATTTAGAAACAGAAGTTTCTAGTACTGTTGGCTTTTTGAAGACTTGGAGGGCCAGCTTTCCTGCTAGGTACCCTTCAAGGCCAGTGAAAGACACCATATTTCTGAAGCAAGTGGGATATTTTGGTTACTTGGTTTTAGGAGTGCTGTGACAATTCAGAAACAATAAATGCTGAATTAATTCCCCGGATGTCCTTTTGAATCCATTTGATCCACACAAATATCTTGCAACTGAACCAATCATCCTAGAGACAGCAACCTTCCAGGAAAAATTAAGATTGTTTAGCATTACTCTGAGGCTCTAAGACAATTGCTGAGACTTCAAATTTTATGTAGCAAGTTATATTTGTACACTCTGATTTTAAAACATTATTTAGAATTTTAATATTAATCTTCTTAAATGAATGCCACTATTTATTGTCATGTTTGAAAGTTTCAGCTGCATCAAAAAACCTTACTTTCGCGTAAGTTTTTCCCAGTTCTCTTTGACGAAGTCCCAGGCCAGCAAATATCCAGGCAAACTCTGGCTAACAGTTGCTATGATATGTGAAAGCTCCTGTGACCTGATGATTTCTCCTTCAAGACTGTTCTGCATTAGCCTAGGAGACAAAGCATATGCTAAGAGACAGAAAAAAGAGTCTGTTCACATGGGTTTCCTGAAAGTCCTCAATTAGATGGCAAAGATGATATAATACATCAAGCAAACAACTTCTGACATCTGGAAGAAATCAATGTTACCTTTTATTACAATAACTGTATTTACTTAGCTTTAATTTTCAGAAATCAGAAGAGTGACCTTAGCTCTAATCCAAGCACCTAAATTTTCACTGGTGTTGGAAAAGTAAATTCTAATAACTTGTAAAAGAAAAACAATAGATAGAAGAGGAAAGAGAGGGAAGCTGAAGACTAAATTATCAGGACAAGTTTGTGTTTTCCCTGCAGTATTAAGTCTACAGAGAGGAACATAATGTAAAGTCAAATCTTTACCCAAAGAAAGAAATGGAAAAAAGAAGAGGGGAAAAAATCCAAACAAAAAATATACCTCAACTAATTATTACTTTGATTATAAATATACATCAATCTTTTAAGGTTCTATAGAATAGCCTGCAATTTTGTTACCTGCACTGCAAAATCTGAAATTTCGTGTTACCAGCAGTGCAAAGCCTTTAAGTTTAATTCTTTCCTCTCTACGCATATTCAGAACTTGGTTTTTTGTGTGGATCTGTTACACATGTCATTTTTGAGTGAAAAATATCAGGTTCTTTATGTGTATGGAAGCCTGTGCAAAAAATTTAGTTGGATTTTCTTTAGCAATCAAAAACTTTTTTAACAATAGAAAGAAGGCAAAACTTTTCCAAGAAGGTTTTATCACTTGTAATTTACACAGCATACAACTTTTTGGTTCCTTCATACCAGATTAGCTTTCTGGCATCTTCTGTGCTGGCCAAGGCTTCAATCATTTTGCTTTTCTCTGCTTCAGAAACTGAAGCGAAGTACATCTTCAGGAGGAATTCCCAGCCATCGTTAGACTTGGCTCCAACTGCAAATATGGCTTTCATAACATCACTAGGCAGACTACAGAGAAAACCAAAAGCAACGAAACAAATAAACATAGGGGGCACAAAAACACTCATCCAAGGAAAGAAAAAAGAAGTCACCAAATTAAAATATTAACTTGAAGGAGATGCCTCTCTTTGGAACAATTTGATTCTGTAGCAATTGGCATGATTAGGATTTGTCATGACTGAATTCATGCCAATCTAATACTTTCAGTCACTATGAAAAAGCAAATCATTTAGCCACATGAAAACAAAGTAAATTGTACACAAAATTGAGAATTTTCTATGGCTCAAAATACACATGAATCCACAGCAGTGGATTAAAAAGTGGGCTTTGGCTTTGCCACTAAGTAATCTTCTTCCAGCATGCAGCTCAGGAAAGGCAGATAAAAGAAAATGTATGGCTGGTCTTGCAGCTGAACTTATTGACACTGGAGACAAAATCTAGCTGTCATCCTCATTGCGAAACACCAATTACTTCCACACATGGAACAGTTCAAGACAGAATCACATTCTTTATCAGTATGAAGTCAATGGTGATGGGTGGTGTGGTGGGGCTTTTTTTTTTCAATTGTTCTGTTTGTTTTTGGGGTGTTTTTCCCAAATACAATGTAACAGGAAAACAGATGGGTAAAAGAAGTGGAAGCTCAGTTTTTGTGGTACCTTACTGTTCCATTAGACTTCATCCATGTCTCAAACATCTTGGCAGCAGTTGTTCTACAGTTTCTTATATCATGAGTGCAGGCAAAAGATAGCAGTGCTGACCGGAGCTCTCGTTCTGACAGGGTCCCATCATCTGTCCAATGTTGTTGATCAATTTTATCTCCAAGTAAGTGCTCTATCCTATGCTAAAGGAGGAAAAAGTTACTAGCAATAGCTAATTCCTTCCAAGAGGATTTTCTAGATATAAAATCAGTTTAAAATGAAACAGGTTGAGCTTTCAAAATGTGGAAGCTAAACATAGTAGTTTTTCATCTATTTATTGCAAATTACATATGATATTTCTCAACTGTAGGAATAAGTATCAGATATCACATAAATCTGAAAGATGGGCCAGGTTATATCTTTCCATTGCACATAGAAACCGGAGACTACTCTTTGAGCCATGGCTCAGACTTGCTTGTAATCAGCTTACAATTTCAATGTACTACAACTTCTGTAAGTTCAACTGCTTATAACTTCACCATATCACAGTAAATATGCCTTCATTTAGCACAGAGAAACAACTTCTGTATGTCTCTAGGCTGAACACCCTTCAGTTTTATAGTTCTGCAGCTTGCCAAAACCACAGCTGGATGCCTGATCAACTCAGCTGAAACTTCTGGACTTAAATAGAACTGCATAGACACTGCATTGCAAAACAGAGCTCAGGCTGTTTATAGCAGATACATAGCAACTCTGCGAAAATTAAAATAGTGCACTTTTTCTTATGCTTCTTTAAGCACACACAGATTATCTCTACCTATCATAAAGAAAAAACATCTGCTATTTTATCTAATAATATAATAATTTTCTTATAGACTAAACCCCTTTACTCACATTTTTACACCATAAAGCAGCAAAGTTCATTTTAAACCAGTACATGAATATGGAGAAGAAGCTCCATAAAATGAAGGTACAGAGAAATGAAAGACATATACTCATCAAGAACAGAACCTACAATATTGATTTCACTGTCAAGTGTGTAGAACTGTATTGTATTACTCTATCACACAATTAGAACAGGACTATATTTGTGTTCCATATTTGTGTTTCTATTTTTACAGAAAACGGTTCTGGTTTTTTCTCCTGTATCTCTACAAAGCAACTAGATCTACGATCTCCAGCCACTCTAACTTTTGAAAATAACTGGAATCTGTTAAAATTACATATTTGTATTAAATTGACCAGTATGGGCACTTTAAGATAGCCCCAGACACCACTGTGCTCCTACTGCATCACACTCCCAACAAAATATTTTGGGGCATACGGGTATGGTATGGAAACAGGAGAAGGAGAGGGGAAGAAGCTGGACCAAAAAGTAGCATTTTGGTAAGAGATCATTAGAAAAAGTTGGCAAACTGGCAACTCTCTTGAATCACTGTCCAGCTTAGTGAAATTAATGAGTATGTTCAGCAGTCAACATGTAAAAAGAGCATGTAACTATAAAGAACATTATAGCTAATTATTCAAAATTATCATTTATGAAAAACTAAGACATACCATGACCCGTGCTGCCAGTTGTTGTTCACCCTTTTTGTCTAAAAGGCTGTATATAAGACTCAGCTGAAACAAAGCTTGAGTAAGTGGTGCAGTGCTGTTCTCTTCATTGAGGTAATCAACCAACTCAAAGGCCTTTTCCAGAGACTCTCTTCCTAGACTATGGGTCAATGAACACAAACATTAAAATGGATTGCAAAACAAAAGCACTTCCTGAAACAAATCACAGGTGATGCTTTCCATTACAGTAACAGAGAGGGAAGTGAATAGAGAGAGTGACATAAGAAACAATTTACTTGTGGAAATTTTCATATTTTAACTTCAGTGAGATTATAACAAAGCAACAATGGCCACTAACATGCCTTCAGTTAACAAAAATTGAAAATGAGTAAGGAAGTGCAGCAAGAACATCTGAAAATATTAATCATAAATAAGGATACTCAGATAGAATAGCAGCTTCCAAAGAGACTATCCATAATGGTCAGCCTCACCTGCTCTAAGCATGGTGGTGAAACACATGAGAGGGCACCAGTAAAAATTTAAGAGGGAAATAGCTTACTTTTCTAAAGTGAAGCACTAGAGTACAGGAAAACAGTCTAGCAGGCAGATTATTGGGCACTAAAGAAAACAGTGTCTTCCAGAAATGGAAACTATCATGTGGCTCTCTGTGATCCAAATAAATAGATGATGCTATTAAGATGACGGAGATAACATCTAGAGCATCAGTGAACAGTTTTAACAAGGCTATTGAAGACTGAATTAAACTTTCTCTAAAGCAGTTGTCTCTAGAAACTAAATATGATCTTCTCTGAATTGGAAAAAACTTGAAACACACATTAAATACCTTTTCCAATACAGAAGTCTTACCGTGCAAGGTTGAAGATATTGTTGATCAAATTTGCTCTGTCTTTAGGACTCAGAGCAGTGTGGTTTTTTTTCAACAGATCAATCAGTGTTTTCCAGTCTTCAGCATAGTGTACTATGTAATAGCCGTTCATGTCCACATTGAATTTTATCCATTCCACCTCTTCTGGAAGTTCAATGACAGCTAGTGGACAAACAGTATGTTATCAGCAGAAACAAACATTTAACAACTGTTTGTTCAAATCAAAGACTATGAAGTAGACTAGTTCCAGAAAGACAGTAAATTCTTTCACACTATTTCCCCCTACATTGAAGAAGGAGAAGCCAGGATGAATGTTTCGACAGAGAGCTCAAAAATTTGAGGTTGTACTTCCTCATCCCTCTTCCTATATCTGATTGAATGAACATTGTCAAGTCTGCCCTGAGTTGCATCAGTTAATTTTTCTCCTTTTGTCTTGTCGTTCTTTCAAACAGCCCCACCTACCTCCAAATACAATATTTTCCTACACAATTATATAAAATAAACATTTCAGTGGAAAGTCATTTTCTAACATTTCAGCAAACTGGCAGACTAAGTTTCACATAACTTGCTCTCTAAGAACATGCAGTTTGAGAGATTATGTGTATGCACTGTGATATGCATGAGCTTTTACAAATTTCAAACCTGTGCTTCTGTTCCAGTGGCTGTCATGCATGTATACACACAATGTACAGGGAACCATCTCTCTGATGCTGACAATAACAGCAGTACTTTGCTCCAGATCTCTGAAATCATAATTACGTATCTGTAATACCTAAGTAACTTGCTACTGAAGCTTTTAGTCACATACCTGACTTCTGATCCAGTAAATAGGCATTAGTACAATAGGTGAAGTTGCACCTATTTGTTATGTAAGTGAGAGGAATATGCCACAGGTAACTGCAAAGGAAAACAAATGTTTACTGACATGTTATATACATATTATCTCCCTTGAATGGTTTGTTTTAATTTAAGCACTTTTGTATACTAATAACACTAGAATGACTAAATGCTGTGTAAAATAATAAAGTATAAATCCCATTTATATAATCAGAATATGATGAAAGAATAAATGCACAACATGCATAGGAATTATATTTTTAAATCCCACCACATTGTGAAATGGGTAAATTTTATAGAACAGATTAGGTTCAAAGAGAACTTTTAAGGTCATCTAGCTCCCCTGCAATGAGCAGGGACATCTTCAACTAGATCATGAAGATGATCAGAGTCCTATCCAACCTGGCCCTGAATATTTTCAGGGATGGGACATCGACCACCTCTCTTGGCCACCAGTGCCACTGTTTCACTGCCCTTACTGTAAAAATACTATTCCTTATATCTTGTCTATATCTACCCTCTTTATTTTAAAAACATTATTCCCAGTCCTATCAAGACAGAACCTGCTAAAAATCTGTCCTGATCTTTCCTTTAAGTACTTGAAAGAATGCAGTGACGTCACCCCAGAGCCTTGTGTTCACCAGGATGAACAACCCAAACTATCTGTCCTTGTATAGGAGAGGTATTCTGTCCATCTGTTTGTTTTTGTACTCTGGACTCACTCCAACAGGTCCTTGTCCTTCCTGTGCTGGGACCCCAGAGCTGGATGCAGGGTTCCAGGTGAGGTCTCAACAGAGTGGAGCAGAGGGACAGAATCCACTCCCTCCCCTGCTGCCCACACTGCTTTGGATGCAGACCAAAATATAACTGGAATTCTGGGCTGTGAACACACACAGTTAGCCTGTGTCCAGTATCACCAATCCTGACAAGTTCTCCATTGCAAGGCTGCTCTGGTTTGTTCATCCCCTAGCCTGTGTTGAAACCAGGGGTTGCCCTGACCAAGGGCCCACTGCTCAAGTTTGTACAGATTCCTCTGGATGGCACCCATTCCCCCCGGCACACCAACTGCACCACTCAGCTTGGTGTCATATACAAATTCTCTGTGGGGGAACTTGATCTCACTGTGTAGATCACCAACAAAGATCTTAAACCACACCAGTCCTGATGGACTCCACTTTTCCTAGTACTTCTTTCCCAGCTCTCGCATGCTAGGTAGCTTGTCCAAACTCATACAGACAGTAAATCTCCGGCTGCGTCAGAAATTCATCCAGTATTATTTTCACCTGAATCCAACATTTTTTTCTGATCTTTTACAAGTTTTAACTAAAATTTAGAAATGATCCAAGTACAAGATTCAAACTCCAAATCATGGTATAGAAACCATAATTAATTGCATACCACAAAGACATTCTTAAGTGAACTGCAAACTGGAAGAATAAATGCTAAGGAGGCTCATAATGACGGTAAGGACTTAGATATTTAGAGAAAAACACAAATCTGGGTGGGATGAAAAGCTGCACATCTTAATCTGATTTTGAGAGGGACCACCTCTATGAATGACTCACACAGGGTGTTCTTTTTCAAAATCTTTTCATGCATGCCCCAAATTTACTTCAACTAGAAACAGAAATTACTTAGCTTAAAAATTACTTAGCTTTTCTTTCTCTGCGTAACAAAAATAAAACAGGGCCCTCTAAATTCCTATATTTCAAGAAACAAATTTCTTTCACAGACCTGGTTTTCTGCAAGATGATGAAATTAACTCAGCTCCTGTTAAAACCTCAAACAACCCAGCAAAACCAGAAAATTCAAAAAAATTCACACATACATATTTTTCTTAGAAGACACTGTTGAGGTAAGCTACATTTGCAGGAAATAAAATTTTAAAATTACCAACTGCTACACCAATGCTTCTTTGTTATTTGTGTACTTTCTTTTAGGTTTTGGTACAATGGACATTGCCTCGGTCATATATTCAGTCATTTGCTGTCATGCAGTAGTGTAATTTTAAAATTTCGAAGCCAAGAAAGCACTGATTCTAGCTTTTCTACCTCCTTGTAGCAAAGCCCAAGGTATACATTGAATTTTGGAAGTAAGAAGGATACATTTTTAAAGTAGGATTCATGCAACTGTAACTTCTGTAGACCTTCTGCAACCTGCCTTTCTTCAGTCTTGCTACCCACACAAAACTTCCTCAAATGTAGAGAAACCTTTACTTGAGCGATCTGCCTTTTGCTATTGAAAACCAACTCATGATGTCAAGCTTAAAAGGTTCAGGGAAATTATGCATGTAAGAAATTGAGATTATAAACGGTGTCACTGATTTTTACCAGTTACCTCAGTGGAAACAGACATGGACCTTTAGGCAGATACTAGATGTGTGAATTTCTGTGCTGAATTCTCTGTTACTACCTGCCTTCCAAGTAAACACTAAAAAACTGAATACAAGTAAGGAAGATGTACACAGTCTAAGACAGCAGCCTGCTTTTAACGGATAAAAGGCATTAAGAAGGAAATAACCTTGCATCTGATGTCCAATTTTCTGGTTCCACACGATACAAGAATTTCTCTTGTTGCACTGAAATAATCCTTCCCTTTCGGACAACAGTGACTAAAGGAAATCCTTTATGCCCAATCCAAGTCTTCATCATTTTTTTTACATCTAATGTTCCATTGGTAATCTGTAAAAACAAACATAACATAACAAGAAAATAGCAAATGGAGAATACTTAACTTTCTTAAGTTACCAATTAAGTGGTAGCATGATTCCGCATCTGTAAACAATCACTCTGACAGTGAACTTGTAAATTAGCGCCACTCTCTGGGCCTGGCTGTGCAGCTGGTTTTTAAACCAATGAAGAGTGCACCTGCCCAGGCCACGAACTGCCAGCTTTTCCAGGAAAATGCCATGAAAGACAGTATCAAAGACCCTGCTGAAGGTCAGGCAGATAACACCCACAGCCTTTTCCTCAACCAGCAGGTGGGTCATCTAGTCATAAAAGGAGACCAGGTTGGTCAGGCAGGACCTGTGCCTCCTAAATCCATGCTGCCTGCACCTGATTCACTGACTGTCCTGTATGTACTATGTGATGGTACTAAAGATGATCTGATCCATGACCTTCCCTGGCACTCAGTTCAGGCCAACAGGCCTGCAGTTCCCTGGACTCTCCGTCTTTCCCCCGTCCTTCCTCCTGTCTCTCCACCTCCTTTCCCTAGCCTCTTAACTTATGATACTCTCAGAGAAGTGAAGAACAAAAAAAAAAGAAAAGAAGAACAGTGTGTCAAAGATGGATACCTCATTCATGCTGTCCCACAGGTCATCGCTCTGAGCAGTTCCGTAGCTGTGATTATGCAAGTATACCTCAATGCCAGCTTGGAAAACATCCTTACTGAGATAATGCTTCAGCATCAAAAGAAGGGAAGCCCCCTGTAGGGAGAAGAAAAAAAAATAAAATGAATCAGTAAATTGAAGTTATAGAACTTATTTAAGCATTTGCATATTTTAGTTCTTTCACAGTACAGAAGTAAGTCAGAAGCTGGCAGATCTTATTCCAGTAATATCCTTCAAACATACTCAGTTGCCTTGGAAAAATACTCTTTTACTATTCCATAAATTCCAGATACAGGTCAGAAAAAGCTAGTGCCATTTGAAAATCTTTCCTAGCTTCTTTGGAAAAGAAAAATATCTAAACGCTCAAACTACAAGTAAAAAATAGGCTGGTAGAATTTGATATTTTTTCCAATTAACATAATCTGAAAAATATTGCCTTCTTCCTGCTATGTCTCTGCTGGCTGCCACTTTTCATTACCAATACTCATCGGTATGGTACAGAACTGCACTTATGAGTCAGTGTTTAACAGTCACACTATATGCAGTTATATCAAAAACCTAAAAACACAGGAAAAAGATGAGATACACCACTTGGTAGGCTGGAATTTTAAAAATTATAGAACAAGAAAAACAAGTACATTTTTATGTGTTTAAATACACCCATGTCTTGTAAATAAAGAAAAAAAAGCAGTAACTGAGTTTTAGTATCAAAAGGCCTGTGAATGTTTCTATGTCAAAGCCACGAATAAGTAAATTGCCTGAGGACTTGCATGCTCTAGAACTGAACACAGATGAGCAGCCATAGGTCAAGAATAGTTTAAAGGTGCACTTTACAGTTTTGGTACTATTTCTAGAAAAGAAACAAGTAAAGGAGAAAATCTTAGAGAGATAATTCATTGTTCTCACACATCCCAAACTCAAGTTCAGGAATTGGAGTAACATTGTATCTGAAACTGAAGGCTGCCTCGTTATTCCCTACTCATCAAAAGTCAGGAGTAGCCCTTACAACAGTTTTTGATAATATGGACACAATTTCCTCTCCTGTATGTATCCACACTTAACCTACAGCACTGCTCCTTTGTTTTTCCTACTGTCATATCCTTCCATACACTCTGTTGTTGCAGGTGGATCTTATCCAACCTATGGGTATTAGGTTTCCTGACAGTCTGCAAAACAGTCAGACTAAAAATAAAATTGTACAATTACTTCTGTTCCAGATAGTACAATGTAGAGGTCACCCACCAATCTGTGTCAGTTGGCAGCCCAGTAAAACAAATTCTGTTGTACAATTCAGTAACAGACAACCCTTTGCTTATAAGGGACTACATTGCAAGTGTCTTTTCACGTGAATCGCCAAGAACTCCACCTAAGCTATAGGGACAAGAGTAGCAGAATATAAAAACTTCATGCATGAAGAAAAAGCTATGCAATAAAATCCTCTGCAACACAGAAAGCAGCTGTGAGAACACAATGTGCAAAACCCCTTTTGGTCAGCTCTTTAAAATGTAGATTGGTACAATTCTATTTGAAATGTGCACACACTTATTAGTAGCAATGAAGTAATAAAATAATTCTCCAAATATAATGTTATACTAATTTAATGAAACTCCAATCAGTTAGGGAACTTTTCCACTAAAATTATATAGAGACATTTCAATCAGTCAAAGACTGACAGAATTTGTATCTCTAAAGTTAGTTGGCTACAGACATAATTGTGCCAAACGCAGTTTCCAGAAGTTCACCAAAAAAGGAATTACTTGAGACAGCACCTCTGAAGCATGAAACAACAGCCATGCCTTTTGATAAAAGGAGAGAACTCAAATTCATTTGTCAACCAAGGTAACCTGGAAATCACACACATCTGTGGAAGCACATCACTACTGTAGATCTATCTGGCATCCCAGACTACTCAAGGATGCCAGACGACATGTGTTGACCAGTTGAGACTTGCAAAAAGAAGTCAGAGAAAACAAACCAAGACTGTCATGGGAACTGCATTCCACTCAGCAGAGGAAGAGATGGCATTTGACTATTTTCTAGTAGAAAACAGCTGTCCCCATGATTTCTACTTAGATGAAAACACAAGATAGTGATGGAAAGAAGTGGCAGCTAATCCAAAATAAATAAACAAAAGGCTTTCCTCAACACTACCAAAATCTGGTATGTAAAACCTGAGACAATGTGAATAAAAATTTTGCGAATACAGGTATTTCCTCTCATGCATTTTTAAGCAAGGCACTGAGATGCTTTAATAACATAAGCCTCACATACAACCCCACTTGACATTAGAAATAATCATGTTTCAAACAACCAGAATATGCAGTAAAATAATTTGCATTCACAGGCAAGCTTCCAGTACACGGTATTTCTAAAATATTGTTTTGGATTTTTTTTTTTAACCAGGGAGTATATAAGACTGAGTGATTACTTTGGTGCTTTGTATTTACTCTTTTTTTAATCTTTAAACTTGTTATAGTCTACTCTCAGAAGAATATATGCCTAACTGGTTATGTTGCTTCACCTATTGGTTCCCCTCTCACATCTTCATTGAGTATTAGATTTTGTGCTCAAGCATTCAACAAGATGGTAAGTAAGGCCACAAATACTGATAATATTTTCCTAATTAAATGCTACATAGATGCTCAAAAACATAATTGAGAAATTCTGCATTGTTTAAGTATTTACTTGTGATTCCACATTTATATTTTCAATAGCTAATGTATCACTATCCAAATATTTTGCAATGTTTTTATACTTACCTTGATATAAGAAAGAGCATCAAACATTTCTTCTATTTGCTCTGAAGACTGAACAGCAGAAGACACTGGATGTGAAGAATTCAAGACATCCTTCATCATAGCCTTGAAAATTAAATTAAGGAAATCTTCATCCTAGAAGAGAAATATTTTTTGCTGTTTAGGAACCTGAAACATACATGTCAAACAGGAAAATAAAAGTGGTCTCTGCTTTGCTTCTCCATTGCTCTAGGCAGCAAAAGAACTGACAGTTTATCAATTTTAAAAGCTACTATTTCCCTGTCACATTTTAGCAGTGGAATCTCACTTTTGAGTTTGCATCATTATACAGACCTTTAAGCCTATCTCAGGCAAGTGTGTCATTGGCACTAGACAAAAATGCACCCTCTAAATAAGTGTATGTCAAATTTCACATATGGCTGACCACTGTTCTCAGTTCATTTACAGGAGGCAGGGAATACAAAAATATGACTTTCATGTGCTTTAAGATTGAAGTCTAGAGAAATTATTCACTACAGTAATGTTTGGGAGAATGTAAACAGCACCTTATCTAGTGATTACCAAAGCCTCTCGCTTATTTTTTTTCCAGAATGAGGATATTTGAGTTTAATACATTGGTACCAGATAAAGAAAACCCCAAACACTGAAAAGAAGCTGATCATATTGGTATTTTCCATTTCACTTTATCGTGGAAAGAAAACAATTCTCTATACAGTAAAAACACCCAATAATAACAACAACAACAAACTCACAAAACCCCTCTGTGAAATACAATAAAAATAACTGTTAAAGTTTAAAATGTTAAGGCTATTCTTGAATGGAGAAGTTCTGGGTGATGTCTTTTATTTTTACCAAAACACATTCTGGCACCATCAAACAATGAAATGACATATTGGTCAAGGCAGCTTATGACACAGCTTTTGGAATGAAGAACACATATGTTAAATGTGTCCTTGTTAAAAAAGGACACTACTTTTGTGTCCCACTCTCAGCACATATGCAGCTAACAAGCAGATTGGCTACATACTTTTGGTGACAATGAAACCAAACAACCAAGCTAGGCCAAATGAAAAGTTTTGAAACATTCAGTGCTGTAAGGAATTCTACTGGACAGGTTAGCAACTCAAGTTTCTTAATACTAATAAGTGTGAATTAAGACCTCAAAACTCAGACTTCTTCAGAATGCTGAGAAGAACACATTCTGTCAGGTAGAACACAGTCAGTATAAATCAGGTGTTTAATCCCATGACTAAGATATGAACACTCCTAGAAGTTTATTTCAGGGCTAAAATATGTTCTCCCCTTCGAGATATCTTTATCCAGAATGCAAAATTAGTCTCTCCACTACCCTCTACATTTAATTCCATTGACCTTTTTTCATCTGCCTGTCATTCTCAGCAACAATAAAGTTTTATAGCAGTAGCTGATATACTTTCCTAGGAGAAGAGACACCAAATTTGAAACCATTATGTTTTCCAGTGTCTGAAAAACTAGGTCACTTAGTACATGAATGACTTTATAAATAATCGCTATATTATTTTATCAGAAATATTCTATCCTTCAGCTATACATGCAAACAGAAGTGCCAGTGGGAGCAGTGCTTTGTACTAAATGTAATTCAAGGCTATCAGAATCCTTTGTGGTGGACCATTTGATACTTTTATGCCAGGTCCGCTCATTCCTGAAACCCACACTGATTCAGAAACAAGCAAGTACCACAATGATGGGAAGACAGGAGTTACCTCATGTGGGGAAAGAAAACAAAGGGAAGTCGTAATTCAGAGAACAAAGAGCATTTAGCTGGAAAGAAAAGACTATTCAGTCAAGGCAGCAGAGATGTAACAAAGTTTAAAAAAATGTAACAACCAGCAGGTGCACAGCAGTTTGCAGAAAAAACTATTATATAAGCATTTATCTTTGAGAGAAAAGTCTGATGTTGCAATTAGGGAATTGATCACAAATATTATTGGTTAGCAAGCCTATTAACAATTACACTATTAGCTTTCCAGCTCATTCTATTCTAACTCGATGGTGAAGATATTATAAAAGCTATGGACACTTTTAATAAACATCTCTGGTTATACCACGAATGGGGACTGTGTTTCTTTCACATTCGTGCAAGTGGCTCCTTGAAGAGGAGACATACAATCTTCTAAGGCAATCCTGGATCTGCAGCACATCCTGACTGCACCAATGGTGAGCTTCAAGGATTGCTGAGGATGTCCTTTCATTGTTGGCTAATAAGCGAGTTAGTGATACAGTCCTTTCCTCATAAAATGTGCAACAGTATATCTCTAAACTAGAAGCCTTCCATAAAAACTGCTTATTACATATAGCAAAGGAACAAAATCTTAAAATCCAGGAAAAGAAACTAATACAACTCCTTATATGGGTGAAAACTAACCAGGTACCCCCCCAAAAGGCTCCTATGATCTCGATCACTGGAGGTGAGTGGAGGGATGCTTTAGAAGCATGTCAAACACGTGCACCTGAGATTAACTCAGATGAATTTATAACATGGAAAAGTATGTATTCTGCATAGGAAACTTTTCATAACTCCAAAGACACAGTACTCCCAGCTGTAAATTCTCCAGCAGATGCTTCCCCTGCATCCACAGCAACGCTTTCATGCTCTAATTTGCTTGTTTTGCATGTGGAAGGGACCACTACGGAGGTAAAAGAAAGTGAACTTGGAGAAAAAAAATCTGCGATTTGTACTCTAAAATACTGTCGCAACTGCTGAAAATTACGGCTGCAGCACCATCTACTGATGCAAAGGTGCCAAAGCAGCCCTTCGTGACCGAATTTTGGCTGCTCCCTGACTTTTTAGATACCGTAAAAAAACAGCTTTGTTTCAAGGGGATGTTGAATTGCTCTATCCTTTGCCTGTGGTTTATCAAGGCAATCAGCCTCTACACAAGCAACTTTTCTATGAAATGTTAAGGAATTCAGAAAATCTATGAAAGAGAATGGTTTGCAATCTTCCTATACATTGAGATGTACAGGAGCTATCACAGAGAGCTATGTTATGTTACCTGCTGACTGAAAATCTTTATTTAAATCGACTATGACAGCAGCACAATATTCTCTATGGTGGACAGAGTACAACGGGCTTTGTGAAGACCAAGCGCAGACTAACATAAACACTGCTAATGCTGCAATAACAAGGGATCATTTGACAGGGACTGGAGCAGACAATGATAAGAGAAGAATTAAGGATGCCCCTAGAAATATATAACCAAGCAAGACAGCTGGCTATAAGATCCCTGAAAAGAGCGTTAATAAGCTGAACCTGGCTTCTTTACAATAAGGCTGGGACCTCAAGAGCCCTGCATTACATTTATTGATCATTTGCAAACAGCTGTGACAAGGCAAATTGATTTACCAGATGCAGCAGAAGTTTTACTCAAACTCCTTAGCTTATGAAAATGCTAAGCCTGACTTCACAAGGCACTTGATCTAGTTAAATACAAACCTGAAGTTTCCTTACATGACTTTATCAAAGCTTGTGCACATGTTGATACAGTACAATACAAAGCAGATTTACTAGCAGCCACCTTTGCTCATGCTAAGGCAACAGTTAAAATGTTCTGACTGTGGAGCAGAAGGTTATATGAAAAAACATGCTCAAACAACAAACGAGGGAACAAAAACCTAGTAAACCATGCCCTAGATGCAAGAAAGGTTACCACTGGAGCAATGAATGCCATTCTAAGTATGATGAAACGGCAAACCTCTGCCACAGAAGGGAAACTTGAAGATGGGCTTGAAATCCTGTGCCCCACAACAAAACAGGATCCAGTGGCAGGAAACCCACACAGCTCAAGGAACATCAGGGGGACCTCAGGTAGTGTTGGGATGCCACAATCACAATAAATGACATTGGTTCACTTTATACCTACAGGTTTAAATGGACTCCTTCCTTTTAGATGTCATGCACTGTTACTCAGGAGATCAGCATCATCTAAAAGCGGACTTTTTGTTTTACCAGGAATAGTCAACTCTGATTCTAGGGGTGATATAAAAATCACGGCTTGGACTCCTAATCCACCTTGCACTATTCCAGCAGGATCATGCATTGCTCAACTCATTCCACTTCCTATATTACCAGACGTGCCATCGATACCATCTGTCTGTGCTGACAGAGGCACTGGAGGTTTTGGGAGCATGGGCACTCCTCAAATTTACTGGTCTAAATTTACTGCCATATAGCAACCTTTTCTAACTTGTGTTGTAGATACAAGTCTTTTTACAGGATTAATACCAGAGCTGACAAAGCCATCATCAGTGAACCTACCTGGCCCTTGTCAGGGCCATCAGAGGTCATCACAGGCACCAGAGGTCAGCAGATGCCACGGCAGCCAGCTAAGGAACTTATGGGCCACAAGGAAACAGGCACAGCTCAAACTATGCACTTTCTACTACATGCACGTTGTGGGAAGAGATCTGTTATCACAATGGGACTGACACTGACAACAAACTTTTAAAAGGGGCCGCTGATGTGCATCCAAGACTTAAACTCACATGGAACACGAATACCCCTCTGTGGTGCACTCCTCAGTAGCCCCTCAGAGGGGAATGGCGGCAACAAACACAAAAACTGGTCAAAGAACAATTGGATCTGGGAAATATGGCTCCTTCCACAAGCCAATGGAACACCCTAATAGTTATGATTCCAAAGTGATGGGCAAACAGAGACTTTTACAATATCTGAGGGCTACCAGTGCACTAACAGCAACCTGGAATTCCTAATCCAGCAATGATACCTGAAAATTTGGAATGTCAATTAGTGACTTAAAGGATTGTTTTTTCACAATCACATTACGCCCTGATACTGCACCTTGTTTTGCTTTTTCATTACCAACCTTGAACAGCACTGAACCTACACAAAAGTATCACAGGATTATGTTACCACAAGGAAAGAAAAACAGTGCTACAATGTCAGTTTGAGGTAGCAAGTGCTTTACAACTGGTGTGACAGCAGCTTTCAAAGGTTTTGTCGCATCATTATATGGATTATATACTGCTAGCAGCAGATGACCCTGTAGTATTGCAAAATTGTTTTGCCATTTTGTGTTTTTCTCTTGACAAATTTGCTCTTTGTATTGCAGCAGACAAGGTTCAAACTGTTCCACTATTTAAATACCTAAGGTTTCAATTATTTGAACAGAAAATTGTTCCTCAGCCCATTGTGCTGTGGACCTCTATTAAAACGCTAAATCATTTGCAAAAATGATTAGGAACTAATAGTTGGCTCACACCTACCCTTGGTATCTCCACTGAGAAACTGTCACCTTTGTTTAATTTACTCAAGGGAGACACAGATTTAGTATCTCCTCTCCTCACAAGCTGGATGCAGAAGCCAGTAACAAATAAAATTCAAACCTCTTTTGTACCCAAACGACAAGCAGTTACCACTGAGGCTTTTTCTTAACCTGGCTGAATTCTAATCATATGCACTAATAGCACAGTGGTGTATAAATAATAATTGTGGATGATAAAGTGGGTATTTTTACCTCACACTATTTCAAAAACAGTAACTTGACAGTAGTTTGACATGATTGTTAGACTTGTTCCCACAGAATGAAAATTATGCCAGACCCTAAGTGGGGAAGATCCTTCTCACATCCACAGTCCTTTGCCTGCAAACAATTTTCAAGATATGTTCCAAGAATCATTGTCTTTACAGGCCGCCCTGACAGACTTTTTGGGAAACATTGTTAATTCTTTGCCAAAAAATGAACTTTTGCAATCTTTAAAAGATCTTTCTTTACAGACATGTTTTCTGACATTATCACAGCCCCTGTCTGGAGCAAAGACAGCTTTCGTCAATGGTTTTGGGAAAGCTCAGAAGGCAGCTGCTGTTTGGAAAAACTCCACAGGGGATTGGGAAAACTGATTTTTCAGCCAAGGTCAACACAGCTAGTAGGTTTAGCAGCCATGGTAGAAGTTTTCAATTGTTTCAAAATGAACATTTCAACTTAATATCAGATTCCTTGTATGGACTAGCTATTTTAAACTGTATTGAACATGACTTTTTAAAGCAGGTACTCAACCAGGATTTGTTTATGCAATTATCTACTTTGTATTTTGCTCAATGCAGATCTCACTGTTTTTGTGTTATGTATCTCAGGTCTCACTCATCATTGCCTGGACCTCTGGCAGAAGGCAATGCGGCTGCTGATGCTCTGATGATGATGATCGCAACAGTTTCAAATCAAATTACACAAGCAAAGTTGTCATATCACTTTTATCACCAGAATGCAAAAGCTTTGAGTAAATAATTTGATCTTACCCTTTCTCAAGCCAGACAAATTGTTCATTCTTGCCCTGATTGTATTTGTTTAAGACCCTTGCCTACCACAGCAGGTACAGATTCAAGAGGTTTGGGTGTCAGTGAAGTCTGGCAAATGGATGTTACCCACATTTCCTCTTTTGGCACCCTAAAATAAGTGCATGTATCAACTGACATATATACCAAGTTTCTGGTTGCCTCTACTCATAAAGGTGAAGAGCCAAGAGATGTCATTGAACACATATTGTGAGCTACTGCTATCTTAGGAGCCCCAAAAGCAGTGAAAATCGACAAAGGTGCAGCATATGTTTCACAACCAATGAAACCCTTTCTTTATTGTTAGGGTATACATCATTTAACCGATATACCTCATTTCTCAACAGGTCAAGCTGTTGTGGAACAAATATATGCCCTTTTAAAGAATATGTTCTTAAACAAAAGAGAGGGGATCCCCTTGGTATAACACCTCAGAAACAACTGGACAAAGCAATGTTTGCTTTAAATTTTTAAAGTATTTCCAGATTTGATAACAAAACAGCAAGTGAAAGAAAGTTTTCCATGATGCTTTAACAGATTCTGTTAAAGGGTAGAGTGGAAAATGGCTAGGCCCTGTGTTTTTGTTAACATGGGGACGTGGTTATGGCTGTGGTTCTCTAAAAACAGGAGCTCACAGGTTACCTGTGAAGAACATCAAACCCACCACAGAAGTGATGAATACTTGAAGGCATCAAAATTTTAGTTTGGTAATCAGTTGTAATGGGTTTGGGCACAACCCTTTTTATCATCCTCAGCGTATTCTCAATGAATGTGAAGGAAGCATGGGTACCACCACCAAAGATCAAAGTCTGCCTCACATTGGTTAATTGCTTTAGCTAATCTCCCCTTTGCATATCCATCACCAGTCCTAGCGATCCATTTCAAACATGTCTGGTTGGCATTCTTTTGACAAAGGATTAATTGGAACAAGTTATACAATCAAACAGTTACATGTGATTATACAACTCCAGGTAAGTGTAGATCATTGTGGTGTCTGGAATCACAGCAGTCTAATGCTGCCAGTCTGTGAAAAGGTATATGGGCAATGCTGATGGAGGCATAATAAGAACAAGTAACTTCCCTGCTCTCTCACTGCAGCCTCAAGAGCTGGACATACTTGGCTCTGTAAAACCTCCTTTGTTTTTTTACCTTAACTATGCTAATGATCCAAAAGCAGACAACACAGGGGTTGACATAACTGGTACTGGCATTTATTGTAATGCCTCTACCTGGTGCAATTTTACTACTCCCTCACAAATCAGAACAGATACCAGTGTAATAAGTCTGCCTGATAACATATTTTTAGTATGTGGCAACAGAGCATGGAAAGGCATTCCAAATAATGCAGTCCATGTACTTTTGGTTGTTTGACTGTGTTTCATCCCAGTCTTAAAACTCTTAACCAACTAGGCAATACAACATAGCAAAATAAACATGATGCTAAGTCATTTAACCATGACTGTAACTCTGAAGTTGAATTCTGGAATAAAACAAAGAGATGTTGTTTTAGCTCCTTTGTTGCCTCTATTGATACCGCACATGCCTTGAACACAATTAATAAACTAGGTTGTTGGCTTGCAAGGGAGAGTAATGCTACTAGTAATGCTGTAACAGGATTGTTAACAGATGTCAACTCAGTACATCATGCAACACTGCAAAACAGAGCAGCAATAGACTTTTTAATGTTAGCCCAGGGACAGATGTGACGACCTCAACAGAATGTGCTGTATAAACCCGAGTGACCACTCTGAATCCATTCACAAAAGCATCCAGGAATTGAAGGAGCTGTCTGGAGAACCACTGCAAAGCCAGATATGGGATCCTTTTGGCCTATTCTCCCAGTCGTGAAGATTTAATTTTGGACCTCAGGTCAGACACGTAGTTGGCTTTGCTGTAGTAGGACTCACAGCACTTTTGATGATTAAGTTATGTTTATGATGTGTATTTTCTTGTATTCAACAGCTTATCCATCAGAATGTAAAGCAGGTAACGCTTATGCAGACACAAACTGTACCAGCTTTGCAATACTAAGTAAAAAAGAAAGGGGGAAATATAAGGAAGGAAGAGAACTTGTAATTGAGAGAATAAAGCATTTAGCTAGAAAGAAAAGACTATTCAGTCAAGGCAGCAGAGATGTAACAAAGTCTTAAAAAATGTAACAAGTAACAGGTACACAGCTAACAGGTAGTTTGCCAAAAGAACTATTATATAAGCACTTATCCTTGAGAGAGAAGTCTGAGGTTGCGATTAGGGAATCGATTACGAATATTACTGGCTGGCAAGCCTATTAACAATTATACTGTTGGCTTTCCAGGCTCATGCTATTCTAACCCAATGGTGAAGATATTATGAAAGCCATGTAATAGCTTTATAATATTTTAATAAACATGTCTGGTTATACCATGACTGGGACTGTGCTTGTTTCATATACTTGCAACCTCAGGCATATTCAATAGCCTAAAGCTTCCTAAGTCTATTAGGAAAAGCAGAAGTAGACAAACTTGTTCAACAACATGTCTGGACTCATTCTAGAAAGATTTTAAGTTATAATTTGATATATAGACATCTACATGTTTTAACACCTACTATTTTGCACAGAATATTTTAACCTTCACAAAACACAGTAGACAGCATGTAGATAATTATCAAAATAAAGCAAAAAAATTTCAAAACCCACAGAAACAATGTACCCCTCTCAAAGCCACTTCCAATATAATAAAATGCCAAAGCAGAGATGTATAATGAACTCAATGGTGCCCAAAATTAATTTCAATATCAATTTATAAGCATCAATCATTTATAGGCAGCAGTATAAATAATGCAGATATAACAGTGAAGATACAGTAAATGTGATTACAGAAATTGCTTACTGAATGCAATTCTGGAAAAACCTCTTCCATGGCGAAGTATTCCATGAAAGTGGCAAATCCTTCATTCAGCCAGAGATCATTCCACCATTCCATAGTTACTAGATTGCCAAACCACTACAAAAGACCAAAACCATCATTATATTCTTAGAATTAAAATCAAATGAGAATGCATCAAATAAGAAGTACTCCATCTTTCATCTGCCTTATCTTGTTGTAAAATGAAGGTCAGTCAAAGCCATAGTAAAGCTTTTGCAGCAGCAACTCCTTAAGCATGGCATGAGACTTGTATTCTGCATGCTCTGCTGTAGAAAATACACCCGCAGATTTTCTGAACAGATACAATGCACAATCCAGTCACAGTGAGAGGAGAGGTAATTTCAAGGACAGAATTACACTTAAAAAACAAAGAAATTAAAAAAGAAGACAATAACCTTTCCAGACTAGTACCTGATGGGCAAGCTCATGTGCTATCACTGACGTTATTAGCTTTTTATCCCTCGCTGAAGAAGTATTGTTGTCAAATAAGAGTGCAGTTTCTCGGAAGGTGATTAAGCCCCAGTTTTCCATTGCACCAGCCTGAAAATCAGGAATTGCTACCAGATCTGGAAAAGATTTGAAAGATTAAGAAAATTGCTAGTTAAAGCAACCCTTTCTTTCGAGCCTACCAATTATATGATATAATGATTAAAAATTAATGATTGAAATGCTGTGGGGTGAACATACACTCAAATCTCAAGTACATAAGACCCACATATTTATAATGATGTTTCTCTAGCAGTACTCTGACACAAACAACTTAAAGAGACCCTGCCTATAGATCCTGCACGAACAAAAGTAACATGGAAATGAGATGGCTTAAAAGTACACTGCTGAAAAGTAGTGTCTTAGAAGACTGCATTTCACTACCTTTCCAGTCAAACTGATGTATGTAGGAGTCAGGCTGCAGATTTTGCAGCTGTAAACAGGGTTCACAGAATTTCCTCACTACCAAGTTCAGTAACACCGAAGAAATTCTTCTGTGTAAATTTACGTAAAAATATAAGAAATCTGGTTCCAAAAGCTCACAAAAGTTTTCCAACTTTGGTACTCACTTAATACTTGCACTCAGACAAACATGCAATTAGTTTTTACAATTATTTAATAATTTAATCATTGTAACACCTTTTAAAAAATGAAAATTTCCATGCATTTTTCAGATCAGAGCTGCTTCTGTGTTGTAGGACTTTTTTTCTGAATTCCTACAGAACTTACCTAATTTTTCAAGAGGGTATTTCATGAAGAAGTACTTTTGGTAAAATTTCAGAAGCTTCACTGTTGTGTCTAGGGCATGCCCAGCTTGGTTTAGATGCTGCGGTATGGCATAGACAGATACCTAGTCCAAACAAAGGAGAGAAAATACTTGAAACTTGTAGCTATGAGAGACTTAGAATTGAAGGAGGAGCTGGCAAGAGTTCCTGAAACAGATAAGACATATTTTTGTGAGTACATACATAAATTACGTACAGTAGTTATGAAGCCACTCAACAAAAACCTGATTTTTCTTACTAGGGCTTCTTAACTTGTCAAAATATAGGGACACTGTCCAGTGTGTATGAAAGTACAATTCAAGGATGACAACATTACAAAAAGTGTTCAAGAATGGTCTACATGACACAAATTTTAAAATCCCTCATCAGTTATTAAGTGACCCTCCCTGTACACCTCAACTAATCTTCAGGCTATGATAGCATTTATAGTATGATAGCAGTAGTATATTCTGCAATAAATTATCTCAAAAAATAGTAACTGCCATAAAGCTCATCCCTATCTAAGGTATGGCCACATTAGACACGATGTAAGAAACTCTTATAAAAATTGATGTTGAATTGTCTCTATCAAGAAAACATCTTCAATTAGGCTACAGGCAGATTCACATTTAGGACACCCTTTCTTACATCAACAAAGAAATACATGGAGAACCACATCCCAGCTCTATAAAAAAAGGACTCCCTCCTCCTGTGCTATAAAGTAGTTCAACAAATGACATTTCAAACAGATGGAAAAGGTCCTTTCAATTTTTGAGTTTGAATGAAGCACATATAAATAAGAATCTAGTCTAGTGTTCCTGGAGTACAAAAGTATTATTCACTGCAAATTTAATCTAAAAAACCTAAGAGCCTCCCAGGATTGTCTGGAGTTGAGGAAAATCTCTTTGCATTATGAGCATGAAACAACTTTACTTCAACTCTACACTATCTTAAAGCTTTCATGACAATAAATTTATTCTGTGTGAAGCTCAAGTTCCTTGGATCTCCCAGCCATAAAATGCTGGAAGCATTTTGAGTCAGTATTTCCTGAAAAATATCAATATTCAATACATGCTTCCTTTTTACTGACTTCCCTGGCCTGCTAGACACCGATGAGACTACTTTAGACCTACTAAAACTGACCTTACTTGGTATTCTTATGCTTTCTCCCTTCAAGGTAGCAAGTACTCTTAAAAGACTAAAATACTACTGTTTTTTAAAAAATATTAAATTAAAAACAATAATTTAAAGATAAGTAAGAAGTATTCTTATTAAGTAAAAAAAAATTATCTGTTTCAAAGAACTGACTGTATGATTTTACCAGAGTACAGCTCAAACACAGACCTGAATAAATGCCACAAGGCAAAAAAAAGTATAACAATCTGTTCTATTCAGCTTTCAATTAAACATTTGTCTAGATCAGAATCAAAGACTGTCTAGTATCTTTACTTGCATTTGTTTATTGGAATAAAGAGAGGACTTCACCTTCTGCAATGCTACTAGCAATGTTCCCTCTAGAGGGCTTTTTCTAGGTACATACGGTACTTCTGACATTTCACCACAAAGGGGCAGCTTCTGCTAAAAAGTCATGAAAGTCGTTGCTCCCATGAAGCTTCTGCATTTTCTAAAATAAGATTAAGCAGCATATACTAATATTACCACGTTTTTTTCTTTAGTTGCTCTAACTGCACACACTGTAGAAACAGGTCATACCCTTGTAACGGACAAAAATTAAGCAAGAGACCCACTGTTTGATATTTGGAATCTTTGGAAAAAACAAAATTAAATAATTGTATTTAAGTGATTAAATGCAGATTTAAAGTCAGCCAAAATTTGCTTTACTGTAGGGCATGACCTTTTAGATATGTTATCTTGGCAGGTAGAGAAAATTTTTGTGGCACTGCTTGAAAGGTAGGTGTTCCTTGAAACTTGTTACATTTCTTTACATCCTCAGAACAACTTCTGGTTTGCACGACATTACTATTCGTGGATGAAGGAGTGAAAAGAAAAGTTTAAACCTTCCAGCTCTGAAAGTTCTTAGGAATTTTACATTTTGTAAATTTCCACTGTTAACAAGACCTGATGCTGTAACGTCCCTTGCTGTAAAAGTACATTCAGTCTGGTATCACCTCAGTCCACTTTATAGCATGTGGCTTTTGTCCCCTAGCTATGATGAGTATAATGAAATGAAGAAGATAATTAAATTTTAAAGAGACAGAGTTTGCTTGCTAGTCTGGGGATCTTTTTGTTTTGTTTAGTAGCCTGGTCAGCCTGGGAAGAATGAATCAGAACTTACAAACACATACCAGAGTTCCATTAGTTATCCTGCTGATGTTTTTCAAGTCTGCAACAACAAAAGCTACTAGATAGGTACTCATCTTCAAACTCACAAAAAACTCATCCTGAACAATTCCGTTTGTCACAGGTGTAGTGGCTTTCTGCAGAGGAAATGAAGTACTATTAATGCAGACAAAAGAACACTAAGACATAAATCAATGCTAAAGAATTATTTCATGCTACAAACCGTTTATAGGCAAGCTTACATAATATCTTTGTATTTTTTTTATATTTCAGTGGGATTGATGGTATTTACAACAACATAACAAACTTAAGAAGACATTAAACATTTATGCATATATACACCGAAATTGTTTGCCAAGTTTTATCATGTAGTATTACCAAACAATTACTCTGTTGAAGAAACTAATGTAATTTGGTTTGCATATAAAGTCCCAGTATAATCCAAAACCAACAGATCAGCATTAATTCAAGGGAGCATTAGGCTAGACCAGACACACAGTTCAGCACAGCCTACTAAAAATACTGGTGTTACGTGAGTTAAATATTTGTCTCTTTCCATAAGTCTCAGCAAAACTAGGTAACCAGACATACCTACTATTTTAAAACTGAACAAAGTAATCCTCAGATTGCACTATTACAAATTAAAAGAGAATACATTTTAAAAACTGAGGAAATCCCAAGATTTCAGTTACTCAAAGCAAAAACATGCCCAGCTTAAATCCACACTGACAAAAGCAGCTGCCTGGTTTCCTGAGCACACAGTAAGATACCACACAGAACTGAAATACTGTACTGTAGCTAAACTTACTTTTTGTAAGCTTTCTTTAATACTAGTCCTAGAAAAGCATGCCTTAAAGTACTTTCCTATGTATTCCTTTGCAAACATAAAATATAAAAATAATAAAGCAAAATGTTTAAAACCACTATAGTGCAGAATACTACCAAGTCTGGAGAGAGATGGCAGTACATAAATTCTGAAACTTCACGTATGATTTTGTTTTCAGGGCCCACAAACATTGAAAAACCAACAACAACCTTAGTTTTAGACATGCTCATTTGAAACCAAACAATGTTTTGGCATTTAACTGTCACTGGAAATTTAACTGTCAGCCTTAAAGAGAAATGGATTTTTAAACCTGAAGATATAACCACTAAAATAATTTAATCTGACCATAATATATAAGCAGAATGCCATCTTTGAATACCTCCAGTGAATTCACAAATTTCTGCCTTTAGTACAGGTTTTCTTTCATAAGGAGGTGACAGTCTATTTAAGAAATTCTACTGCAGCTGCAGATAAACTGGTTTAAAAATTAGCTATCCGCATTTAAAAAAAACCAATCATACAAACCAAAAACAGGACAAACAAAACCACAAAAGGTAGCTCTACAAGCCCAAAATATGCAGTTTATTTCTAGCCTTAATCCATGTCAGACACTATATATTACCAAGTGATGTACACACTAGCTGACAAGGCCTACTTCTGAGACCTTTTGCTCATGCAGCTATAGATGAGTACTCCAGCAATGTCTGCTGCACACATGACAAAATACTCTGAGGCGGACAGAACCTCTAAGGACGATGGAATCTAAATTCAAGTGAATGGCCTATATGAGGCTCTAACCCATAACCCTGGCATTATCAGCACCTTGCTCTGACCCAACAGAGCTAACTGTGAGCGTATGCAGTAGTACTAAACCATCATTTACTTTCTGTACATGAAGAACTTGGGAAGCTGTTGAAAGATGCCTTAACCACTTGCCCAGCTCCTAGCAGAGAAGAGTGAGTGAGCACCCTTTCTTGTTCACAATAAACAGAAGAGTGGTCCACCAGAGTTCATTTCTTCTTGTAATAGCTAAGAATCACTACACATCCAAATAAATGTCCATACACTGTGGACAGATATTCTTTCATAAGGTTGCAATTATTAGCTTGATTTTCAAAAACAAGGCATCTGCATCAGCACCTGAGTTTTGGACAACTTCCTGGAACTCACACTGCACAGTGTACATAAATGTACCAGCAACACCAAAGGTGTAATTTCTTCATTACTGATTTGACCAGTATCAGTATTGAGTTTCTGCTGAGTGATAAATGGTGTTAATGATTTGATGAGAGAATACCTAGTTCAGACACAGTCTAGGTAATGCTAGTCCTTCTCATCTGTCTAAATTAATAAGGCCTCCGTAAAGGTTTGTCCAAAGGCATTACGGCATAAAACATCACCATAAAATTCAGATATGCTCTTACAAGATTTAGTCTGAAAAATTCCAGCTGAAGAATGTCAGATCCCTCATTCACATTCCAGAGCTGACTATATCTGTACTCATACCACACCTCATTTAGCCACAGAAGCACATCCTTCAAGATCAGGCCCATCTTTCACAAAGATAGGTGCTTAGTTATACGAACTACTGCTGAAGGTACTCCAGTACTCTGCACATTTGCAGCAGCAGCTAATAGAAAACTTGAAACAAACCTTAAGGGCTCTTGAGACCAATGCCACCAACAACACAACCTTTGCAAAATAATGATTCATTTAATTTCAGTAGGAATCCTTCAGTCATTCAGCTGTCTGTCAGTAACATCCTACACTGAGCAAGGCATCGAACAGCTGCTTTTCCTACAAAGTTCAAGTCTTTAAGAAGAAAGCAGTTGATAAGGTCATATAGTTTGTAGCTTATCCACTCAGGTCAATGCCCTGGACATTAATGCAGTAAAAACACAATCAAAACCACTGAAAGAGATTACCTAGGCAGCAGCTCTACTAAAATTCCCCTACAAAAGCAGTACCTTTGGCATATTTGACAGAGTGGAAAGTTTCTCATCCCTTTTGATCTTGATTAAGAAAGTAGCTTTAAGTGCTGGTTCATCAAAGCACGGAAAAGCAGACCTTGCTGCCAGAGGTTCAAACTGAGTTGCTGCAAACCACCTAATGGGAAGAGTGAAGAAGAGTAAAATAAGAATTACTGAAAGCATAAATGTCGGTTTATTTAGGATAGAACAGTCATTTCCTTTCCAAACATTCTAAGAGCTTGTTATGATAATAGCTTTTTGAACAGTAGATGACAAGGCTAGTCAGAATAAATGTTTCCTTCAAAATTTTTTTATTAACATCCAGTAATGTACTTATTTGAGGAGTAAAATTCTTGGCTATTTTTTGCTTTCTGAACAAAGAACAACGCACCTGGAACAACACACTTACAAAAAGTCATCAAAATATAAGCCAGCCAGTTTCCAAAGAGAGGAAACAAAAAGAAGATTGAAAAATTAAATTAGCGAGTGTGCCTACTAAATAAGAGTTTGGAAACCTCTGCAGTAGATCTGCAAGGAAGCTTCTCCATCTAATTGCCAGGTCATTTCCTGCAGATGTTCCCACAGCTCATCTAACTCTATGCCTGCCCCTGAGCTGGCTAGTAGATGGATTCTGTCCAAGTTCATGTACTGTCTTGTCTCTAACCCGACAGCTATTCATATCACAAGAAGACTCCTCAGGAGTCTACACTCCTTCTCTACTATTTTTATACCAAGTAGCATACAGCTTTTGATGGAGAGCACATCTGACTTATGCACTTGCAAGACAACACAGAGTTCAACAAGTCTACTAATTGAAGTATTTACTGGAACTAAACAGAGAAGATGGCACATACTGTGGTTTTGTTTTTCCTTGCTTTTTTTGAAACCTACTGTCAAGCTACTCACAAGTATTTGAGGAGTTTATTTGTTCTGCACCATGATTCAAACATTTTTGGACATACAGCTTTTCTGAGAAGGCACAGTGCTGACAACTCACAAGATGCCTACTGCATACCTACTTTCAACTTCTTACTCTTTTCTCCTCCCTGACAAATTAATGCAGTTTCACCCCAAGGTTGTACAGAAGAAAAACAAAGAATAAAGAACCATTCTGCATAAAAATATAAATAAGATACTTTTTTTTTTTGCTTTTGGCAATAAGTTAAGTAAGTTATTTTGCCATCAGGTAATTCCATATTTTTGTGACAATATTAAAAATATTCAAAAGAGAGTAAAACTAAGCTAAAGAAAATATATTTTCATGCAAAATCAGCTTCATAGTTTGAGTTTTAATCAGAAAGTGCAATAACAACAGAGGTTATCAGAGTACTCTGCATTTGTAAAACTACAGAAAATAAGCAGACAGAAACAATGGCCCTGCAAAAAGAAGAGTCAGGCAAGACAATTGAAATGATGAAATCTTCAAAGAGTTATCTGGAAAGGATTTACTGAAAAACATGCAGGTCAAAACATGTGTTACATCCTGCTCCTGAAGAAAAGCAGGTAGCACTGGACTGAAGGAGGACAAAACCTCAAAAAATTACTCACAGATCATATTTTTTCTCTGTGGACAATTATGCATTCTCTTTCTACTAATGTAAATACAAAAAGAAAAGAAAGCTGCAGCTACATCAGAATAGTAAAAAAAACACTGAGTTTCAGTCATTTAGGTGATTTTTGCCTTTTACACCCACTGTACTCTTACGCCTGCTTCATGGCAATGCATGTTTTTAATGCAGGCAGTAAGTTGCTTAGCTCATCCACACTGCTTTTCCTCTTTTTTATTGCACCACACTTTTTCTAGAAAACCTGCATGCCATGAACACTCTTAAGTGCATAAGACTCATTTGAAGTGTGGGTAGAGGGCCAATTTTAAAAAATCTTCCTGCTAAAAAGCCCTTATTTACTCTTTGTAAAATAAGAGCAATGTTTCCTTTTTCTCCAGTCACCTGAGACTTTGCCTGACTGCCATGACTTTTTCACATATGATCGAGAGTGTCTTGGCAATGACATCTCCCAGCTCCCTTAGGACTGTGTGACGCATCCCTTTGGGCTGCACTGGGTTCCTCTGGTGGTCTTGAACCTGGCCTCCTCCTATGATGACAGGACATCGTTTCCTCAGTCCCTGTCTTGAGATTCAAGGGCTTAAGAATCATGGGGAGAATTTCCAAAGAAAGAAACTGAAAATTTAACAAATCAAAAAAGCCATCCTACAACTATGTACAACCTCCATCCTGAAGTAGATTTCACTGAAGGACAAGCTGCCCTGACTTAAGGAACTCACCCATGAAAGACATTTTTTAGGTAGATTAATCAAGAGATTAAAGACTGATTTTTCTCAACAAGAGTAAGTTGTATAAAATGTCCAATTAAAAAACCCATTTTTAAAACATTTAAAACATTTTTACTTCTATTATCAAAGCACAGTCTAGAAGTGATAGAACAGAGAAGCTGTATTAGTGGGCATACCTCTGCTTAGACTTCTCATCCTCGTAAGAAATTTTGTAGAAGCCATAGTAGGTGTCTGATAAATTAGATGAATATTCCATATTGACAGTATAATTCTGTCCTGCAAGGAGAGCCTCTGGAGCCATGAGTGCAATCTGATCATGCAATGGATATTCCAGGAATTCAACTGGCTTTGCTTCATGCCCTTGTGCTGAAGTAATCGTTGCCTTGGTGATATTAAGGCCTGAACTGTGAAGTACAATCTTCTGAGTTACATGAAGGATGTTGACCACTATTTTTACAGAGCCTGAAAACTTCAGAGTAGTTAAATTTGGCTGCAAGACAAGATCATAGTGCAGTGGTACAACATCAGGAGGAAGTCTAATTTTTGCCCATGGAAATAGTTTTCCATTGGCTGCCAAAGGGTATATTAGTTCCATTGTATGATTTTTTTTATGGCAGCCTTCTTTGGTAAATGTACACTTGGGAAGGAGATAAATCACTATTATTAATGAAAATGCAATTACAAAAACAACTGTGCAAACCACCATGGTCCTCGTAGAGGGCACTGAGCATGATCCATTTGGATTTTGCCTATATACAGACATGTTACTCTGCAGACCCGAGCTTCTATTCATGAAGGACATCCCCAACAATTTTGCTGATGACTCATAATCCTCTTCATCATCATCCATTTCATGCTCTCCAAGGCCACGCACCAAGAGACGGGAGCTTCTTGGTTCATATTCCACTTCATCAGGTTCCAGTGGATGTAAACAAGGCTCCTTTGCCAGGTCAACCACATCAGGCTCCTCTTCAAACATACTGTTTTCAATCATATTCCTGGGTAACTGGACTCGATCTGAAAAAGAAATGACCATATATTACATCATAAACAACAGGCTTGAGTGTAAGGCCTCAAAGATATTTCACTGAATTACAGCATGGGAAACATCTTTACAGTACATACCATCAAGGTCTCCTCCATCTTCTCTCCTAAGTTTGTTTCCTGGAAATATTTCTATGCTTTTCTGCATACCGTAATTTTGCTTTCAGTATCTTCAAAAGGATGCTTTCCTTGTACATAATCAAAAGCATCTTACATCATATCTGCAGGTCAGCTACACCAGCACACTGCTCTCTCAGCCCACTGATGCTACTGGCTTGGCTGCATTTCCTCTACTCCAGTAAACTATACTTGTACTCAATTAAATTGTTTAAGTTGGATTACTTCTTACGTTGCACAGTAAAGCACAGCAGCCAATACAACTCTAGAAGTGTTTCAAATATGCTACTTTTTGAGTTCTTTAGCAGAGCAAAAAATCTGCCAATGTGATGGCAGCCACACAAATAAAACATACATTTGACATGTTAAAACTTAATTTTTCATAAACATTGCAAAAAAGTGAAACTATTTCTCACACAAAAATAGCAGTTAAAAAATTGTAGTTCCAATAGACATCTTAATTTAAGATCTAGCTCATACAATCCTTGAAACAATCCACACATCTAAGAAGTCAAATCAGTGCCAATCAGACTGTCTGCCTCCATAAAATTTGTACTTAATAAATAATGGACCAGTGAATATAAATGAGGAATTGAAATCCAAACCAAATTTTGACATCACATTTTTATAGCATGAGCTACATTTTACTGAAAATTCTGATCATATCTCACATTGTTTATGAAAAAGGTTATCTTTTAACTAATTAGTCTCCCATCACAGGTTCTACTCAAGGGACTAGACAGTACTTCTGCTCAACTGCAAGGGTTCAGAAATGAACCTAATCTCTTTCAGACATCCATGTCTACTGTCAACTGGAGAATATTCACATCACCTCTATCCTCCACACAATTTGTTTCCAGAAGAAGAAAGCTGGTTTTTGCTCTGGATATAAACTTACTCTAAAGTTGGCTTTTATTAATTTCTGACAAAAATGTACATTTTGCCAATCTATAAACAACCCAGAATATAACTGTTCCTCCCATGTATTATTTATTTTATTTTTCATTTTGTTAAAGTCAAGTTTCTATACGGCTGAATATCTCAAAAGTGAAAACAAAACATTTTAAAGAAAAGATGGCAAGAATATTTTCAAATCAGATATACAAAGTTCCTCAGCATTTACTCTAAATGTATCAAGACTCCTGTTTCAAGGCCATAAACTCAGAAAAACCAAAGTGTCAGTAGATGTAGTAATGAAAAGGCCTTAAAACAAGGTAAAAAAAACCCCAAAAAATCCTTCCCTAGAAAATTCAGTAAGAGAAAGGTACACTAGTCAACCTGAACAGGAGGTATTAGTGATGTACGAAAGCAGGGAGTTTGGTGACATTTAAATCTACCTGTTCTAAAAAGGAATAGAATCAGAGGGTCACAAGATATCTGAGGCTGGAAGGGACTACAGAAGGTCATCTGCTCCAACCTCTAGGCAAAAGCAGCTTCCAGAATTTTCTGTTCTTATGGCATTTCCCAGTACAGTGCTCAAGTGCCAGCCTTCAGGCCGTGGTTGCATTCAGTGGTCTAGCACTATGATCTCTAACTGGAGCCTGTGTACTTCCATGTCAGTTTGGGGGCCGCACAGAACAGAGAGGACAGAAGGCTACATTTACAAATTACAAGTGAAAACACATAGGCAAACTAGTGGAAGAAAAAACATGGAAAGGAAGTATTGTGCAGCAGAAACTCTTCTACAATTCCTCTGTCCAAGAACAGTTATCAAGAATTCACTATACTACAACTAACAGAAGTTCCTGATTACTCCCCTCAACTGGTTGCTTTTGAAATCTGGTGACTAGCTTTGATCAAATTTGAAAACAGACCCAAGACCACATTTCTTCAAGCCCCAATGTAATCCCACCCCAAAACAACCAGCTGCTGGTGGAAGACACCCAAATCCATATCTGCTATGTAGAAAAGGCAGGTATTAAGACTCACATCTTAACCACTCCAAAAGGTAGCAGTCAATCAGTACACAGCTCCAACCCCAGCCATGGCATGTGCAGCTGCATGGCCAGCAAAAGAGGTAGAAGACAGGGGAGGCACTGCAGAGGGAAGGAGGAGAAAAATGAAGTGCATAAATCTAGCAGAAAGTAGGTTTCATCAGCTCTGATGCTTAGAGAACAGTTTGCTTTTTGAAGGGCTTATTCTCTAATAACTTTCTTCTAAAGACAGTATTTTCAAAGTTGCATGCAGGTACTAACAACTTTTTCAGAGAAAGTATTATACCAAAAAAATCTCAAACTGAAACTAAGATACAAAAGTTAAACTAGAAGTTAGCTTCAATTCACAGTTTTAATACGTGGAGACATTAATTTCTAGGAAAATAACAGTTATAGCCAATTTCTGCAGAAATACTTGCACAAATTGGAAGTAATCAAACTACATAAGATCAAAATTTTACTGCATATCAAAAGTATCACCAGACTAGTAATCTCCACTGGAAAGAACACAGACCAAGTATCAAAAGGTTACTAGAGCTAATTATGCTGACATAAAAGTCTTTTGCTTTATTCACAGAATACAGTTTTTGGAGATGAACCACGGAAAATTTGTTTAAAATTTTAACACTCTGAACTCCTTGCTTTCTGCTGGTTCACTGGCATTGATAACATGATAGTGTGAGTGAATTGAACTTTTATGACATTTCAATTTTAACCCATGGGCTGTTACAATATGAACTAAACAGCCACATGAAGGGGTAGAAAAGAGTATGCTTAAACTGAAACATTCCACAAGGAATAAGGAGCAACTTGAGGAGCACAATTGCAAGCATCACATTTCACTGTCATCTCTTATACCATGTATGGCCAAGCAGCAAACATTCCCATTTTAAAACACATACCAAGCAGATTAATTCAGATTCCAAATACAACACAGGACAAATAAGTATACACACAGGAGTAGGAAAATTAACCTGGAAAGAAGCTGCATGGTTCAAGTGAACTACCACTGTCATGCCAGGGGTTGCAGGTGCACAAGAGACATTGTGGTCACACCAGTGAAGTACTGATCTGAGCTGCTAAAATGCGCTACAAAGCTATCTGCCATCAGGCATGGCAATTTAAATCTAAACCTTTGTTAAACATGAGTTTAGTGCGAGAGCAAACAAGGAGGTAAAAGAAAAAAAGTCTTGGAGGTGAGTGTTGTTGCTGTCTACATAGCACTAATGAAATGCTAAGAGCCTAAAAGTTGAAGCTTAAGCTTTTACCTCCATCAGCTAAAAGCTTTAACACACCCAAACACAAGTGATTTTACACAATTCTTCTACAACTTTTTATTCTGGAAACAAGAGATTTTAAACATCTTTCCCAATACATGATCTAGTATCACATTGAACGGTGAATAATATGAATACTTACAGTTAAAAACAATCCTGATAAAAGATGTGAGGTTAACAACTAAATGATTGACAAATCCAGAAGACTAATCTTCCTCATACTGAAAAACTGAAGGAAGGAAGACATTTCCTCAAAATCGATGATTCTGAAAGTTTCTTTAGAGCTGTCTCCTGCAGCACAGATTCCCAAAAACCCATTGTAACTCATTACAGTATTCAGGGGTCATAACAAGCTGGGTTTATTATTTCCTGTGAAGAGGACAAAACTCTTAGATGCGAACTTCAAATGCAGTTTGCACCAAGACAAGAGTACGATGAGCTTGCTATGTGTACTGCAGTCTTTGACAATGTAGTCCCCACAGGCTTTGGTAACGTGACCTAGGTGGTATAGAGTGGCATGACTTAGGCACACAAGGCAAGTGATTAATTAACCACACAGCTTATTCCTACAAGATGGACATACTTCACTTCTACATCCTTTCACAAAGTAGTCTTTAAACTTATAAAGCAACTTTACCACAGTACTCAAGTTCAGTATGAAACATGATCCTACAGGAACAATCAGGTTTCGGGAATAAAACAGTAGTCTAGCACTTGCTCCAAGTATTTCTTTTGTCTGAAGAGGTTCCAATCTCACTAAAGAGGAGAACATAAGCTTTTCCCTGAAGTTTAACAGGCAACACAATGTTTTGAATCTTAGTGTGTGCAATGACATCTCATGATGTTTGGGTTTTGGAATCCATTATAAATATTCCGTAGAACACAAAAAGAACACATTTACCATATTTCAGAGACAGTACCTTCCTGTAATGCTATTGATACCTCTTTTTAGTTCTAGAAGTATGTATTTTTCCCTTGCAAAACAAAATCAGTAGTCTCTTGTCTGTGTCTATCATGTCTGGGTATTCTACCTCGGAGCAGAAATCTCAGCACTCAAAATTCTTACATGAATCTAAGTGACCCATTAATTGAGTTCAATCCTTTTTAAAAGATAGGCAGAAAATGCCCAAACTCATTTTACTTTTCAATTTCTCAATTCTGATTAAGAGGCTAAAACTATAAAACCTAAAAATCCTATTTATTCTTACTTAATTCAGACAAACTTGCCACTTTCTGAAATTGAAATTCAGCACAATACAATCTTTAAACAGTGAATAGATATTATACAATGTTTTGACTGAAAGAAAAGTTAAAGAAATTACAGTAAAATCTGACACAATGTGGCAATCAAACTCCCACTGCAAATAAGTGAGAACCTTTCTGTAATTCTGAAATAACCTAGGAGCAAAACAACTATTGGGTAGCATGTACCAGCAGAAGTAGCAAAACCCAAGGCCAGAAGTGTAAAGGGGCCAAAAAACCAACTGGAATAGAAACTGACTCCCACTGAATGTAAACTACTTCAGCTGCATATAAGTAATAGGAGAGAAGGTGCAGAGTTAAGCCTACCCTAAGCCAAACATCCATGCCTGGTAGGTCAGGAAAGAACATAAAAAAACTGTGAGCCAAGTACTTTCTCTGCTACCAAGCGACTCACTGATATTACATCAAAGAATAATTTCATCCAATGATTTCAGGAATACTTGCTTAACAATGCCATTAGCTATAGTGAGCCATAATACTGTTTTGCATACATAATTTTTATGTCCAAATTTGAAAGCATTGGCCTTTTTTTTGGCAGATGCAGCTGCTGAAAAAACAGCAAATTCTATAGACAAACCACATAAATTTGCTCCTATTAAAAGCCTGGCTGCTTTGGCTAAGGCCATCCAGCAGGGCAAAAAGCAACTTGAGATGGACTTTTCCTCTTTAAAGGTATTTTTTATCTTCATGTACCTATCTAAATGTTGCCTTAGCTACAGTAGTGGTGAAACACTTGCAAGATTTCAGCACAGGTACTAAGATCAGAGTACATTATTCCTAAAACATGAATAAGCTTGCTACCAGGATGGTAAAATGAGTTGAAGAAGATGCTACTGAGCATAAATACCACATCACACAGTCTAAAACTAAAACAACAAAGGCTCCACTATTACCTAAGAATTGGAGAATCAGCTCTACACTGTTAAGGTTTAGCAAACAGCGTATCCAAGACTCTAAAGAATTATTTGAAGCACTTATGAGCACTTGCAAGTACTTTGTGTATGGCATGTAAGCATGCTCCAAGCAGAGAGATGCATGCTTGCATGCACATCTAACTCAAGTGCCATAGATACAAAACTGCACCAATGCTACTGCTCTTTAAGTCATTTAGTCTTGTCAGTAACTAACATTATGTCACATGGAAAAGCCAATATAGGAATTCTGCAGAAATAATGACACATATGGAGCCACTGCCTTCTCCTGTACCAAAAGCACTTAATTCAGTAAAACTATTTCCTAGAAAAAGAAGAAAAAACAAAGGTTGAAAATTATATATGAAAAAATTTTTTGCTGTAACTTAAAATTTTTATTTTGCTTAGTGAAACAATAATTTCTCACTGTATCTGAAAAAAAAATTAGAAACACTGCACAAAATTAAAAAGAATCTATTAGCCGTGACAGATGTATTGAAGTTTTCTGCTACAATTGCACTGTCTTTAAGAGGCAAAATGATTTGTGCAGATGTGGGTCTAGAAAGTTTGCAAGCAGTAGGTATACCTGCTATAGAATTTGTTATTTTAGGAAGAAATGAACACATTACTCCCAGTACAGTACTCATCTATATTTACGAGAGAGGAAAGCAAAAATATACCTATTTAGTGAAATTTCTCACACATATCTTACATCTTCAGTCATCTCAAGCTAATGACCAGAACAAGATGAAATATGAGACCTAATTAAAACCAGATGTACTTGCATTGAATAGTTTCCATGCAAGAAGGAACAAAAGAAGCTATAGGAGAACCGTATAATGAATATTCAGCAAGATTTCAGAAATGTTATGTGTTTCTATTATCAGTTTCTATTTAAATTTGTGCATTTTAAATGCACAAACCACTAAGGCTGTCACTATAAAAATATTAGTCCTAAGGTTCCTTTCTCTCCTAGAAAGGCTAGACTTGACTCTAAAAACAAAACTGTGATTTTTCACATTAAAGGGTCATCTAAAATGTGTTTAAGGACATCTGAGGTACTAAGGATTTGGAAACACTATTAAAGGTTTACACTTTTCTTCCTCAACTGTCTGATGCAAATCTGCATCTTCAACCTCAAACAGGGCGACAGTAGAGACAGAGAAATGTTTAATACACCAAATCTCTCCAAACTGTCCTAACTAAAACTTCAGAACTGCTTCTATGGAAAAGCAACACAGCATATGGTATTCAATCACCTTTTTAAAATTTGGGCGATTTTTAAATTAAATTCAGCATAGGTCAAACTTCCACATTTAACTAATGAAAGTCATAAGCTTATTTATTTATGCCAAGGTCCTTAGTAAAAACACAATTTCAACAGAATTGTAAAAATCAAAACTATACACTTGAGCTCTGCTCTTACTAATGGCAATTGACCAATTCCACTTAACAGGAAGCAGCAGATAAAACACCCAATTCCAAACTGCCAAACATTAATGTTTTTATAGAAGACAGAAGGGAACATTCACTCTTACTTGTGCACTTCATGCTGGACTCATTGTTTGAGACTTGATCCAAAACCCAAAACTATTGTCCTTATTATTATTTTGACATTGTCTGAGAGAAGAGAGATGCACAGGCCAAAAAGGGGAGTACCAAAACAGTTTCATTGTTACAGATACTCAAACTGGCATACACAGGCCTTTTCAAGAAAACTTTGATTCCAAATACTACACTGGAAGCCCAAGAGGTGAGAAATATTTCAGAAAGTGCAATCACTTCCTCAATGAAGACTAAAGATCACTAGTTCCAAACATCACTAGTTAAGGGTTTTTAATACTGCAAATCAGCATTAGAGTTTAAGTAAACAAAAATAAGAACAGTCAGGGATACAGATAAAATACAATTATCAATCAGATTTTTTTTTAAACTGACAAGGAATAAAATAGCCAGCAAAGAAGAGGTTTAACTGACAATTAAACACCTGAATTGGTGGACTTTGAAAATGCACACTTAAAATATAAACCATTAGCATTTTCCTAGATATAGAATTCACCCTTTTCTAAACCTGAAGAGGTTTAATAAGGCTGGAAATTTTAGCTAATGCTGTTTATGTATTCCATAACCTAATATGACAGAAATGAGTTCCAAAAATCCAGCAGAGAAGGAAGCAACATTCTACCCTACTTAACCGCTTCAGCAAATGAAATGAGGGAAAATAAAGATCAAGATCTAGAAGTGACAACTTAGAAAACTGATAGTATTTTATATCAATAGTTCTGTGAAAGAGAAATATTTTAAAAATAAAATCCTCAAGAGATTACTGAGGCAATAGGATATTTTGTTTTTCACAGTCCCACTTCCTATTTATTTAGGCATCATTCAAATCCATATCTATTCTGTTCTATTTATATGTTGTATTATAAGATATTCGGCACAGGATTTGAACTCATAGATGACATGATCTCATCACTAGGTGACATCTCATTTTTTCCCACAAAATTCTCAAAGAATACAAATAATCAGCATTGATTGATCTTTGGCAGCATATGCCAGTAAATGCTCGATCTACAAGTAAGTGCTTAAGACAGAAAAAATCTCCTGCTATCAAAATAGCATTCTGTTACATCTGGATGCAGATTCAGAGCTGCTTTCTGTGTTGCTGCAGTTTCAAAACCTACTAATCAGAAATAACCTCAGCTCTGTAATAAGGCTTATGACAGATTGCTTGCTCAGGCAAGCACTTCAAAATCTGAACTAAAATGATACAAAAGACACTTAAATCAATTGGTTAAAAGCAACCATACTGGTATTTTACCTTTAAACAGTAATTCACTGCTGGTGAAGCATCAGCAGCTAGGAAAGGAAAGCCAGGCTTTCTCACCATTGAGCATAAATATGAATTATAGATTTTTAAATCAGTTAAGCAAACAGATTAACAAACAGACCCACTCATACGCAGAAGTGCTTGTTATCTTAATGTTCATGGCCAGAACTATGGGTTAGAGCCCCTCAATCCACCTGAACACTGAGAATGAGCATGTAGAAGCCCCATTACTTTTTGGCAGCTGAAAGGAAGCCACCTCCAAAACTACTTCTGAAGCAGAACTACCTCCCACCTCTGCTCAGAGAATTTAACAGTAGGAATACAGTACTGACTGGACCCAGACTGGACCTATGCAATACAATTGTTGCTGTTGTTACAAACACCCAAAACAACTGGTGGTCAATCCTGACAGAGTTTACATGCAATTCCATTTCCCAAAAAAAAAGTGAAAAAAAAAGAATCTGAAGCCATATCCTACAACCCTTTACAAAGCCTTAGTACTACCTTCTGTCTGTTTCTGATTACTCAACTATCCCAAGGAAAAAGCCTTCAGCATACAAAAAAAAAAAAAAAAAAAGTGCACTGAAAAATAAACATTCGGTAGTATCAGTAATGCTAAAGACAGTCTTGGAAAGTTTCTGCAGTTTATTTGCTAGCAATATTCCATGCCCAGCATGCAATTATTCCTAGAACTGCAGGTTCCCCGCTACTACGTAGCAACCATTCTTTAAGGATTAGATTTGCCTTTTGCATGAACTGTTAATTGCCGAGGTCTACTGTCTTATTTTTTCTTGATGAATTGTGTATTAGGATAGTCAAAATCAGCACACAGTGTGCAGTAGATTGATTTCAAAAAAAGGAACAAAAGAGTTGAAATTGAACAAAAACAGAAGGCAGACATTTTAAACATTTCGCAGAAAATGGTAGTAACAATTGATCAAACCTATGCTTATAAACAGGAGAATTGCTGTATGATTTTGTCTGAGAGGTATTTACTTTTGAAAGAACTTTGTTTTAAATTCTTTGTTCATTGCTTGCTGATAAACTCTTCTGGACAGTCTGAGCAAGCAGCATTCTATAAATCTGTACCCAAGAGTATAAAATTCTGGGGAAAAAATTCTGACAGGTTTAAAATTGCTTTCTCTAGTTTACAAATGCTCTGATCAATATAGGATTGAGATAGTTCCTCTGAAGATATTTGCTCTTACTTTAGCTGCATTTAGAGTAAGTTGCTCCAAGGCAACCCTAGGCCTAAAGGTTAATAAAGGCCTGTAGGTTAGGCTGCAGTGAGAGTAAATACCTTCAGCAACAGCTGTTGAGTCAAAAGCAGCATGCAGAGGTTTAAGCAAAGTTAACATAAAAGGCTTCTAGTGGCTCAACAGGCCTAGAAGTTGTAGAATACATACTACAAACTTGTCTTCACACAGGCGTTGACAGTCTGATTTCTCAAATTGCTGATGCAGACAATAGAAAAATAAAATCAAAGGCTGTGCTTAACAATAGCTGCCTAAGGATGACAGCACTTCAAGACATAGGCCTCTCTCCTCTTACATAACAGATGTTTAAAAAAGAGATAAAGGTGTTATTTGATAGTTCAGCAATGATCTTTTCTGAAATGAATTATGCTGAATCTCAGCAGTCCAAGCGAAAACAGCATCTCATCTGTGCTTTTTTCTATGCAGCAGATATTTTGATGTTCTCAAATTTTTCCAAAAACAGTCATGCAGTGTCATGTGTTCATGGATCCATTTTTCTTGGCCCATAGAGCCATATTCCCAATTTCATTATATGCAAACTCCAACTAAGATCAACAAAAATACTCAGAAAATTATTTGTTACTGACATTTCCACTTTTCAGCTGTTTTGCTTTTGTAGCTGTTCAATTTAAAACTTGAAAATATCTGTTCATAAAGATTTTTGCAGTTAAAATACATCAAATATGGGCAAACAGTGAGTTATTTAAAAGAAGAAGATACAAGCAAACAGAAGTCTAAAATTAATTTCTTGCTGAAAAACAAAAGTCACAACTCAGAGGCTTGACAGGCAACTTTATTTGCATTTCTCTACCTAGTTCTCAGAGAGTCTGAGTTACAGTATGGGCTTGGGGTGAAAACATCTAAACAAGTGTAACTTCAACGTTCAGTTACTGTCATGAAAAGTCTTCTGGGAAAAAAATATTATCAGTAAGCAGTTTGTCTTCATAGGGATTGAAGCAAAGCAGAACTTTGGTTTAAATAATTACCTCATCAACTCACAGAGCCTGCTGAATGTTCATGATGAAGGAACTCAGGTCAGTATATAAATTTAATGTCTTCTATTCAGAAATTTAATTATTATTTAGTTAAATCTGGTTCGGGATATTTCTTTTTCATTTGCTCTATCAATAGGTAAATTAGTCTAAATCTAAGTGAGTTGAAATAACAAGGAAAAATTTTCAGCCAAATGCTGAGCTAACTTACTTAAATGTACTGTAATGTATGTTACTTCAATGCCAGTTCCCATACAAGATAGAGATTTCCCATTTTTACACCAAATTTCGATTACATTTTGAAGAATAACAAAAACCAGATCAAAACACAAAAACAAATTGCAGTTAAGTAGGACCGGAATTTTCCAAGTCCCTTAGTTTCTCTCCAATTACCTGAAAGGAGGTTAGTGAGGTGGGTGTTGGTCTCCTCCTTCTGGCAGTAAGTGACAGAACAAGAGGAAATGGCCCCGAGATCACCAAGGGTGGTTTAGATTGGGTATCAGGTAAAATTTCTTCTCCAAAAGGATTATCAAGATTTGGAACAGGCCGGCCAAAGAAGTGATGGGAGTCATCATTCTTGGAGGTATTCAAGGACATGTGGATGTGGCACTAAGGAACCTGGTTGGGTGGTGGACTTGCCAGCACTAGGTTAATGGTTGTAATACATGATCCAAAAGGTGTTTTCCAAATTAAATGATTCTATGATTTAATAAATAATTGTCTAGCATGGGAACTTCTAATATTAGGTATAAATTAAGTAAATTGCACAATTTATAGACCATCTCAATTTATTTGCTGATGACATACTATATTCCCAGCTGTTAAAACTGGTAGAATATCACTCTGAACATTTCTGGGCCTACTCCCCCACTCAACTCACCACTTCCTCTAACAGAATGTACATCACGCCCTCACCACATCCCATCATCCTTTCCCAGACACCTGTGTTCAGAATAGTGCAGACAGTGTTTTGTTTTCTATTGTCTTCTTTGTTCTTTTTCTCCTTTCAGAATAATAGTTCTGGACATCCAGCTGCTGCTATCCACTAGAAGATTAAGCAATTAAAAACATGAGCAAGCTCTTCCTACTTCTCCTCTGAGCTACATTCACTGATTCACTGTAGGATTGTACACCTACTTCCAGGAGTAGTTAACACTGGAATTAGTCTAGTTCCTTATTCTGAAACCTTGGGACAGTAACAAACTCTTAACTACCTCCTTCCTTACCTTGGTTTCCATGCAAAGATATTGGACTCACTTAGCGTTTCTAACTGCCAGCTCTCTCTGCTCTGCCACTGCATGTCTTGTCTAGTCATACCTTGAAAAAAAAAAGCCTAAATTTTTTGGACGTAGCTATTTAAAAAAAAAACTTTGAAGTGGAAAAATACTTAAATAACAAATATTAATTTTAAAAACTGCTTTTCTGTTCTAAAATATCACCCAACAGAAGTTACATCAGTTTTGTTGAATTTTGCTCATAGACATTGATTTACAGCACAGTCAGTAAATAACCCCTGTTGCCACTTGCTCGCTCTTTGGGATACAGAAATTCACTTGCAGAAAGAGTACAAAGGTACTGGCACAGCCTCCTGATGATCACATGCCAAATGTCTGAGTATATTGGGAAACCTATCGAAAATCCTAACTAAAACCTCAATCCTTCGTGGGCCAGGCAAGCAGTGATGTTTCTGGTTTCATCCTTCCTCCCCCAGAGGAAAGGAAATCTGAGGAGGAACATCAAGCAAAAAGTTATACTTATTCAAAGTCTTCATGAAAGCAAATTACTTATCTAACAGCATTTCTGCACCCAGAACTCAACATAAAATCTCTAAAGACTGGCTGCATGGATCTTATAGGAGACAAGCACAAGTCCTTAAATTCAAGACATGCTCAAATTTGAGTTCACACATTTACAGGCAAAAAAACCCAGAAAATTTACTCATGAAATCTAATTTTTGAAAGATATACAGTGTTCCACGAACAAAATACAGTAAGTTAAACATAAGCAGAAGAGTAAAACAAGTAAAAATCTTTATCTTTTCAAAACTCTTTCTGCAGAGTTGTATCTTGTAAAAGCAGTGATTGAGGTCATTGTATTAACACTCATTACACTGCATTACACTGTTTTTCCTGCGAATAAGTATCAATAGATATATAACATCAGACATTAAAAATTGCTGAATTGAAGAAAGCAGCGATTTTTTACAAGGCTGCCTTTTAATTTTACAATCTTTTCAGCATGCTCTAAAAACTTGTTGGTTTATGATTATTATTCACTATCATATCAATTTAGCTCTTCCTTCTATAATGTGAATTACTTCCTGCACTGTTATGCTCTGGGCTGTCTCCAACTCATCCATTAAAAATTCTGTGTTTGGAGGGAATGAAGAAAAGCTTATCTTATCTTGAACAACAAGCTTGTTCAGCAAACAAAGCCCATGTCCACAAACACATTACTTATGCTAAGATTCTAACTAAAGATTTCCTTCTTCTCTACTGTGTCTCCCTAATCATTCCATACGTTGTAAGTTCCTTCTGAGCAAGAAAATAATTCAACTCTACACAGAAAAATTATTTGCTCTTACTAAAGCCGGACAGTACACAAAGTCATTCATGCCATTTCAAATCTGCACCTAAGTAAGAAAACAGTTATAACCTTTACTCAGCTAAAAAAGACACAACAAGCCACTGGAATGTCAAGGAAATCACAAGTACTACTGGAAAGCCCTTTGCCTTCATTTCACCCTGGTTTCACCTACCTCTTTGGAGCTGAGCTCCTCTTTTCTTGTGTATATGCAGCTTCTGCTTTCCCTACTAAAATATCTTCATCTCAGCTCCTGACTTTTCCCTTTTTTCACCCTTCTGATTCCCTCCCCCACCCTGCTGCATGGAATTAAGCACGTGGCTGTGTGGGGATTAGCTGCCTATCAGGGTTTACCTACAACAAGAACATTTAAGCAGAAATTTTCCTTACTGGTCAGTGTAAAGGGTTAATATACAGCCACCTACAGGAAAGCACAAGTCTTTGCATTTAGGAACAAAAATTTTCATGCCTACAGTTATTTTAAATGTGTTAAACCTAACTTTAAGAATCTTTACAGGAGAACAACATTCCTGGTAGAAAAGAAAAAGGTTAGGCTGCTACAAGATAGATGTCACCATTTTTCTCTCTCAAATTACTGAATTCAGGAAAAAAAAAAGATAAATAATCCAATGGAAAAAAATTGTAAAAAAAATCAAAACAACAAATTAAGAAGTATTAGGCAATATGAAGCATTACTATGAGAATCTGAATCATACATGGGATTTGCCTCCTCTTAGAGACAAAAGACAAGCAACAGGTAGGCTAAGAGCATGTATTTAATTCCCACTATGCAGCAAGATTACATATGCCTTGCTTATTTTTAATAGACCAAAACTGAACATATATATGCTTATATATACTTTCATGTGCTGAATGCAACTAAAAAAACAGTAATTTTTAATTTTTTTTTTAAAAAGCACACACATGCCAGTATAATGAAACACGGTGTGCTGCTTTTTGTAGTATCCACATCTATATGCAAATCTATATGACTCTGTATGATTTTAATAAATCATTATTTATTCATTATTTTAATAAAAAGGCAGACAGTACCTATCATCTGCTCATGACTTGAAGCACATATGCCACTCTGCAAGGGCTTGATTTCCATTGATTGCAAATAACTGACAGAGGTTTACAAGAATCTGTAGAGTTAAGCATATATCATGGCTTCCAATGGACAGACAAAAGGTCTTCAAAACAAATGCTGATTTTGTAAAAAAAAACAAAAAACCCTTCTTTCTCAAAAAAAAGAAAAAAAAACCTTAACTTGAAAATTAGTAGACTTTCCTGTATTGCAAAGGAGGACGAATTTTGCTTTCCATTCCAAAATACACAAGAGAACTCAAGTTCCAAGCCTTACAAGGTTACTTACCCCTTCAAGCTATACTGCAAGGTCTACTTCTGCTGTTTACTTGTTTATGTGGGTTTTTAAAATGAATGTGAGATAAATACTGCAGTGACAAGCATCTGCAGCAAAACCCTTCCAATTCACTGTATCATGGAAATTAAAACAATGTGTGATTATGTATTTTAAGACCCTCTCTTATCTAAAGCTGCCATAAGAAACATGAGCAAGGAACATAATTTCAAGGAAGTCACTGTTTATTAGTCTTGGGTGCTTCTAAAAGGTTCTCTGAAAGTCTCTTCCTGGTTTTTAAGCAAAGTACCATTGCATTTTCTTTGGCAGGACCTCAGGCTGAAGAACGACATGGATCAGTTATATTTCACCATTTACCAGTTAGATTCATATGTAAATAGCCAGGCCACTATTGAGATTTCTTTTCAAATCTTCACTTCTATGTTATCAACAAAAAGAAAATATCATAGAAGGGGGAAAACTGAGTGAAACATTTACTGAATACTTCATCTATACAACTGGCAAAAGATTGTAAATTATTTTTGTCATAATGATTTATCTGGAACCAAGAGGAATTAAGAGGAAAACTTAAGGCTGATCAAATCAAGGTTAGTCTAGATTTTTGATATCCAAAAGATATATATCACATCCATTCACATTTAACCACATATTTTCAAGTTTAAATCTGGTACTAGTTAGGTTTCCTACAAGAAAATGAAGGGGAAGCAGAGGGAAAGAAAGAGGAAGTGGTTTTAAATGATGCTTTCCTTTTTGGATACTACTGAGAAGGAAAACCTTCCACAAGGTTGAGGCAGTCTTCAATACTGAGCCACTTGTTGAACAAAAAACAGGATAGGAAAGAAGCTTCTGGCTTTAATTACACAGTATGGTTGTTTCAGTTTCCTATTTCCAATACCAAAGACATGTTTTGCAATTAAAATCACATAAAATGTTTAACCACAGGGTCTAATGAAAAGGTCCTGAGTCTTAAGAGACACACGGGAAGTTGTGTCTCAAATTTTTTGAGCTACTCAACTCCCATATTCAGAACCGCCGACTATCCTCTTCACAACATCTGTCCATAAATTTAATGTCTGATAAATACCAGGCTATCACAGCTGCAGATGCAGAACATCTCTCTGCTGGTACCAGTTGTTCTGAAGAAAAAATTTTTGAGAGTTTTCTGAAACATGTAACAGTTAGGTATAGAACCTGATAGACTGTATACAAACTGATGCTTACCTAATATTTTTGTTCTTTTGTTTGCTTTTAGCAATAAATTAATAGAATCATAACCTTTTGTCTTGAACACTCCATACAGAGGCAACCCAGTGTGTCTTCTGGATGACTACTGTTATTTAATACACACACAATAATTCCAACCATACCAAACCATTTGTAGGTCAAAAACACACACTACTTGTTCACTGCTCTGTAACTTGTAGTCCACTTCACAGAAAGCAAGATGCAACAATGTCTAGAGGTTACTGCCTATAATTCCTGATACAGTAAGTTTTGTATCATCTTAATGGAGCAAAAATACATCTACCTACATTTTTCTCAGCCTCATGATATAAATGAAAAAGAGTATTGATGAAGAAAAAAGTGGCAGTGTGTCTGCCTGGTAGCTTAAGACACACTGAGATTTCAACTGCTCCAAAACCCTTCCCAGGTATCATATATCAGACTTGAAATTATCATCATAACAACCACCACCATGGGGGTGTGGACATCTCAGATACCAGAGACTTTTCAGAGGGTCCCTTGCAAACTAAATCATTCAATGATTCACACTTATGATTATTCATTTGTGCCAAAAGAGACACTAATGCCTCATTAATAGCTCTATCAATAAAAAGTAAAAGTTTTGACAGCAACTGACAGTTTATACATGTTGTATTCGCAGTCCCGTTTTCTAAAAATCTACTCTTGTTGTTCTCTTGTAATGGTTCACAGATCAGAAGTATGAGGCCTCTAAAGCATATCAAAGCATTTTGGTCTCCCACTAACACAAGTCTTGCTATATCCAGAACTTTGGCTTTTCATGCATGAAAAATAGTAAAAGTGGTTCTACTAATGTGCTATCAACTCATTGTTACTGAAGAAACGGTCAGTTTTTATACAAAAGAAAGGCTTAAATATAAACCACTATTACGCCCTAGAACAGTAGGTGAATTAGGCACATTCTTAGTTTTGAACACAATCAATTCTCCATAAAAGCCCATGGCACTGTGGTAGAAGTATTGTTACACAAGACCTCCAGTTAACAGAATATATTCCTTCAATATCAGAGCAATTACAACCAAAGGAAAGCTCTCTGCACACAGTTATGCTTAGTACAGTGCACTGAAACACTTCTCCAAATATCTTGGTGGGAGTTTCGATTGAAATAAAAAAAATAAATCTCAAAATCAAAACTCACTTTTCACTAGAACAAATGGCTGATTGAAAGCATCTTGTGCTTCAGTGGAACCAAGATTCCACCTCTTCACTCTCCACCAGACATAGGGAAGAAGACTACTGCTTCTATAGGCTACTACATGACCCAACAGTCCAGAAGAAGAGCTGGGCTCTGAAGCCTTCCTTGAACATCTATTTTAAGACATTTATGAAGCAATAAAGGATCAGCTGTGCCCTAGGGACATGAACTGCGCAGAACCCAACCTGTATAACCCTGAAATACCTGTCTCTTTGATCAACTGGATGAGTCTTCCAGACATGTTCCCTCTCCTCCCTACTCCAAACTTCCTTCAGGAGTATCCATCGTTGTGTGCAAGAAGGCACACAATCTTTTTGTGATTATTACAATTATAGGTTAATATACTTCCACTATTTAAAGCAATATCACAAGCAGTCAAAACACAACCTCAAAGGGTACATACGTACTCCTTAAAATACTTTTGAGGGAATTAAAACCCGGATCACACAAAATCCTGGTGTATTTTAAAAGTTAATATGATCTTATTTTAAGGTACTGTTGGACAGAAGTCTAAGCAGCAGCTGCCATGCATCCATTTCTCTGATAGACAAAATACTGCTCCCAATCATAATGAAATCTTAATGTTTTTGCTCTTCTACACAATCACTGCTTTTGTACTTCGTGAAAAAATACCGTGCAGGAGAACTGGAAATTCACTGAACTTTCTTAAAACACGTAGTAAAGGATGAAAAGAAAAACTTGAATTTTATGCATTCATCACTACTTAAATCAAAGGATGCATTACATAAATTCAGCTTCCTTGTATGTAATTTTTACACCAATGCCCATCTAATACGAAAAAAGTATTCTGACCAGTGAAACAAACAGAGGTGGTTTTATCTTTGCTATTATTTGTTTCTATCCCTTTTTATGGCAGTCATTACTGAGCTTTATCCAGCACACATAGCCTCAACAATGTGAAACGTGGTTGCTCAACTTTACATCATCTTTCTAAAAATAATTTTTTTACTTATGAGATAAACACAGATACTCCATGGTTTCATTCTGCAAGTGGAAGACTAACTGCTTAGTGGAAAAATACTAACAAATGATCAACAGTGAGCACCTATGCTCTCATCTGTAGACATTCTTTAAGTTACTGAATACCCCTTCCAAACATCTGTTGATTGGCAGGGAGTTCACAGTGAATCAGTAAAAGCAAACACATACTCAACACATTGAAAAAACAGGCTCCTGTTCAGCTAAGCTGACACAGGAACACAAGTGAAGATACTACAACATGACTTTGTGGAAAACTACTACCCAGCACCATGTACTCAGACAACATAAAACTCGGACTCAGGAACAGATTAAATCAGCATTTTTTTTCTAGTAACAATTGTTGGAATAGGCAAAACACAGGGCAGGAAAAAATACATTAGGAACAGACTTCTTTGATGTTTTCTATCTACCATCTTACCAAAAAAAGATTACTCAATCTGTTTTTTAGGACTGAGTAACAGTTTAAGACAAACAGGAACCCTTCTGCTCCATGACACCACAGTGCAAAACATCGGCAGCCAAGGCTATGCCTGCTGTCCCCACAGAATTGAAGCTATGCACACAGGAACATGCTCCTGCAACCTCCAATACATTTCTGTACTGAAGAAAATTAACACAAAGAACAAAAACATTTTAGAATTGACAGGAACTACCTGAAATACCTAGACATTGCAGATGACATTTTCATTTTGTAAAGAACATTACCTAACTTCATTTATTACTACTTCCCCAAAAAACTGCCACTTCTTCCCATGGAAGTCTTTTTGCTACATTCATCAATTTAGTAATGTAATTAATATCAAAGATTGCATCTGTTGTGTATGAAAAGGATAAATATAATTCAGAAATGTCAGTGGAAGTGAGTGTTATTTGCACTTCAGCAGATCATCACAAGTTATCCCATCTGCAATTGCAAGTTCATTCATGTCACCTGTCTTAAATAAGACATTCTGTAATAGCTCACTTCTACCTCTTTTTTCCATCTCAAGTAGAGAAGTTACATATTTAAAGTATTAAACAGGAAATGATGAAATGACTTTTCAGAAACACATACAACCTAAAAAATAAACAAAAGACTTGCAAAATAATTTGTATCGATGTCTAAAATAGAAATGTCCAAAATTACATTACATATTCCCTTTAGTCTGTATTCTACTTCTTTCACTTAGTTTTGGGGTTTTTCTTTAAATTTTAGTAATACTGTTTAGGTAACAAATAACTAGTCAAAAGAAATACATTCTGCTCATTGATTCAGAGCAGAATTCAAAGGAATGTGAGATTATATAACTTAGAGGGGAAAAACTGCATGCACCAATAAGGAAGACTTTCATAAACTTCTAATTACACTTTGATTATTCTTTCTTGGGGAAAAAATCTCAAATTAAGAACAGTCATGCAAAGTAGAGGAATCCATCTCAAAAAAAATTCCTACCATTTCTAGAACATTTACTAATTTATAGCATTCATAACTTCCAAGGAGAAGTGCAGATGAGACATCAGGAAAATGTTCTTCATTGAGAGGGTGGTTGGTCACTGGAACAGGGATGTGGTTATGGTATCAAGCTTGCTAGAGGTCACAGAATGTCTAGATGCTGCTCTTAGTTATATGGTTTAGTTTCAGATAGTCCTGAGAGGATCAGGGAGTTGGACTTAATGATCCTTATAGTTCCTTCCCAAGTTGAGATATTCTATGATTAACTCAGCTATTCCAGGAACTAAAAATAAATATGCAATTAACTGTTCTTCCTCAGACAGACCTCATACATTATCTTCACCTAAATTCCTAGGCAGTGGGGAAGACACAGCCTAGATCTCAACAAAGAGGTCCAAAAGTAAGTTTAAAATACAGGGGTGAGGGGTGAAGTAAAACAAAAAAAAAATCTTAAGTCTATTTAGTTTATCGAACATTTTGACTGGAGAAGCTATTCAAACAGTAAAGAGTTCAGCACACCCACTAGGATTTCAAGGAAAGGATAAGGGTTTGACTTTTGAAATGCTGTGTTTCTTCTTTTATTTACGGAAAAGAAAAATCCCACCAAATAGTGAACTAGAAAAACTGGTATTCATGTTCTCTTTAGTGCATTTGATGCCTTAAAGTCTATTTTAAGATATATACTCATTTGGACACAGCTCTACTCCCATAATGTAAAACAAGAAATTGTCTCATTGCTAGTTTGCCCAATGGATATTCAGAGCTCTGAATCCAACTAAAATGCTATTGCAAAATCTTAAGATCTAGTCTGTTCCCTCTTCCCTATGTCTTAAAAGTGCAAAAGCCCCAAAGAACTACAGAGAGATCTACCAGTATAATACTGTAAGCTTCCTGTGATAGGCATCCTTTCTTCTGAATTTAAACAGCACTTTGCACAGGAAGTCAATACAGACCCACAAACAGTACTCATAACTATTGTATACAAAAAACACAGTTTATTTGAAAAATCTGATGCCCACAAAAGGTTCCAGACCACTAGATATGCAAATGAAAATTCTATTAAAAAAACCAATAATGTAAGCATCCTTTTCACCTCAGATTTTTGCAGCTGCTATTGAGCATCAAACATGCCTCAAGATCATCCGAAATAAGATCAGAAATAAGAAGAAACATCTTTGCTCTAATATTTGCACATTCTCTATGGTGTCTATGCCAGCAGAGCCAGCTTTCAGAAACTTATTGACCAACTTCAGCTCCACATTTTCTTACAGTCTTGCCATCATCTGTAGGCTTTTCATTCCAGGGAACAAAATTAGGGTGCTCAGTGCATGAATATTGCTCTTCAGTACCTTAAGCTACATGCTCAAGCCCACAGGTCCATTTCTTATGGTTGCATGGAGCAGAACTTTTTAAAAGTTTTGTTGCACAGTGCAGTATAGTATTATGTCAAAGAGACCTTTAAAACAACATTTCATCTCTTTCGAAGGGAATGGCCTTAGCAAGATGACCTTAAAATAAAATTGTGCCCCAAACTGTAGTACTATTAAAGACAAGCTCTGTTTTCAATGCATATAAAGAATGCAGAATAGAACCCTGTGACTGAAATAGGCTGTAGTTGAAAGACCTGGTACTAAGGCCAGGATTAACTAGAGAATCAAAACATCAACTGCTTGTATAAACTGTAATTTTAGCAAGACAATACAAAGGGGGAGGGGGGGAAGAAAAAAAGGAGGGAAAAGGTCTCTCTTGCTAGCTGTGCTATCAAATATGCCCAGGGCTCATAACCTTAAGTTTCTTTTGGATTCTAAACAGCAGCATCAAATTATAGGGGATATATAATGTGCTTGAAAAAGGGAAACTTAAGGCGATGAAGATATATTTAACGATTCATAACATGGTTTGTAGAACCATAGAATGGATTAGAAGGAACCTTGAAGATCATCTAGTTCCAACCCCCTTGCCATGAGATAGAAAATTTAATTTTAAATGCATGGGTTTTTTTCTGAATTTGACTTAAGTTTCACACTCTGACTTGGCAGGTCATTGAGGAGTTAAATTATAATGCAGCAAACTCTACCTGGTACTTAAGCGATGGCTATTAAACATGCTTATCATTTAACAGACCAAATCCCACCTGTAATCAAAGTGCTGAGCTTTCAGCAGGAAGGCTGTTGTTTTACCCGCTGTCTAATTCCATATTTGGCCATGGTGGTGAATCTAACCAAACACACTTTAGTTTCAGTTTGATCTGAGAGCTTCATTTCCTCCTCTGTCCTCGATGGGTTTAATGCACTATTAGTAGAGACAGTAGCAACACGGACTTTTCATTTCAGGCACAAGCATAGGATGCAACACACACTGCTGTATCACGATGCCAGCAAACGCTCCCGTATTCTTATCTCTAAGCATATGCAACCACATCGGCATTTGAAGCACTTCTGTCCATGCAAGGGCAGCTCTGAAAGCTTTCTGGCGTTCATGAACACCCCGAAATACTATTTTGTACACCACTGTTACTTCTGTATTTTATTTCTCCTTTTGCTCGGGGGAGGCGGGGGTAGCGTGGGGAGGTGCAGGGGCACACTCTGGTGAGAATGCCCCGATCAGGAAAACACCACGAACAGCGGTTCTGCTTCCTACTTCCCATCGGAATCATGATAGCTTTGGAACTACAGACGCCTGTAAGGCTCCCTCAGGGGTGCCACACACGGCGAGTGTACACCTGGTGCGCACACAAGTGGTCCCGGCCCCCGGCGTCAGCGAGACGCGCAACAGCGCCGAGAAAGCGAGGGAGCTCCTCTCACCGCTGTCGTTCAAGACACCTATTGCTAATTAACTTGAGACGATTTTCAAGCCGCGGAGCACGGGGGCAGCAAGCCGACGAAGCCTCTCGTTTTCCTCTGGCAAGCAGCTCCTGCTGGACGCGGCTCGGCCGGGAGGCCCCGCGGCCCCGTCCCGGACTGCCGCCCGGGTACTCACCGCTCGGAAAGGGCTCCATCTTCCTCCCGGAGTCCGCTCTCAGCGGAGGCGCTGCCACAGCTCTTCACTCCTCCTCCTGCCGCCGCATGCTCCCAGGACGGGCTCGGTCCGTACCCACCGCCAGCACCGCCCCGCCTGGGCCGCAGCGGTACAGCCCGCGGCTCCCTCCCTGCGCGGCAGCTTTTCCAGCAGGGGCAGCTCCTGCCAGCCAGCCCCCGCCGCTGCCTCGGCGCCCGCTTCCTCCTCGCCGCAGGCTGGGCCCCGCGGCACCGCCTCCTCCCGCGCGGGCCCGCCTCACGCCGGGGGGGCCGGGGCGGGCTCCGGACCCCGGGAGCGGGGAGCGGGTCCCGGAGCGCGGCGGCCCCCGGGCCGCTCGGCCGAGCGGGGCGGCCGCGCCGCGGCGGCTCCGGGCCCGTCCGCTGCCGCGCAGGCCCCGGCCGCGTCCCCGGGCCGGCCTTGCCTGCATCTCCCTGCCGCGTGCCTTCCGCCGCAATTTAACCTCGCTTTTTATTTAAACAATTAAAGAATAATTCCCTTGTTATCCGGTGTTCTGCAGTGCAAGGCGCAAGAATGAAAAGGGATAGCCGACTGCGTGAAATGTGGTCAAGGGATGCTGCAAAGAAAGACTGGATAGTGTTCCAGGAACCGACCACAGGAGATCAAAATCATGAATTATACAAATCAGACCTGGTATTTGAAAGGGAGCCAGGCATCCATGGTGGATGTCACCATGTCATATGAAAGTATCGAAACACGATTAGAAGTGGCTTCTGTGGGGAAAGTAGAGAAGTAAAACATCTTCAAGAACAAATTCAATAACTAAAAGATGGTACAAATATTGTGTTTATGGATTTTCCACTTGGCACACATGGAAGAGCCATTGTGGCAATTGTGAAGGCCCTGGGTCTCTCCAGCTTGAGGAGAGAGGACTGCCCACGCTCTGTGGTTTTGCGGCACTTTTTACTTCTGCAAACATTGTGTGCATATTTGCTAGTAAAGTACATAGTATTGTATCATCTTAAGCTATGTAATATTTAGTATCCACATAACATCTTGTACTCCTGTGTTTATTATAATATCTATTAATACCTATAATGAAGTATTGATAGGTGACAGTAACTCCTGCTGCCAACCCCTGTACCCCCAGAGGAGCTGAGACACGGGAGACAAAAGCTTGTCATTATGGTTGAATATCAACAAAGAGCCATAAGATTGAAGGCAAACACTATGAACCTAAAGCCACTGCAATCCTCTTGGCATTAGGGAGGGATTGTATGTAGAGATGACATAGGAATTATGGTGTGTGGTGTGTCACATGCCATCAATTTGGGACAAAATTTGCCTGATCAAGGTAGACTATATTTAACCTGGAAAAGGAACATATATAAATTATATGTGTTCAATACCTGGCCTCATTATTGACTTGTCTGCTCCCTGACAGCTACTCTTCTGCTACTATCTGATTGACTGGCTAACTTTTTTTCTTAACACAGGAGATTTTTAAACACTGATTTTTTGGGAAAGGAGAATATGGAAATTGATTGCTCCCAAATAATACAAATTTAATGCCCCATATTTATTTCAAAATAGAAAAATCTGAGGTTAATTATCTTTGACTAAAGGAAAGGACAAGGGCCAGGAGTCCACAAGATGCGAGGCATAAGTGCAGCCCCTGTGTTTCATAAACATAGAAGAGTACTTTTTCACACATGATCATGTTTCACAGACTTAGTTATGGTGACAACCTTGTAGCACAATTTAGGTCAAAGTCTTATCTCACACTAAGTCCTTGTAGTTTAACACTGGCCCTAATGTTGGCACAGAGCTAAGTGAGTTTTAATAGCCATTACATATTCTCAGACACCTCTTAACATATCGCAAAAGCCCATCCTCAAACGAAAAACTTCTTTAAATTGTTAAACCATCAAATAATTTCTTGTGATAGGATGACAGGTCTCCAGAGCTTTATTTTCAAAGCACTAGCCCTGTCTGGCCTATATTTAAGTAAATTGAAAAAACAATACCTATAATACCTAACTTTGCTGGGCTTCTACACCGTGTCATGCAGAGACTACAGAAAGGCCTGAATGGTATTTTTGAGCACCTCATCACTTGCTTTCACCATTCTTCATGTCTGCCAATCAAAAATCCTTAATTAATGTAATACATCTTTGGGATGCTAAAAAAAATAAGATCATGCTCCATTACATGTACAGAGATTTCCATATCCAGATTTTCTTATTAACATCAAGTTTTAAGGTAATGCAATGGGAACTAGTCATACAGAATAAGTCAGGTATGGAGCTCATTTCACAGTAGCACTGTTTGTACTGTAGTAGAAGAATAAGGATTTCACTGTAGTTTTGTATAATGTCATTCAGAAAAAAAAAATTGAATGGATTTGAAGGCCCATCTTCACTCATGTTGGTAAAAAGCTAGAGTTTTTACAATATGATTTTTAAAAGTGCCCAAAAGTTACAGATCCTCTCCACTATAAAAGAAATACTAATATTAATACTAAAATAAATTTTAGTTATAGCTTATGAGTGATTTGTAGAAGTGAGGGATTTTAAATTTTTTCTTTTTTCTGATTTTAAGTCAACTGTTACCATAATCTCTCTCTCTCTTTTTTTTTTTCCTTTTAACATGCAGAATAAAACATTTCTGTGATTGCTCAAAGCCCTAAATATATCTTTAGAGCAATGACAATAACCTGTATTGTACCTTAGTTTGGTTACATCCATTCAGCAATATCTTAATTGAGACTTTTTCATAGGTTAAAATATGTTTGCCAGCAGCCCTGCACCATTTTAAACTTTTGAAGACAAGCCATCTCTAAAGAATGCTTTAGATCTTCCAGCTTTTAGACACCTGGAAACATGATTCAGATTGTCTTTTTCCAGTTTATTTTTCTTGCGAAAGGCACAGAGATTTCATGAACAGTACAAGTGTCAGTAGACACATGGGGTGCTTTTGACCCAGTGGAAAGTCTTCAATTGCTTTCAACCAGATCTGCACGTAATTAGCAGCTACGCACAGTAAAGCTTTATAGCTGAGAAGTTGCCAGGCCTCCAGGGGCTGGAAGGCAAGGGTTCATCAGTCTTGCTAAAACATGTCAGAAGTAGCCCAGACTCAGGTGTGGAACTGGTGAATCATTTGGCTGACAACCTTAAAATAAGATGATAAACTTGTCCCAACAAATACTCATGCCTAAAGCTTGATCTGAGAGATAAGGAATAGGGAAGTTATTTTTATTCATTGACTGAAGTGGTTAATATTACTGATTGGTATGTTAACTTCTTCCTGAATGTGAAGTTTTGTAATTAAAGCCAAAATTGTTTCTTTGGTGTGCACACCACTCTGAAAAAACCTGATAACCTTGTCCCCTGCCAGCAGGAATTACAGCCACTTGTAACCACTTTTTTTGCACAGAGTTACTGTCCCAAGCAATCCATAGCACTGTGTTTGCAAAATAAATACCCTTATGTATGTGTCTATCTATTTCTACAGGTGTAACTAGTTAAATAATTAAAGTAAATAATTTTGTGAATGGTGGAGCTAAATGAGGCATGGTTGTTTTTGCCTATCTTAACTCATTGCAGATTCTTGGTAGGAGAAGCAACTGCTTCCACAGAAGTGTTGTTGCTATCTGCAATACTTCCTAGATATATGTTCCTCTTTTTTTTTAATTTTCTTTTTTTTTTTTAACAGTGTTGTTAAGCTCACACTGTTACCTTGCCTCTCACCATGTCTCTTTCAGAAGCATTAAGACCACTGTGTATTTTCTTAGAATCCAGGAAGCTTTTGTGCTCTCTGGCCTAGAACAAGGATTTGACACGGTGCCTAGCCCCACTTGCAGTCCCATTCTCAATAGTCATGTAGAAATAAACATCTCTGGCACATGAGCCTTTGGGTAGATTACAGTGCTACATTACAGATAAAAAAACCCCAAGGTGTTGTAAAGAAGAGTCATAACAGGGTTAGAACACTGGAACATTTTATTGTTTTATAGTCATTTTGCCATAAGTGCTTTTCTTGCTTTACTGATTTTGTTTAATCCATAAAAATAAATAAATAGGCTACTGTAAGAACTTTCGGGCCCTAAAATTAAACCAGTGCATTTTTCTCTTTCTCTTGGAATATTGCTAAATTCTTGGAATATCTCAATTCTAGAGACCTGCATCTAGTATTCAATTTCTTTAAAAAAGCATCCACTAGTTAGAAACTATCATGTATTATAAATATATCCATCAGGTAGCACAGAAATAATTTGCCAGTGTTTGTGACTGGAATGCTGGCATGATTCAAAAGTTGCTTTTTCCAGAGAAGAAATTAAGATACAGTTAAATGTGATGATTTTGGCAGATCTAACATCTTGCCAGTTTCCAGAATGACAATGTCCTTTTCCCTGCTCCGTTCTTGCCTCACGTTTTATTGCTTACCTTACACCAACTCTAATGCTTGTTATATTCCTCTGCAGGCTGATTTCAACTCTTCATTTGCCTAGTCTGGCAGAAAACTAGTTCACCAAAATACAGATAATTTAATTTTGGGTTACAGAGTTTTATCAGAATCTGCAAAGTATCTGGATAACAATAGCAACACGAGGGCTCATAAAGATGTGCCTAACCAACCTCATCTCAGAATTCTCCTCTGCTTCCAGTAGTAAACTGTCTGTGCCAGTCTGCCCTTAAGAGTTCTGTTCTTCAGCTGATCGACAGATATTTGTTTCTCTTTCCAGTGATTCCATTCTCAGCTCAGCTCAGGATGCAGTCACTTCCTCTTATCCACCATAAATTGAAGCTAGATAGCATCGAAAACAGCCATTCTTAAATACTGAGAAGAAATGGTAGTAAATTGATTCACTAAGACAGAAGTTTTATAAAATAGGAAGTCTGCCCGGAATAAATCCACAGTGGGCATTTTAAAAGCACTTAGTATTGACAAGACTTCCTTTTTTTTTTTTAAATCAATACTGAATTACATCAACAGTAGTAAAGCAGCAATGGTTATGGATTTTGAGAACTTCAATTACTGTGTTTAATGAATAAGATATAAACAGGATACTTAATAAATAAGATACAAGCATAAATATCCCATATTTTATAGCCAGAATAACACTGGAGTTTAAGAAGTCATCTGTGCTCACGGCTCATCTCCAAAGTACCCTATTAAGCAACTGAATAGTATTACTTTCTCCTTTTCAAACTGGAGGGCTGCTGAAGGGCTATGATCTGAAATTATCAGCCACTTATCAGATGCAATGAAAAACCAGCAGTATTTATTCCATATATTTTTATTAATATATTTGTTATTCTTTGTCTAGCACTACGAAGTTAAGTGATGTGAATCAGGCAAATATTGGATATGAGAAAAATGAGGCTGATGAACCATCCAAAGTAACTTTGCTCCTGATATGCTGAGTTCTGCCTGCCATAAGGTACTAAGCTTGTTGATCGTGTTCTCGATCTTCCATAAAGCAGAAGTAAGCACAAAGTGTAGTGGAATAGTCAGTGTAACACACCCATATTACTACACATATTTCTCTGAAGTGTTCAGTGTTGACACACCTAGTTTGATTCTATTTGCACAGGGCAGTGAGGGCAAAAAAAGATTATAAAAGAAAATTGTGTGAAAACAGCATGACACACTTCTGTAGCAAAATGAGATGATGCTCTCTCATAGTTAAATTATTTAGTAAACTGTAGAGCTTTCACTTGTAACAAAAATGTAGCTTTCAGTCAGATAGCATATGTTAAAGGATAGAGAACATACCGCATGCTAAACAAAGTGCACATGCCAGTGGCATCTATTAAGCCCTGTACCCTAACTTACGTCATCTCAAAAAAACAAGAAAGCATAAAGTCTGGCCAGTGTGTTTGAGCTCTAATTCAAGTATATATTCAGAAACCAGAGTTCTTTCCACTTGCTTGTGGTGAATTTTTCAGTGGTGTATTTATTTCACTGAAAGTCTATCCGCATGTTGGCAGTGTTCCTTTAAAAGCAAATCTTTGAGAAAGGCAGGTAGCAAATTATTTGATAATACTGTGTTGAAGAGACATATCCTAGCTTCTGATCAAACATTATAATTACTTTACTAAGTTTTTAAATAAAAATTGAAAACACTTGTGGGTATTAATACAATCCTTTTATTTTCTTTCTTTTAAGGAATAATGCTTAAATGGTAATGCTTTAATGCAAAGTGCTAATGCTAATGCTTAAATCTTAATGCTTTTTAGCCCTTTTTTATTCCTGTTATCCATTCTAAGCAATAGGTTGAACTTAATGGGGCTTTTGTGTTGCTGCTTAATGCTTATTATGTGCTATTGTGAGAAACTAGTCATAGAATTGTTGCTGGTATTAAATTTCTAGTCTATGTCTGCCCTTTGAAAAATCTCTGTTCATACATTTTGTCCACAATCACAATAAAAATTACTGATTTTGTGTGGTTCTTATTAGAGTAGCAGTATATTTACAAGATTTCTGCAAAGAAAGTAAATACAGTGAGTCACAAAATGGTGGCATGAATACTCATGTGTAAGAAATATAATCACAGACAGATATGTGAAATTTTCAGCTGATGGCAGATGGCAGATAGAAAAGATAGTTCTGGGTAGTGTACAAAAACATTTATTTAAAATCAACCGGCCATTTGCTCAGGTTAACTTTGACAATCCAAATAGCTGAAAAGCAACATCATTTACTGGACAGGTACCAGTATCAGTTAGCAAAAATTGGTATGGATGAGAAATTCATAATCCTCTCACTTCTGGCTCCAAATACAGGAAATAATTACCAGTAATGAAAGCACCATTAATGTACAAAACTGTTTCTGGGCACAAGACGTAGTACTAAATAACAACATTTTATCTGGAATACCTTTCAAGTATTGACAAGCCCTTGAACTAAAAAAACAAGTAATTTTGTAGTTCAGCTTTCTTGAGAGGATTTATCTGGAGTTCTCGTGCTCGTAAAAAGTCGCTGGTGCTCCCTTTATTTTCTTGATACCTTTCACTGTAGTAGTTCCTTCATGACTGAGTCATACAATAAAACAAGATATTGTCGCTGGGGGAAAAAACACAAGAAAGAAATAGAGCATAACTTATTAAGAAATCAAATAATATTAAATGTCAGCCTAAAGACTAAGAGTTAACTAGTCCTCTCTGCTTTTATTCATTTATGCAATACTTTAAATACATCAAATTTTGAAAACTTTTTAGCTAGATCACCGTTCTCAGGACTGTGTATAACACTATAGTAACACTATAGTGTTAATGGTCTATACTGCTGATATGAATAGGTAGACTGATGTAGCTGTATTGGTCTTCAGTAGTTCTACAGTTACAAAAGCTAATGATTTAACTCTATTATTTCCAGACTGATGACTAGCTTTCCCACGGACTAGTATGAGAAAGTGAAAAAGTAACTAGCTTTCCTTAAAAAGAAACCATGGAAATAAAACACAATACCTGCACAATATCAGTTCATACTCAGATGATTTCTATGCAAGTGTAGAATCATCACCACTATGATGCAATAACATGTCTCCAACATAGTTGCCAGCCAGGAGGAGGAGAAACAGAGCTCAGTGTTTCACAGTAGTTTAAATTTTAAATTTAAAATGATTTGGTGAGCTAGGATACTCCATTGTACCAGTACATTTCCAACTCAGAAGAAGACAAGACAAGGCAAGGCAAGGCAAGGCAAGGCAAGGCAATTATTCTCTAGAACAACTAACTGCAAGTATGCTTATGTAATTACTAGCCTGATGCAATATCTTAGCTTTTTTTCCGAAACACCCACAGCATGTCTGCACTTATCGGCCCCTATCATAATTAAAATGCCATTCTTTCTATCCTAATCTCTTCACCCACTTCATTAACCTCAACACTATAGGAAACCTAGGCAGAAAACCTAAGCTACAGTTCAGAAACCTTGGACCAAACTCCTAAGAATGGTGTATGGAGAGCAGCTTGCTTGAAGCCTACGACTGAACTTTTCACACTTACCTTGAGTTGTCCGCAGTGACACAGCAACAACAGTGACCAAACAGCGGTTATAGTTACTTCAGTAGTCTTAGGAAGGGCATATCTGTTGAAAATAAAAAAGATGGTTGTGAGTAACATCCAAGAGCCTTGCAGTCCCGTTTCTGAGGAATTCACATGACTTGGACTGTGTGTGCAGTAGCCTGTTAGTTCTGAGAAGTTTAGTACTCACCAGTGCTATCTTGGAGAAATACCAGTGTCTTCAAGGAAGAGAACTGTCTAGAGGCTATAAGAAGGCTTGTAAGACTGTGCTGTAGGTGAAACTTCCAGAGTACTTTTCATGTCTGGAGGGAATCTTACAAAACCCTCCTAAATACCAGGAGATGCACACAGTATTAGAACAGAATGATGCTTGATAGGATATCTCTCTGGAATGCAGAGCATGCATTTTGGAACACCAGTGTAGGGATGTAATACTAGGAATATGCAATATAATCAGCACGTAACAATGTCAGGGGTAATCCACTGAATATCCAACAACTGCCTCGGATCATTTACCTCTGATTCACAGCAGTATGTTTCAAGCATAGATAATGCTTTACAACTGCCAAATGAGAAGACAAACTGCAAACAAAACCAGTCACATTAATATGAGAAGGCTACTAAGAGAAAAAAATCTCCATAGGCAGCAGACAAGATGCCGCTTCCATATTTAATAAAAAATTGTGTGAGATGGGTGTGTGCCTGAAGGTCACTGGTATCTAATAATAGCGTTGCCTCACACAATCTCTTTCTATGGCAAAGGTTTCTGGGCACACCCACGAGGAGAAATCTGAGCTGATCAAAAACAGGAGAGGCTGGGCTGGGAAGCAGCAGGAGCATACTGCCTCCCCAAGACAGCCTGCTTTATGACACTAATGTGGCACCTGAGCTGCATTAAACACTTGGACTAAATTCCTCAGAAGACACTGGAGTCTGCAAAGGACTTTCTTGCATCCAGATCCTCCTTCAAGAGTCTTATAAATACAGATGCTTAGGTTCTCACAAATCCAGGTGGAAAAGAAATCAAGTAGAAAGACAAAAAGTTCTCGGGCATGTGAAAGGTCTAAACTCTCTATGTATGATGAGGTGGTTTTACATACATACTCTTTATGTGTGGTGTTAGTTGGTTTTACAAAGTGTGTATTTGTTAGAGGTTTGAATATACTCAGCTTTATTTAATTTTGTTTCAATTGCAGTACCTATAAGCTACAGAAAATGCCATTCTACCAAAAAACCGGTGCCAAGCTAAAGAAAAGAACTTTTTCTTCATTCAGTTGAGATAAGATACCAGTAAGAAGTTAGGTTTAAAAAAGTAAAAAAATCTCAAACCCCTGAGATTATACTGGCAAGATGAGATGACATCACATCAGGGCTTTTTTATATCTGCTTTTCAAATGCTGACCAATGAATAGCAGTCAGAAGTACAATATCCTTAGAACAAATTTAAGATGCCATCTGCGTGATAATATTGAAATATTCCTACTTGCCTAATTACTTTTAAAATCCAGTTATTTGGTATATTTAATCTTATGGACATGTATTTAAGCTACAGAACAAATGTAGGCTCCAGCTTTTAAAAAATTGGAGGTACACTGACATATGTCTTGCCCATTTATGCTTTGAAATACTGAGAGTGATAAATAACAAAATATTCGAGGAAAACTCAGGCACTTCCTAGAACCAGTTGAGAGCTTTTAGACTACAGTATACAGTTTGGAAAAGTATTGCTTGCCAAACTGCAATTTTCACCCGGAAATTGTTAGTGCTGTTAGCAATAAAATGTTAGTTGGCAAAGCGTTTTGTCGTCAGCTGTGGAATTCCTAGACGGTTTTAAAGATAAATTAGTCTAATTAATTACTTGGCAGTTGCAGTAGTCTTCTAAAATGCAGGTTTCTTAGGATATGTCTGCATTGGATGTTTAACAGCCTGAAGAAGGCAATCGTTGCCTGTACTGAATAAGAGGTACCAATGATTTGTTCTGTTCCCATTAGGCTTTATATCAGGGAACAGAGGAAGTTATCCTATCATGCAATATAGCACTTCCTGAATTTTGTATTACTTTATAATAGTGATTAAATAACTCCTTCTAGGACAGTTTTCTCAATAAGAAATTAACTTTTATTTTGGTAAGAGCTTATTTGTGTAAAAATTGCATTTGGTTTTAAGTCCTTTGGCCCAGTATGTGGTTCCTAAAGGTAGCCCATTGCCAGTGTTTAATAAATAAGTATAGGAAGCAAAGGAATATGTACAAACACAACTTTTCAGCTTCCATAAAACTTGTGTGAGACAGTGATTATTGATCATATGCATGTCTGTTTTTTGAACTATGTATGCTTTTCAAAGTAAAGCCTGAACACAAGCACAGCTACCAGAAGATTAAGTCTCTTTCTGTATAATTTAAACAGGGCTCCACATACTGCAGTATAGGAAATATTTGCTATGACAATACATTTGGAGGACACTAGTTCATATCATACTGTATCGATGAAGGCTGAACTAACACGGACATTGGGCTAAACTGCTACACTTGATTAGCTAAATATCCAAACTCTATCTCATCTTCTTTTCTCTGATCATCCAGTCGTGCTCCAACACTCTAAGACATGAGTTTAATTGGATTAGTTGTGGTATTCTATGCTTTTAGTTTGTTGGTTTGTCTAAACATCTTCTAACTCACCCCCAGAATAATTAGTTCTAACAGAGTAACAGAGTAAAAAGCTGATTGAAATATGTGACTATGAATATAAATATTTTTCAACGAAAATTTTCATGTTGTAACAGTATCCTCACAGTGTTTCTCATAATTGAGTTTCTCTTAAATTTCCTTTATGTACAGCAACATTATTCCAATTAAAAGCACTTTTTTGCCATGACAACCAGTAAAAATGACTTGTTAGACAAAATGTTTGTAAAATTAATTTGTTTGTTACTATTAGAAGAATGGCTTTATATTAGTTTAATCTTCCTGTAAATTAAGTTAAAACTGTTGCTTTTATCTAGTTCTTTGTTCGTTTCCCACAAGAATATATGGACTGAATGCTTACATTTAATCTGCAGCTGCAGTAGATAATAACCCATATTTTCTATTTTATTTCCCTCTGCCTCTGTGTTAGAGACAGTTCATTGGTCCTGACAGCTATTTACATTATCAATAACTGATATTTTAAAAAGTGCAAGAGAAAAAAGGAGAAAATACAGTTTATTAAAACCTGACTTATGACAAAAATAAAGCTAGAATAGCATTGAGAAGTACTTTCCAGTATTAAATCTGGCTAGTAGCTAACTCCTTAGCTATCTGGCAGTCCCATAAGGCTGATGCAACTTGGATAACACTACACTGCTTGTCAGAGGTAGTCTAAGGAGAAGAGAAGCACCTAAGGCTTCCTCAGAGTTTTGTTGGAGAGATGAGCACCATTATCAGAGCATTATCATTTTGACAGGATTTTAGAGACTTGACATCGTTTTAGAAACCTGTACTTGCAAGTGTATTTTTCCTTTGAAGGTTCAAAGAGCTGCAAATCACTTAAATCAGGTGAGAACACATGCCATTGAGAACTTCTTACTGAGCAGTTCAAAGTACAGGCTGCTTGTTGGTACTAGTCATCTGCAGCATTTTTAACTCTGTTCAGCTGGAGGAACAAGAAGCATACAGTATTACAGTAGAACATCTGTCAGGAAGTAAAAAACCCTTTTTTAGTAAAATATAAGTGAATTTAGTTAGAACAAGTCCCACAGAAACCAGAGACAAAAAGAATGAGAGAGACCCCCTTGTAAAGCCACAAAGTTCAGAACAGGCCACCTTCCTTATAAACTCCTTATGAATCCTAGGGAAGGCTAAGTCCTATCTTAGTGTTGGGTTTATGTGCAAGGAAATTAACCTATGCAACGTTAATAATAATAATAATAATAATAATAGGAAGAAGAAGAAGAAGAAGAAGAAGAAGAAGAAGAAGAAGAAGAAGAAGAAGAAGAAGAAGAAGAAGAAGAAGAAGAAGAAGAAGAAGAAGTAGCTACATGGATTAGTAACATTTCATTACTATTAAATCAGCATTATTTCAATCACTTACCAAGGATCTGTCAAATGTACAGGATCTCTCCATCTTGAGTAAGAAAGTCTATCCTAGTCTCATGTAAGGAATTTCAAACCTCTTGAGGCTTTTGTGTTGGAAGGGGAGTCACCTGGCATGCAGTTCAGCTGTAGTTCAGGGAGAGCTCAAATTTGGCCCATCTTGACAGTGATATTTACAGAGTGAAGTAGTTGGCTGCTAGTTGGTAATAAAGACAAGATATGTGTCTTCATTTCAGCTGTACCATGTTGTTCTGTGCTTTAGTTTTCTTCTAGTTTTGGATTTTGAAATCGTCTCTGGAAATACTTTTATGAGGCATTTTCACTCCTTTATAGATGAACCAGGAGCTTAACAACATTCAAGTTCACCACAGGGCATGAGGCCTGTTGCTTCTTAGTCAGTCTGAACAAAGGCATGGGTGGGGGTCAAGTGTGTCTGTGACAACCATCTTACATAATATTTGCTGTGATTTTGTTTAATGCACTTTAATGTACTTGATATTTTCCTCTCATATTGACTTAGAGGTGAAGTATTATAAAAGTTTATGTTTGCATTCAGAAAATAGCTTGCCGTGAGAGGACTGTCTATGATTTTGGAGAGTTTTTTCATGAAAATAATATGGGTTTTATAAAAACTAAAGAAAATACTCAGAATTTTAAATCCGAAATGTAAATATTCCACATGTATATAACGAGATCATGTTTTCACTCATTATTAATCCTCCAATGAATTTACACTTGACTAATGCAAAAGGCAGCCAAATTTTCATGTTAGAAGCTAATGATTCCAGTTGAAGTTAACAACAGAATGAACACGCATACTGTATTTTTTCAAGCAGCTGGAAATCTGCCCAATGTACAAGACAGAGATGATTTCACTGGCTATTTATCAGTCTGCCTTTCTGACAATCTGTCCTTCCTGAGCAAGCTAATTGTTAGCCAACAATGGCACTCACTGCTGAGCTGGGGTGGCTCATATTAACACACAAGCTAAAGCCTCTCAGTGCATGAGATCACAGAGGCAAGAAACAACGTTCTGGTCCTTAAACAGAGTGGTGGACAGAAGAAAATACCTGAGAAGTCTTCATCACTCACCAAGGAGCAGAACTGCTACACTGTACCGTGTAATTGTACCAGCTGGCAGAATCAAGGAATAAGAAAGGTCGATGGAGGCATTTGCATTCCTAATTACATGGTAAGCATAAGAACTCCAGATCAGAGAGATGTGTTACATTGGAAGTGGCCTTGTTTGATGTTGTTACAGCTGACAAGCAGAAATCTGTTATTAAATATTAACCAAAATGTCAGTTCTTTGTACTGTAACCACTCTGGCACAGTTCTGTTTACCTTTTAACAGAAGGCCAGATATTTCCTTGCCTAGCTGACCAGATGTTAATTTTTCTCTTCTAAACTTCTTACTAATAGGTAATTTTCTACGTGCTATGCCTTTTGTGATAATTTTTCCAGGCATCTGTTATCTAATTTACTAATTTACTAATGAGAAGAATAGCAATATGGTAAAATTCTATGTCTTTTACCTTAACGGAAAGATTCACCAGCCATAGGAAAAATACCTAAGAGGAGAAATTCAAGAAAACATAACTTCTAAGATGCAGCTGTAGTTTACAGATAAAGGGCTGAGGTAGCATGTCTTGGTTCAACCCCAAAGAGTCACATGTGATATCTGTGCAGTCTCTTTCCAGTCAAGTACTCCAAATAATTTGGAAAGGTTTTCCAGAACACTGGAAGGCAGGAAAGGAAAAAAAAAATAATGGAAAGAGGGAAATTGCTAGAACATATTTGATAACAATATATGATGTTTTGATCTAATTGTAATTAAGACACATGCACAAAAAAATTCTCATTAGTTTCTACTAACATCCTTATGACTGTTTGAAAAGTAAGCTACCTAGTAGAAGGCCTTATTTTTCACAATTTCCAATCCACTTACTGAAAAAAAACTTTTTAATTTAAAAATTAATGAGGAGAAGGAGAGGGGAGTGAGAGGATGGGAAGAATGGGAGGTGAGGGGAGAGGAAGAGAGTGAGGGAAAGGGTGGAGATGCAGCACACCCAAAAACTGATCATATTCTAGGAGACATTGTAACCCAAAAAGCCTATCATCAACAAAGACAAAAGACAAGAGCTCAAAATCAGTTTGGCAGAGCTGAGTAGCTTGAGACTGGTCCAAGCAAACCTTCTTGAGACTGTGTGTCACCAAACCTCTAAGGCAGGAGATGTGAGAAAACTTGCATTGGTTTTGATTCAGTCAGTGCTCGTGCACTGCGTTTGTGTGGCCAGGCTTTGGCAGTGGGGCAGGTACAGTCACTTCTATGAGAAGCTGCTGGAAGTTTCCCCTGTGTCTAGCAGATCCAATGCCATATGTCTCCAAGACAGACCAGGCCCACTGCTGGCCAAGGCTGTGCCAATAACAAATGGTGGCAATGATGCTGCGATAATGTATTTAAGAAGGAAAAAAAGTTATTGTGCAGGTGTAATTGTGGACAGGGAGGAGAGGGGTGAGAATATGTGAGAGGAATGAGAATATGTGAGAGGAGCCTTTCAGAAGGTACCAAAGCCAGTGGAGAGGTAAGGGTAGAAGGTGCTTCAGACACTGGAGCTGACATTCTCCAACTCATGGTGCAGCCCATGGTGAAGCAGCTCTTCCCAAGCAGCCATGGAGATCCACGGGAAAGCAGAGATCCACCTGCACCCCATGGAGGAGCCTGATGCTGGAGCAGGTGGATGCCTGAGAGGAGCCTGTGATTCTGTGAGATGCCTGTGCTGGGCAGATGACCCTGTGGAGAGAAGATTCCATGCTGGAACTGGTACCCTGGCAAGATTTGTGATCCTGTAGGGGCTGCACGATGTGGTAGGCTGTGCCTGAAGGACTGCATCCTGTGGAAGGGCTGCCCACAGTGCAGTGGTTTGTGGAGATGGGATGGACTCACATTGGAGAAGCTCTTGGAGAGCTGTCTTCTGTGGGAGGGACACCAGAGTGGAGCAGGAGAAGGATGCCTTCCCTGAGCAGCAGCAGAAACATATGATGAACTGACCACAACACACATTCCCTGTCACCTCGTGCTGCTGAGGTAGGGCTGGGAGGGAGGGAGGTGTGTGAGGGAAAGTGTTTCTAATGTTTTTTTTTATTCCTCATTATTTTGCTCTGATTTTGTTAGCAATAAATTCAATTAATATCTGCAATTCAAGTCTCTTTTGCTTGGCCAATATTTGATAAATTATCGCAGTCCTTATCTCAATTAATAAACCCTTTATTATAATTTTTCTCCCCTGTCCAACTGCAGCTCTGCTGGGTGTCTGGCATCCAGCTGGGGTCAACCATTACACAAAAACTTCAAATGATTACTACTAACATTTAGACCTTCTCATTTTTACCAGTCTCCCAAGCAAGACTGTTGTCCAACCAGGTGTGGTATTCAGACAGATATATAGATAAAATTGTGAACTGTGTCAAGTTCCTGGGGTCACCAAAATCCAATCCTTAGCTAAGAAAAGCAGTCATGTTACAGAATTACTTCCATTTCTGTGAAGAAAAATTTTCTGCAGGAAATTATGGAGAAAGTCTGTTTCTTTTCTCGGTAATTTTATTTCCTTTAATATTATAACTATTTGAAAACATTTTTTGTACCAGATATGCCATATAAAATACATTTACTTACTTAATTTGCTAGTTATGTTAAGGTTGAGATGTTAAGGTTGAAAGCTACCTTAAAGATCATCCAGTCCCAACTCCTGCTGCCATGGGGAGGGATACTTCCTATATATCGGTTTGCTCCCAGCCTTATCCAATCTGGCCTTGAACAGTGCCAAGGTTGGGACACCCACAACCTCCCTGAGCAACCTATTCCAGTGTCTCATCTCCTCACAGCAAAGCATTTCTTTCTAATATCTAACTTAAATTTCTCCTCTTTCAGTTTGTACCCATTACTTCTTGTCTTATCACTACACTACCTTACGAAGAATCCCTCTCCAGCTTCTGTGCAGGACCCTTGAGATAGTGTAAGGTTGCCATGAGGTGTCTACACAGCCTTCTCCAGGATGAACAGATGCATATTTCTCAGCCTGTCTTTCTGAGGGAAGTGCTCCAGTCCCCTTATCAACTTTATGGGCCTCTTCTGGAGTTACGCTGACCCCAGAGCTGGGTGCAGGGTTCCAGCTGGGGTCTCACAGAGCAGAGCAGAGCAGAGGGGCAGAATCCCCTCCCTCCCCTGCTGCCCACGCTGCTTTGGATGCAGCCCAGGACACGTTTGGTTTCTGGGCTGGCAGTACCCATGGCTAGGTCATGTTGGTTTTTCATCACCCCCAAGTCCTTTTCCTGGGGCTGCTCTCAATCTCTTTCCACCCAGCCTCTAGCTGTGGCTGGTACTGCCATGACCCAGGTGTAGGACCTTGCACTGCAAAATAAATAACCTACCTTGCACCTTTGAGATTTCAGGAATGCTTTGGCTTTTTATGTTGATTTACCAATAATGTAATTAGGAAATGTCCATGTTTCTCAAGAAAAAATTCTTCTCTTTTTTCCCACCATTCTTCTAATACTAGAAAGGCAGCAGTTAGTTTTACTGCAGCAACACATACACTGTTGCCATTTTGTAATTATATAAGGATACTTCTTCCCCTCATAACACCACATTTCAATTTGAAGCTGCGGATGACCATATGAGATTTCAATGAGACAGGATTTTCTTCGGCTTTTTCATTCAATTAAAACAAATATTCAGACTCCATTAGAATTACAGGAAAATTATGTCAATTAAAGACATAATGGCTATTACATGCCTTGAGTCAAGTAAGTTTATGGTCATAACTGAGTAATTCCTTGGAAACAACCATCTGGACTCAGGGCCAGGAATTAAAAGGATATTAAGCTCTGGTACCCGAAATAATAATGCTTTATTGAGTCAGTGTCAAAGGCAAAGCGGCAGTTCAAAAGGGAATGTAATTTCATGAGTGATTGATAAACAAATTGGTTAATGTGAAGTTTACAAGCTGCAAGCTTGAAAAATAAATATATGTATACTTTCTAGTTCATTTTTGTGGCAAAAATTATTCCTCAAAGCTGGGTTGAGTCATTGGAGACTTGCTCATATGATGCTTTTTTCAGCAGTAGAAAAGTCTGTGCCAGGAACCTCTGTAGCCATCCACAATCCAGACACACTCTAAAATCCTACCAAAATCTTCTTTATGACAGATGGAAAACAGATTAATAAGCGCAGCCACTACTGTTGTGCTGGACATGTGGTCAGCCAGCTTTCCTGTGGCCTGTGGGTAGAAGTGCTGTTGAGGAGAAGAAAGGTGCAGTGTGGCTGCAGAACATGCCTCCCCTTTATCAGTGCTGGTTCACTCTGGTGCTAGCAGACCCTTGCTGGAGCAGGTGGATATGTCTGAAGGAGGCAGTGGCCCTGCAGAAAATCTGCAGTGGGGCAGGCTCCAGGCCCTGTGGAGAGAGGAGCCCATGCTGGAGCAGGTTTGTGGGCAGAACTTGTAACCCTGTGGTGGAGCTATGCTGAGGCAGTCTGTTCCTTAAGGACTACATCCCATGGAAAGGACCCCTGCTGGAATAGGTCGTGATGGGCTGTAGCACGTGAGACACTCCTCTGCAAGGGACCCTACACTGGGCAGTGAAGGACTGTGAGGAGTCCTTCCTGTGAGGAGGAAGAAGCTTAAGAGGTAAGTGAAGAACTGGCCTCAGCTCACATTCCTCATCCTTTTGTGCTTCTAGGAGGAGGAGGAGGAGGTGGAGAAATAGGAAGTAAAATTAAACTCAGGAAGGAAGGAGAGATGAGGACAGGTGTTTTAAAATTTGAGTTTATTTGTCTTTATCTTACTCTGATTGGCAACTAGTTGAACAAATTTCCCCAATTCAATTCTGTTTTATTTCTGAATAGCAATTAGTGAGTGACCTCTCCCTGTCCTTATCTTGCAACGTGAGCCTTTGGTTCTGTTTTCTCTCCCCTTTTCAGCTGAGAAATTGGGAAGTGATAGAGTGGCTTTGATAGGCACCCAGCATCCAGCCTGGGTCAACCCACCACACTGGCTACTGAAAAGTGAGGAAGCCTCAGTGTACCCTTGAGATCCCCTCTTCCAGCCAGCTGCATTATGGCCACGGTTGTGACATAGTCTCCTCTGTGCAACAAATGGCACATTTATGTCTGTTCATATGTGAATAGTAGCAAAGCCTATTCCTCTTTATTGCTTTTTGCCAGCAGACATCTAGTAATGTCAGAACCAGTACCACAGATAAGAGTCCATGAGACTCACAGTCTGCAGAGGAAGGTTCTCTGTCAGTTCACTTCAAAAGTTTCTGTTGCACAAATTCCCCACTTCAAGAAGATGAATGACTGATTGTTTGAAAAACTAAGAATGAGTTAATTATTTGCTGCTTTAGAGCAATGCAGAGTGCATGTTCACTCCTATTATTCTCTCCATAGAGCATTATATCTCATTGCTAGACACAGGTAGATATAACTCTAGTTTCGGTAGGTCTGCTTCTTCAAAGCTGGTGGCTGTTGGCATGGATAGATGGAATTTTGCCAAGTTATAATAGCCAATGTAATACTCATTGCTTATTGTTCCACACATAATATTTTATAGAGGACTGGGATTAAGTTAAAGAGATGCAAGAAAATTTTTGCAAATACTGCTTTTTTTTCCTTTTGTTCATTCCAGAAGTGATTAGGTTGGACAGAGCTCTGAACAACTTTATTTAGTTGAAGAACACTTGCTTAAGTGTGTTGCAGGACTGCATTGGACTAGATGACCTTATAATGTTTTTTCAAACCTAAACTATTCCAATAATTCAATACCTCATGTTGTGTTTTTGAAGAAGAAACTGTAACCTGAATTATTCCGAAGTATCATTTATGTTTCAGGTAAAAAGTATACAACACCCAAAAAAATTTTTTTTTGTATTTAAAATGCCACTGCACTTCATTATTCTTTATTAAAAGTGATCACAGACACAAGCTGACACACATTCTCCACCTGAATGTGCAATGAGTGTTTTAAATGGAGATAGCAACTGCCGCCAATACTTTTTCTCAAAAAAAAGAAGATTTCTTTGCCAAAGATGGAATGTTAAGAAGTCCTCAGTGGATAATCAGCAGCCTCTTGTCTCTTTGTGGTTCAGGGCTATAAATATTCTTCAAAAACTTGATGAACTCTGGGGGCTTCAGGAGGACAGGTATGGTGGCTTGACCTTGTCTGTCAAGCTTCTCTATGATTCTCCTCAGCACAGTGGGAGCAGAAAGAAAACAAAATGGGAAACAAACTCTCATGGTTTGAGAAAAAGTCAGTTTAGTAAAGCAAAAGATAATGTAAGTGTACAAGCAAATAGGGGGAAAACCTGAAGGATTTTATTCTTTATTTCCCACCAGTGAGTGATATTCAGCCACTTCTCAGGAAGCAAGGCTTCAACACAGAAAACAGATGGTCCAAAAGGCAACCACCACAATCAATAAAGGCCACACCTTCCTCCTCCTTTCCCTTGGGTTTTGTACCCGGACAGACATCCTCTGATGTGGAATACCCTTGGGTCAGTTTGGGTTGGCTGTCCCAGCTATGTGCCCTGCCAGGACCCTGCCCACCCCCAGCCTCTGCCTGTGTGGGGTGGAATGCAGGAGAGAGAGGCTGGTGCTGTGCCAGCACTGCTCAGCAGCAGCCAAGGCACTGCTGTGTTGTCAACACCTTTCCAGCTGCTAATGCAGAGCACAGCACTGGGAGGGCTGCTGTGGCAAAATGAACTCCACCTCAGCCAGACCAAATATAAATATATACAAATATAAAGGCTATAATAGGTGTGTACAGAAAAATCCTTGGCATTTGGATGGGTTATATTATTTGTGTGGGTTACATTATCTTAACTGAGAAATCAGCCATTTGACTGCATTTGAACAGTATGATTCTGTTTAAAGCTCTTTTTATGGTTTCCAAGTATGCTAAAATGCAAATCTGCATCTGGATTAGTTACAAGGCAATTGCAAAATCTTTCATTATGTAAAATGGCCACATTTGGACATCCATAAGCCAGTAGACACTAAATGGGAGCAATTAACCTTATATTGAATCCAATGGAATGTCAGAGGAGGACAGTGACTCAAGGCATAGGGGTAATTTATTAAAGAATCAGAGCTGTCTTAATTGCCTTGCAGGATGTGCCAGTGTACAAGTTACTAAACTTAGAATCAGAATAGAATCACCTCTATAGAATCAGAATTTCAGACTTCAGCAATTGTTTTGTGTATTTCCATTGTAGAAGCTTGATTATTATGAAACTCCTCAGTATTTGATTTGCTTATAGATCATCCTCCTCTTTTGTACAAGCTACAGAAGAAAAATTACCTGCAAAATGTACCTGTAGGAAAATGCAAGTGTTGAGAGGCAAAGTCCTTTTTGTCAACAGAGTGCAATCAGGAGCTACAAACATGGTTTGTGTTCCTGATGGATATTCAGAAACTGACAGGAAAGCTGTGAATCAGGGAACTTGTGAACCAGAGAAGGACCAGAGGAGAGTTTGCTGCACAGAAGAGCACCAAGACAGACAAACATATTACGAATGACTGTTGCTGACTGTCAGAGGTATAAAGCAACATTTGACACAAATTATCTGGAATAGCATTCTTCTTCATTAGATCCACAAAGAACAAGAAATCAACAGCATAATCTGCAGGCCCATCTTCCAATAGTAGTGGAGGGTACATGTATGGACAATCTGAAAAATCAAACTGCAGAACTGTACCTCTTTCTATTCACAGAATTCACACAATGACTAGGTTGGGAGAGACCTTCAAGATCATCAAGTCCAACCCATGCCCTAACACCTCAACTAGACCATGGCACCAAGTGCCACATCCAATCTTTTTTAAACACATCCAGGGATGGTGACTCCACCACCTCCCTGGGCAGACCATTCCAGTACTTTATCACTCTTTCTATGAAAAACTTTTTCCTAATATCCAACCTAATTTTCCCTTGATACAGCTGGAGACTGTGTCCTCTGATTCTGTCAGCTGCTGCCTGGTGAAAGAGACCAACCCCCACCTGACTACAGCCACCTTTCAGGGAGCTGTAGAGAGTGATGAGGTCACCCCTGAGTCTCCTTTTCTCCAGGCTAAACAACCCCAGCTCCCTGATAACTAAAACCTCATGAAAATGAGGTAGGACAAAACTTCCGAGAATGATTAATTCATTGCTCTACTTGAACTAGGGAATGTTAAAACATAACTGATAACATAATAAATACTCTATCTGCAGTGTAGATTTGGAAATGTCAGGGTCAAAGCTGAACACAGAAACTTAATTCAGTCTCTTACTCACAGTTGTTATGATTTAGCCTTTAATTACAGAATTATGCTTTGTGTTTTCATCTCATCCAGACTCAATTACTGCACCAGCTGTATGGATTGCTTGTTGGAAGCCGGTATTCAATATTACCTTCCTTTCCTGCTTCATACAGACCAATTCGAAAAGATTATGAAATTTCTCACGTCTCTTGTTCCAGTAGTTGCCATTAATGTGTTTCAGAGGTATGATTATTTGCCCAGTTGCTGAGGCTGTACTCACTGTGCTGCAGTGCCTGCTTCAGCCTTTCAGAGGAATGTTTATGGGTGCACATTTTAATTTTCTGGAGTCTCTGTACTTGAGCTATACCTCAGTTCCCTGCAGTTGATCAAGGCAGTCAAATGTTTTTTAGCATGCAAAACTGCCTATGCTTCTGTTCTAATTCTCTGCTGAGAAGCTTATTATGAAGAAACCTTTCCAATCTCTGACCAGTGCAAGTTGGTTGTTAATAAGTTATGATCAGGAATTATCCTGATGTTCTGATATTATTCTGATAATTTTCTTGAGAAGTGCACAGGTTGATGCCTGTAAAGTACTATTTCTTCTCCACTATCATATTAAAAATGTAATTAGGTATTCACATCCTGTTATGAGCAAGAGTTAAAAGAAATGGAGAATTTTTTTCTGATCTTTCAGCAAATTTGGGAGCTCTTTATGAGTCTTCAAATTCCTACTTCCACATTCCAACCATGCAAATGTGAAACTCTTCCAACCAGATGTATTTCCTAATTAGAAAACCTATTTAGTCCACAGAAACTAGAAATAAGTTCAGAATGAAGTGCAATTTTTTTATAAATTAGTTTGATTTTTTGTTATCAGAAGGTTCTGGATTTTAACTGTAATGATTTTAAAATAATGATTCCTGAACAATGGGCCTAAAGAAATGCAACAGTACCACTGCCAGCAGGATCTTGCAGCTTTTCCTGTGCTGCATCAAAAATTTCCCTCTCTATTGAATCTAGGGTTCTGCTCTTTCCCTGCACAGTTTCAGGTGCCCCACTCCTGAGCTCCTGACACATGGCAATATGGTTAGCATGGCTAATGACATTTAATATGGCAAAGGGCTGTTCCTGTGACTGAGCAGCCACATGTCAGTTCCCTTCCTCCCCTTTATCAGGCTTATCCAGCTCCAAATCATCCTCAAGGTTCCTGGGCAGCAGCCCACCTTCTCACCTCCTTACAGCTTTGAAGGTCTCAGGCACAAACAAGTTGTGATGGTGCAGTCACAGAAAAATGAAACATAACATTGCACAGAGAGAGCACTCTGCAAAATGGAGAGGTTACAAGCCCTAGGTGGGACTTGGCCCACATCTGCTGCTGGACAGCAAAACTCATGATCCCCCAGTGGCCAGGGCTCTTCCACTGTTGTCTGCTTCCCTGAAGGCTGACTATAAATTATGATTGTTTTATTTACACTGCAAGCCAACCACCCAATCTGCAGAGAGTCCAGGTGATTGAGAAACATCAATTAAGATGGGATTTTAAATTTGGTGCTATGATGCTTATAAAATTGTTCTACACTGATACTAGTTACAAAAATATCCTGTGCTACTGTGATAATAAAATTTCATTCTATGCTGATCATAAAATGATTTTTTTAAAAAATAGATCTTTAATTATAATTACAACCTAGTGCCATCATTCTGCTGAGGTTCTCTAAAAGAATCAGTTTGTTCTTACCATTGCAATTGATAAGTAGAATTATAGGACAACCATTTTCAGTTTAAGGTTGAATAGTGGCATCTCAGAGGGGTCACAATCAGGTATATTCGGATGGAAAATTGTCTTGTTGCTCCAGTGAGGGCTTTTGGTGTCCTGCCTTATGCAGCACAGGAACACAAGGACTGGAAAAAATATGGGTAGGAGAGCAGCTTTATTTTAGTTTGAACAGAACCTCCAGATATCTGTGGACCACTCTCTTGCTGAAAGCTGGGCCAGTCTGAACCTGGGTGTTCCAGGGCCTCGCTATTTGAGGTCTCAGCTTGTGACAATGGAGATCCCATTACCACTCTGTAGCAGTGCTCAACTTCTCCTCACTGTGCAGGAGGCCCTGTTACTACCCAAAGGTTCTGTGTTGCACTGGGACTCAGAGCAGGATGGTCAGAATCCTGCTATGTGCAATTGCAGAAAAAACAAGCAAGCAAGCAGATAACCCCTCCCCCCACCCAAAAAAAGCCTAACAGAAAACCCACCAAAAAACAAGGAAAAGTGCTTGCACCAAAATGACAGAGCTCCCATGTATCCAATTGAGTTCAGGCCAATTCAGGGTCCTAGACAAAATTTGCTATCCATGGAGAACCCTGTGCTGTTGCAGCTACATCTTTGCCAGAGTTTGTCATTGTCTGAAGAGCAGCTGGGATTGAATACATAATTCCAATGACTACACATTGCCTATGCTCAAAGCAAATTTATGACGCAGATCACAGCGATCACTTGAGCCAGAGCTTTCCAGAGAGGCACCAAAAAATGCAGGAAAATTACAAATAGAATGTCTGCAAGCACCCTGTGCTCTAAATCCAGCTGGCTTCATGCAGCTGCTTTTGCAAATTCTGCAGGATATCTGTAGGTGATAAAACCCTTCAAAATCTTTGAACAGTCCATGTGATTTAAGAAAACTAAAGATGATTTATGTGAACTTGTTCTTGGAGTCAAAGAGATCTCCACAAAAGAAAAATTCAAGAGAAGTGTCTGGTTAGATTTTTTTCCCTGTAGTATGAGAACATGGGAGAAATTGGCTGGATTTAAATAACTAACACACTCACAGTATAAGAATTTCTCCTTACTTGGGATAAACTAACTGCAGGAAGATGTCACCCTGGAAAGTATAAAAATCAGAACTTCCTAATAATACCGTATTTAGTCATACATATGCACAAGAAGGCAAACATTCAGCATTTTTATAGCCTGTGGACAACAAATCGATCTCTAATCATTACCTGGGTATGATTTGTGTGACACAATGTACACAAACAGGAGGAATCCAAATGTGTTATGGATGCTACACACCCTTTCTGAGCTGTCTGACATTAGTCACAAGGAAATAGTGCCTCAAAAAAGAAAACATTTCTCTGTTTTGTGATGGCTGTTCTTAACATGGTGAATGCATTTGATTTTTTTTTGCATAGCCTAAAGCCATATGAACCAGAAGGATTATCTGCTTTCTATCTTTCCTGTGTCTATCTCAGTATGAAGGTTTGATGAATACTAAAATTTTGGACTTGTTTTTCTGCATGATAACTTTGAATTTAGACTTGGCAGCTCTGCTTGAGTGTTTATTAATACAGAAAGCACTTTGCTCTGCATGCTACTTTTTCTTCTTTATCCTAATTTGAAATGCACTGCATGTACTGCAACCCTTATTACACATGGAAATCAGAAGCATGAGAGAAAATAAGACCTTATAAATTCCAGAGTAGATGCTACTTAACTTCATTATTTAATTAAATTAATATGATTAGGAGTGTGAACACTTAGTACAAATTAGTGACTTGTGTGTAATGACATGCCTGTATGAGAAGGTAAGAGTCTCTTTTTTACTAATTCCCTAAGTTGAAACAAACTGTAAATTATTTCTACTTCAAGAGATGCAGGTCCAAGAAGTAGATATTCTATTCAGATGACAACATTTTAGGATTTTTAATTTCACAGAAAAATTCACTTTTACCATCACCCTTTTATCCTTTTATTTGGAAAAAAAAACATGCTGGAAGCTTGCCAACCAGAACTCAAAAATGTGTCAGAGGTCTGAAAAAGACAAAGCCCTTTTCCTTCAAAAACACATGTGAAAATGGCTCAGAGCACGGACTAGGAGTCCTGCAGGTGTAGGTGTACCCTGCATGAGCAGACTGAAATGGAAAGCATCTTGTGCACATGCAAAAGTATTGTGGGCCTTGCAAATTTATATTGGAACAATTTCTGAGATTAGCGAGACAATGGGATTTTTGATTTTACTTCTCTGCTATGCCTGTTTTACAGATTATTCTGTCTTCATTAATAAGTATTTATCCAAATTTGGGTTTTCCTAGGGTTATCCAGTACACTCATAGTTCCTGTCTTCTCTCACCACTGGGAGGCTACTTAAGAGAAATTCTGGAGTTTTAGAGAAGCTTTCCTTCATCGATGTGCCTTTTCTCACTTGTCACCTCACAAGCTGCCTGTCCATGCAGGGAGGAGAACGTGGTTCCTCACTGAGCCACAAGGGACAGCATCAGGCTGAGTTTGGAGTTCTCCTGGGGCCCCTCCCATCACTGGCAGAACAGGAATTAGGGAGCTGCTAGACTTCTGGGTAATGAGATCCTTTGAGTTTTGAAGAAATTGAGACGCATCTTGCTTCAGGGCAAAAAATCACTCTCATACTAAGGACCTAGACTGTACCATTCTTGGATTAGCAACTACTGGGAGTCTTGAAACCCCCTGAGAGAACCAGGTACTAGCCAGTCAAGAAACAGGACACGGCTCAGGCTGAGAAGTCGCTCTGAGAAAAAAACAAACTATAGTCAGACAGGATGAATATGCTGAGCAGAGACAGGAGACCAGCACCAAGGACATAAAAAGAAAAAAATTGCTGATGACAGTAAAGGGAGCATGCAACCCTCCTTTCCATACAAGCTGATGAAAATGCTGCAGGAAGGAATTACAAGTGAAGCCTGTGCTCACAGGGGAGGAGGTGTGTCCTCAGGAGCTCGCTAAAACATACAGACATGCTTAGGTTGAGCAAACTGCAAGGATAGTGCCCAAACTCAGAGAGGATGAGGCTAAACTGTGTATGTAAATCCAGTCTATCTTTATTTCATAAAGATAATTAATTCTTGAATACAACTGAGTCCATTTTGCCTTCATAATTCATGGCTGGTGGTGGGTGTGTAAATAAACTACAGGTGTGTGTCTGACACTGGGCTTCAACAATGCCAACAGGGACCTACACAGGTGCTTGCCAAAATGCAACAGTTAACTTGTAATAATAAGTAGATAAAGGTTTTCTCTTCTCTTTCTTCCACTATTCTGCTTATAAAAAGGTTTAAACAGCTCCAACTCCCAAATTATTAAAAACAACAGTGCAAAACATGACTGAGCCTGATATCTTCAGACCCCTCTCCAAACAGTGCATGACATCGCCTTTCTCATCTTCAAAAGAGGGTTGCATCTCAAGTCTAATTTTGGGCCACTTCTGTGCAGCATATTAGAGAAGGCAAACCTTAGCACTTTGAATATTCCCCCGGTTCCTTCTTCTCCCCCCCAGTTTTACAGGTGGAATATCCATCTGGTTGGTTGAGGTCAGCTCTCCTGGCTTGTGCCATCCCAAACTTTTGTGCACCCCCAGTCTGCTTGCTGCTGGGGCGGTGTGAGAAGACAAGGCCTTGGGTCTGTGTAAGCACTGCTCATCAGTAGTAAAAAAAAAAATCCCTGTAAAAATAATGATGTTTTCAGCACAAATAGCCTCATAGTAGCTGTTGTGAAGAAAATTAATTGTAGCCAAGTCAAAGCCAGCACATCATATTAGGAACATGTCCACATCTCCTAGTGAAACTGCAATGTGCTTGTGAAGATTTTTGAACTATATGAAAAGGGTTCCCCATCTTGCTCATCTCTCTGCATTGATGGGCTTGATAAAGTAATGGGGTAATGATGATTCTCATGAAGGTAAAGCTCTGGAAAACTGTCACAGATTTACATTGGGAGAATGAAAAACTTTTGATACCTTTTATTGATAGGTCTGAATTCTGATTAGTGGAAGATTTCTAAAACTGCAATTGTGAGGTGTTCTCTAACTCTTCGTTTGGAACTGCATTCCACTATGTAGTGTAGACAGAACAAAAACTGCAACAAATCTCTCCTGTCGCTGATCATAATGCACAATTGAAGCACCACTGGTCAAGCTATCATCTGAGTAGTTCTTCTGTTTGTTTAACTTTTATATTGTAGCAGAGGCCAGAGATGAGCCTGGAGAGATCAGCCTGCAGGTATTCCTATCCCCACCTCAAGATCCATTCAATGCCTTCACCATTCCCTAACACCAGACCAAATGAGCACTGGGATGAGGACTAAAGATACAGGTGAGACTATCAGAACTGGGCAGACAGAACTTGGCAAAACCTGCTGTTGTATATGTTTACCTCCAGGCAAGTGGAGAAGGATTAAAAGAGCAATAGTAAGTGTTTTCAGCTGTGGTGGCCCAGATGACAAATCCTTCTGGTAATACACAGTCTGAGCGGCATGATTCACACAAGTATCTCGCACCTGATTTACTGTAGTCTTTACCTAGAAACACACATAGCAAAGGAACCTACCAAAAAAAAAAAAAAATCCTGTTTGTTTAGCATCAGCCCTAGCCAAAACCAGCCTTTTTAGGCGACAGCTGGAACCCACCTACCCCACCACGGATGGGAAGGGGGACACAAAGGTAGCGGTAGTAGAGAATTCAGAGTTTGAACTGTGCAGGTGGTGGCTCCACGGCCACTCCGGACGACAGGCAGAGGAAAGGACCAGAAAGGCACCTCCGTCATCCTCGCAGTGGCAGCTCCGCTCCCCCGCCCGCTCGAGGGCGCAGCGGGGAAGCCCCGGCGGATCCCGGCGGATCCCGTCGCACCGGCACCGGCACCGGCACCGGCACCGGCACCGGCCCCGGCCCCGGCCCCGGCCCCGGCACCGGCACCGGCCCCGGCCCCGGCCCCGGCCCCGGCCCCGGCCCCGGCCCCGCGCAGGGCCGCCCCTCGGCTCCGCGCCGCCCCGGCACCTGGCCGGCCCCGCCCGGCCGCGGCGGTGGGCGGGCCCGCATGCAGATGCGTCCCCCGCCTCTCCGGTGCGTGCTGAGGTCAGGCTGGGCTGCGCTGCCAGCGCGGAGCAGTGGGGCTGAGGTCGCGGCGGAGCCGGAGCCGCGGGGGCGGGCGCGGAGCTGCGGCGGGCGCCTGGCTCGGGCCGGGAGCGGCTCCCTCCCTCCCGCCGGGAAGCCGGGGGGCTCGGCGCGGCCCTTCCAGCCGCTGGCAGCGGGACAGCGGCGAGTGCGCAGAGCGGGGCGCCCGGCCCGCCCCGCCGACCCGCTCCTCCATGCGGGCGGCGAGCGGGGCTGGGGCGCGGGGCGCCGGGGGCAGCGCGCTGCGGTGCTGAGGCCGCCACCGGGAGAGACGATGGCCAAATGGCTGAACAAGTACTTCAGCCTGGGCAATAGCAAGACCAAGAGCCCTCCGCAGCCCCCGCGGCCCGACTACCGGGAGAAGCGCAACGGTGCCGGCAGCGCGCCCCGCCCCGAGGGGCCGCCGCACCTCCACCTCCACCACCACACCTCGCCCGGCTTCTCGCGCCGCCGGCTGCGCGACGACACCAGCGACCTGCTCCGCGCCTACCGCGCCCAGAAGGACCGCGACTTCGAGGACCCCTACAGCGGGCCCGGCTCGTCCCTGCGCAAGCTGCGCGCCATGTGCCGCCCGGACTACTCGGCGCCCGAGGACCTGGGTGAGGCAGCCCTCAAGGCTTCCTCCTCCTCCTCCTCCTCGTCGTGCTGCGCCACGCCTCCCACCGCGGGCTCCCCGCACCTCTTCCGCAGCCACAGCGAGCGCCGCCCGGCGACGCCGCCCGACGTGAAGTACATCTCCCCCAAGCACCGGCTCATCAAGGTGGAGAGCGGCGCTGGAGGCAGCGACGGCGCGGGCAAGAAGCTCAGCAAGGGCTCCAAGCACCCGACGGCTGCTGCCCCTTCTGCCACGAAAGATAAAGTAAGTGTTGTGTTTCTGTTCCCGCCCCTGTAGGCTAATAAGGGCTGGGGCTGCGTCAGCCCCTGGAAGGATTTTTGGTGAGGGGATCAACTACTGTACGTCTGGAGTTGTCGCTGTTCTCAGCCATCCTTCGTTGCGTGGCCTGGTCCTTTTTGGTATTTCAGGACATGCAGGAGTACCACGTGAAGTGGTGGTGCCCTCTCCTTTTGGCTTTCGAGCTCACCTTCCTTCTGATGGGGCAGGTTCACAGGCTTGTCTTGCCCTGCCTCGAGGCACAGTTCGCTGCCAGCCTCACGATGGGTACCAGGTCTCTTGCATGCCCCCGCAGAACAGGGTGTGAGTCGTTAGGGGGATGCTTGAGGAGTTCTAGAGGCCCTTGAAAAGCCTTGTGCTTGTGACCCTCAGTTGAGGCCACTGCATGTGATATGGGCCAGTCATATGTAAAAAAACATAAGCTCTTTTTACGGAGACAATTTGTCATTCGTTTATCTATAAACTTTTTGCCTCATAGTTCAGTGTCAGAGGTGAGGCGGTTGAAGATCCTCTGTTACAATGGCAAGCAACTTCATGGTCCTGTGTTTCCAACTGGCATGTAGCAGAAGCAAACTCTATAGATACTTGCCCAGTTGCAAATACTATCCTGTCTTTTACTGGTCATTCTCTTTAAATTTTAACAAAGCATTCTAGAAAGTGCTGGACTTGGGAGCTCAAAGTACAGAGGGAATAGCATTAATTGTTTTTTAAGCACAGCTCATCTTCCCACCTCTGGTCTTGTGAGCATAGTTCAGTTTTTCTCGTGTATTGGAAATCAATGTTTCTCTGTTTTGTTAATTGGCATTTTCAACTCCAGGATGATAGTCACATCACAGGAATTTCAAGTATGTGCTGAATGTTATCAGTCTAGATGATCTGTGTGTACATGTTTAAATATGTAATATTGTTGCATTGCCACACTTCCATGACGACTTGATAAATTATATCTGTCCAGGTGGAATTCCAAAGAAATCTCTTTCTGACAGTGATGCTGTAGGGTGAAAAGTCTAGGATTTATTCTATTGTCTTAGTAGGGGTTCCTGACTGGAAGGAACTTCTTTTGTGGAAGTGATTGACTGAAAGGTAGCATCTCACTACGTTTTATGGTATATGTTACAATCTAATCAGTCTTTTTAAATTTCCTACATTGATACCAGGTATCTTCTTTTAGGGAACGCCTTTCGCCAGAAACAACTGCTTGGGGCAAAATGTATCTTTCTTTTTCCTTAAAAAAAATTAAAATAAAAAAATCACTGTTCAATTTTAGACCCTACTGAAGCAATTTTCAAATCAGAAAATGCGTATTTGTTGCTAGGTAACCTGCTGCTTTGTAATGGTCATAAATCTGTATGCTGCTTCCAAGCCCTTGTTGCAGGCTCTAAAACTTGTAGCCAAAAATTCTGTCACATTCAGGTTTTTTCCCCAATTATTGAGAGAGAGAACTATATGTGACAAGCAGGAAATCTGAATATATCTGAGAAATAAAATTGTCCCTGTGCCTCAAAAAGCCATCTGTGCCTTCCTGCAACAGCATTTGTATGTGAGAGGCAACATAGCTTGCCTTTTGTTCAATTGTTATTTTATCCCAGCAATGGATGTGAAATCTCTTATTTCACAGCCCTGAAATGAAGAGTTTGACACGTGAACTTGGTAAGCAGGGGTCATAGTGGGCCAGCAGAGAACTGCTTCTCTTCTACACCTGTAGTTCACCGAGGAAGAAAAATAAGGAATTTAGTTAACCAAGTATCTGTATTTCAGTAGCGAACAAAGCAAGAGAAAATAAACTTCTCTAAGAAAGATTTAATAAGGAGGACAGTAAAGATGGAATAAAACCCCCTAAAGCTAGAGGTCTGCTGTTCAGAAGAATTCACAGGCATGGTAAAAACATTATAAAAAAAATCTGTGTGTAACATAGCGTAAGAAAACACTTTAGGAATGAAAAAAAACCAAACCAGAACTAAATGCCATACAGCCCTGTCTTCATAGAGGTACGTTAGTATTTCATGATCCAATACTGCCTGTTAAATGTTTGTGTTTCATTCCAGCGTTGCTGTTTCAGTGTTTTGGTTTTTTTTTTTTTTCCAATTTCATTTACAAGGATAGAATGCTGTTTTCCTTTGTGTTGATGGAGAAGTGAGAAGTAGGGGTTTCAACAGATTCAGTGAGCAGTTTTCCATCTTCTGTGGTTTGCCACCAGTAAAGAGGTGGCTGAAAAGCTCAATTGTGTGTCATACTTGAAAGAGTTACTGGAATGGGAAGGAGATTCAGGAAAGTGCTTGCTTGGTGTGGTTACTTATAAAGGGCAAACGGCAAAGTACGGATAGTGGCAGATTGGTTAGCTGAAATTCCTAGAGGAAAAGAAAAATTGTGAATTAGCTGATTCAGGGAATAAAGGGGATGAAGATTTAAAGCAGTGGCAGACATGAATATATTTTGTAAGGTTTTAGACAAAGGCTGGTAAAGTAACCACAGAGATGTAATGTATGTGGGATTCAGGAAGTTTTGATGTGTAGCAGTAGAAATGTCAACTAAAGCTGAAGCAGACAAACCCAAATTGCCATGCACCTTTTAGTAGTGAGGTGACTAATCTCTACAACAGATGCCCAATGAGAGTCGTAATTTCCAGATGTCTTTGAATTCCAGTTGTTGGGTGGATTTTTTAAATTATTATTATTATTTAGGTAATACAATTAGGTGGGTTTAGGGACTTTAATTGTGATGTTTACCTTCAGACAAGGGAGAGCAGGGTGTGTTAGAATTCATGGCTAAAGCAGTTCAGGTCCTCCAGTATGGTGGATAAAGAAATTACCAGCTTTCATCTTTAGTGCTGGCTTGGGAGAGCTTAATTTATTTGCTTGCCACAGAGAAGCTGGGGAGTGTGGGCAAGTTGAAACAACATGTGGTTGCATTCTGGATCAATCTGGCATCTCCCCTATTTGTGTAAGAATAAACCCGAGGCTTGGTTCAGGACCAATTCAATGGGCAAACCACTTGTGAATGAAGATCAAAAGAAGTAAGCTGAAGTCTTCCTGAGTGATTGTCCTCTATCTGGCATTGTGGTATGTGTAAATCCATAAAGTAATAACTGAGAGGGAAGTGTCTGTGTGAAAGGACGCTTCAGATATGTTTTCACCTATTACGTATTTGACCCAGCCATTTCTCTGTGAGGTTTTGCAGCTGAGGAACCTGGGATCTGCAGTCCGTGTTGTAATATGGTTGTTGAGGTCCATAAGCGGTGATCCATTATTTTTAAGTAATATTTAAAATGCTAGCTTTGTCCAGTTTAATTATTATTAACGTACATATGGTTAGCTCCAGGCTTTACTATAATATCTGTCCAACTTACACAACATAACCTTACAGTTCAAGTAAAGTGCAACCTACAGCCTAACAATTCTAGCTACTTTTGTCAAGCAGGCACTTGGCTACTTTCAAATAGTACAAAATTTTCAATGACAGGATTGGACATATCTGATGCAGTAGAGGATAATTTGATTCTGCACAGTCAGAGTGGATCTAGTGCAAAATCATGTGAATATTGTGTGGCAGCAACAATCGAGCAGGCAACTGTTCAGCCAACTGGGCAACTGTTAAGAATGGCAGAGTTGCTGGCTTGATGTACAAATTCTGAAAACAGTATTTATGTGTACGAAAGAAATGCCTTTGTACTAGACTAGTGAAGTAGTCTAGCTTTTTGAACTTCTAACATCCTGCATAAAAGTGATTAAACTCCATACAACATGATTAATATCTTTATATTATTAAAATACTCTATTAGGGTTGAGCAGATGCTTGTCTTATTTCTGTATATGGAAGGTATATTTTATTTGATCTTTAAACTGAGAACAAGTCATGTGCATTTAACAGAATCTTGCAGCTGATATGTCAAGGTGCACTGAGAAAATACTTGAGAGATGTCTAAGTGGTGCTAGGGTTATTATATCAGAAAATATTATTTCTAGAGATCCCAAACTACAAATGTACCTCAGTGTCTTATTCCCATGTCTAATCTATTGCAGCAGAGTGTCAAGCTGCTTCTCCAAACAGTTGGTTCCACTCTGAAACAGTCTTCCTCTTTGCATGTGGTTCCCATTGGTATATGGCTTTGTCTTTGAGTAAAAGAAGGAAAAAAAAATACTCATTGCTGCTGGCCTTGCATTAATTGCTTAGGCAAGGCCAGACATAAAGGCAGCAAATTATATTTTTTCTGTGTATCTATGTTGTTATAGGGCAGCTGTAATGCAGCTAGAAATGCAATTTTTTTCACATATGTCAGTCTCATGATTAAGTGACTTGCAGCAGTCTTGTGAACAGGAGGATATTCAGATATGATGTGAGTCTTTGGAGCCCCAGTGACTTCAGGGCTTTTTTGGAATGATAGCCTACAGTGGTAGGCTGTTCAGTTACAAGTATGCCTGGCATCTGCACTGTATGCACAACTTGGAACTCTCTCGGCTTTGGAAGCAATCCAAACTGTCAGAGTTTGGGCACAAAGAGATCCAAGCAGAGAGAGACTATCAGGAAGGAGAATGAAGCAACTGGAAGATGTGGAGATTTAAGGAGGGAGTAGTAGACTGCTGGAAGAGTGTATTGTGTATATCTTTGCAGTAAGCATCTCAACCCCATTGTAAGAAAGTTCCTCAGCTACTGTGTTCAAACCAGGGGATGGACATGCTGTTCTGAACTGAAATATGCTGATTGAACTATTTACTGGCAGAGGGTAACTGAACACCTTTTATGTGGCCTTATTCTGTAAAAAGGATAATACCCAAGTGTGAATGACCATAAGGGAATGTGGCAAGGTGGTGGACCTTTGTCCAGTTTCCACCCCTTTCCACACAACTTGTGTATCTAATCAGTATGAATTGCTTCCACTTGGCCCCCAGTGAGCAAGAACATTACTGCATCACTCTTTCATCTGTAGATTGCTATGCCACATAAGAACACCCTGCAGGATTCCTTGTAAAAATTAAGTTTTCATCTGTAGACAAGCAGTAGCTTACCAAAAGTGTTAAAAGAACAAATAATACTATTAATATAATAAATACATTAATAGTAAATAGTAGCTATGACCCTATAATTACACTTCTTTTGTCATTGTGTTTTTATGTTAATGTATTCAGGATGATAAAACCATTAAGGGTAGGAGACAAGGAGAAAATATATTGTTTATATCATCAAACCTCATAAAGTAGTAATAATCTGTATATGGACAAATGTTAGATAAGGCAAAATTGGATTGTGAAACAAAAAAACTTAGCTTCAACACTACATTCATCTTTAGGTTTCATGAATGGCAGAAGAGAGGTGAAAAGAGTCAAAATGCCAACAGTAAGTTTATAGCCTGACAGGTTCTGAGTTTAAATAAAAGCTAAAGCTATATGGTGGATACCTGTATTGCCTGTGAAAGGATTTTTCTAAATTTTTTAACTGAGTCCAGGGCAGTCCACCAGTGTAGCACTCACATGTCTTCCATCTTATGGGAACCATAACATCCACAAATGGATTCCAAATGCCTACTTAATCACGTCCTCCAATCTGTGTCTTATATCTCTCTGGTGTACACGTCTGTTGTCTGATCTCAGACTGTTTATTTTATTTACCAGTTTATTTAAGTGAATTTAGATTTTCTTGTTACATAGGCTGAAATTATTTGTCAAGTTCAGAAATCTACATTGTATGTATGTACAAACATGTACATGGACAAAATATTAGAAATATATGCTATATAGTTACCTTTATTATTTGTTATTTCATATACATAAATGTATGTATTGCTGAGAAACAGGGTGTGGACATTCTGTCTCTGGAGACTTCTAAAACTGGTGCTGTGACCGATTCCTTGAGGAGCCTGTTCCAGTTCCCAGCCACCCTGCCTGAAGAGCCTTTTTTGATATACAACCCAAACCTCCCCTGACACAAGTTCCTGCAGGTCCTCAGAAATCTCATGGATCCTGAGTCTTCATGTAACTGATGCCATGAGGTCTGTGTTGGCAGCAGACTTGCATGATATGAAAATAGCACATTTCGGTAGGGACAGCTGTGCAGGATCTTGCTCTGTCATGCTGGAGTGCATTTCCCCATTCTGTAGATGAATTTGTGCAGTAAGTGAATGTGGAGTTAGTCTGATGATAGACTCTAATTCATAATGCTATAGCAGGGAAGAGTGAATAGGGCTCTGTTCAGATCAAGTGCATGTGGACACAGCTGGGCATGGCTGGTCAAGAGTGACCAATGGGGGAGTGCTACTGTGAGGACACTAAAGCAGGGCTGAGTGATGATGATGGTGAGGATCAGTAAGGAGGAATGAATTGTACTTGTTTCTGTAGATGGCCCTCTGGATTTTCACTTGGGTATGTACAGGAGCTGGTTTAGGTCACTTTGTGTGTCAACACAAAAGCACCAAACTCCAAGCATATCTAAAACAGCACTACAGGATTCTGCTAAAACCATGGGGTCATCATAAATGCAGTTTTCTTACTACTGTATGATAACGCACATATTACTTGCAGACTTTTCTGTAAAACTGTCCAGATGAGGAAAGATGTCTGTATTACAGTTTTTTACACATCCAACTTTAGGTAAATTTGCACACCAACTGTTACATTAGGAGTGTTACTCTAATTGAGAAATTTGTCACCACAGGTACTGTATGGGAACTCATGTAAGTATTTTAGCCTGATTAATGAGGAGAAAGGATCTAGAAATGAAAAAGATGAAGCAGTTTTTGTCTTTTTAGACATCAAGTCAGCATGAAATCTCCTAGTTCACAGTCTGGTCTTGTGGCCGGTTTACCACTGTATTTGCTTGGATCACTGAAGGAATGCCTGCTTTTACAAGACTCTTTGCTCACCAGGCTCACTGACAATGAGACAGGAGAGAGGAGAGATGTTTGTGTCTCTAAACACCTTTGTGTACGTCCTTGCTTGTGCCAACCGCTGACTGGTGGCAGAGAGTATGGTTTGAATTTTCACTCCTTTTCTGCCCTGTGTCAGTGTAGCTGTTTCCTTAGCTAACAGTATGCTAGGCACTGTTTGGAAGTGGAGGAAGTGATATGAGTCTGAGCCAGTTGAACCAGCATAATCATGGATTCTAGCAAGAGAAGGGAAAGGACTGTGGTGCAGATCTTCCTGAATAGGTCACTGTTTTTGTAAATGTTACTGTTAAACAGTCTATTTACAAGGAAACAGACATAAGGTGTGGTTTTGGAGTAGTTGTGCATTGTCCAGGAAGTGTGGAAAATTGTTTTACAAAACATATGCTGCTAATGACATTACATGGGATACAATTTTATTTAACTTTTTTTAGGTTTTTTTTGTTTGGTTTTTTTTTTCCCCCCAGCACCTCAATACCAGTTCACAGCTCTCTGAGAAATTTAGGCACCACATTTGCCAATTCATGTTTCAATTACCTTTTAGATGAGATGTGTCAGTCTCTGGAAGTCACTGCTATGAATGAGGCCTGTGATTCCTTCCAGGGGCAGAGCTACTGCTAGTCTTTCCAATACCTAAATTTAAGACTAAGAGGAAAGGCTTTGTACACCCTTTATCTATAGGGTAGTCCTCTAGAATCGTACTCTTAATTTCTGACTTGTTAGCAAGATATTAAAGGTCCTTGATTTATTTTTCTTGATACTTTAAGGAGTCCGACCATGTACAGATCACTCTATTACCAAGGTTTTCAAGGCTGTGAAATTTTTTTTGAATAAAAAATGGTACATAGGCTACAGAGAGGATTATCCAACAGATTGTTAAATTCAGTGTGTCATGGAAGAAAACCTAAGTGAAAGTCTTTATTAATATGGAAAACAAGTCATGACCAAACTTCACAGTCTTGCTGCATGCAGGCTGAGCTTTGTCCAGGCTTCAACATCAGACATGTTTCTGTTTTGTAGTTGTCTGAATATTACATGAAAATATAGTTTTTTAAGAAACATCTGTTTAAGGCATGTTTGGGACATGAGACCTGGAGGTTGCTCGAGGTCAAAAAGAGAAATTTGGCATTTGTCAAAAAGATCATGCTGTAAAAAAAACCCCAGTCATATCCCTACAAAAAACTCCCAGCCAATACAGCACAACACTAACCAAACAAAATAACAGCACAAGTCCCCCTGTGTAATGTTGTTGATCATTGTTGGCCACCGTTGTTGTAATGATTAGATGAATAGAGCACTCTCATATGAGCAAAGGCAGAGCTGGCACTGATCACCCTGCAGAAGAGATGGCTTTGGGGGGACCTAAAGGGAGCTTTGCAGTATCTGAAGGAAGCCTACAAGAAATCTGGAGAGGGACTTTTTACAAGGGCATGTAGTGACAGGGCAAGGGAGAATGGCTTTGAAATGAGAGTAGATTTACATTACATTTTAGGAAGAAGTTATTTATGTGAAGGTGGTAAGGCACTGGCACAGGTTGCCCAGCGAAGTTGTGGATGGCCTGTCCCTATCCATAGCAGAGGGGCTGAAATGATCTGATCTTTAAGGTCCTTTTCAACCCAGGCCATTCTGTGGTAATATAGAGTGACTTCTACTGTAGCTAGGGACTGGGCTTTTGTGAATACAAGTTCTCAGAGAGGATAAAGTATTTTCATTACATTGTGTTAAATGTATTCACTGTGATGTTCTCAGAGACATATTCATTTTTAAGTGCCCATGTCTTCTGTATCTTTGCTGACAGACACATGCTCTCATCTGAGATACTGGTGCAATTAATGTAACCCACAAATGTTGAAAGAGGAATATATGGTCTGCCTTTATACAGTTATTTAAATTTGTGCCTGCCTATGGCAAGGAGGTTGGGACTAGAGGGTCCTTAATGTTCCTTCCAACCCAAACCATTGTATTATCTAAATATTGATAATATAATAATATATATTATTTAATAAAAATAAATCTTTAAGATAAATCTCCCCTAATAAATTCCCCAAAGGCCTGGTGGGCAGGAGACATCTTTTAGATTTTTTGCTACATGTTGTTTATTATAATTCCTCTTGGATTCTTTTAGAATAGTGTGCCTTTAATCACAGTAGCCACTAAATTAGTGAAGTAGCTAACAGTTCTGTGCTGATGTTGCTGTTTGAAAGATAGCTTGATCTTCTGCATTTCCTATCAATTCAAAAAAGGGATTATCCCTATTTTTTCAATGTCACGAGTTCTCATTTGTTTCCTTCTCATTCCCTTTAAAATGTTGGGTTTAGTCAGATAGAGATACCTGTGAAATTATGCAGTTAGGTGTGTTCTTTGGTTTCTTCCTGTGGCTGCATATGCAAATCATGCTTTTGTATATGCAAGTACCCATTTAAACTGGTATTTAATATGATAATATTTGTCAGACTATTTTTTAAGACTGTAGAAGAACAAAGACTATGCATCAACAGTGAAGCTTGCAACTTAGTTAATATATAATGGAGGGACAAACCAACCACAATCTCAGCTTGTATTTAATTTTCTGGGGGGTGGAGTGATTATTGGGTTTTTCATCTTGTATCTCCTAATTAGCTTTCTAGCTGGAGTTATGGTTTTTAATTTGTCAACTTGTCTGGTAACTGAGCTGTACTCTTTTCCTCTGTCTTCAGACTTTTAACTAGCAATGTGCTAAGAAGACCCCCTGTGAGTGTTCTCTAAATCCTTACTGACTTATTTTGATACCTGCACTTCTATTTATGTGTTCAAGTTTCTTTTGCTTGATATTACTGATGCCTCAAAATACTACTACTGCGTCTGCAAAAATAGAAAATAGTATCAAATGCGTATGGGATGCTGTAGAAGAGGCTTGAATGGAGCAGGAATAAGTAATTGTAGAAGTTCGCAGAGGCCACACTCAGAATGTAGATCTTGCATTCTGTCATGAGATAAGCTTCAAGTCTTTGACAATAATCCTGACAAATGCAGCTGATTTAGACATTAATTTGGAATCTGAATGACTGCCTTCTGGGGATTTCTGATAGCTGTGTTTTAACTTTGACAAATAGGATCTATGAGGAAGGTGGCTCAATTTGGCAGAGCAGGGAGCCAAATTAAATGTGTCCTGATCCAAAGGTCAGCCTGTCTTTAGCTGTGCTTACGAAATTTCAGCCATTACTCTAATTGTGTCCCGGGTATATGTGGCAAGTACAGCATTAGATCCTGGAAAATCTGACTAGATGAGACTTCTAGGAGGGATGCATTGGTAGACAGTGGATGCTGTCCATTATCTTCTACTTCCTGTCCAGTGTTTGTCAGTCAGTAACATGAAAGATCAGTTTGGAGACAAGTTGAACAAGTTGTTTACCTTGGGAGTGCACTAGATGAAAGCTGTGGAAAGGGCACTGCATGCAGGAAAAATAATTCTCTGAAATAGGGATTGTCAGAAGGAGTTCAGACATTTACAGTATGTTATAATAGAACCAGCAGTCATACTCATTTGACGTTTTTGAGCACTGGGTTTTTTTGAAAGAAGTAGAAATACTTGAGACTTCCAAGAAGTGGAGAATTTATAACTTTTATCAAGTATAGAAGAAATCAAATTCTGGCACTGGCCAGTTGTTGTATCGAGGCTGAGATTTACTGAATTTTAGTATATATGGAAACAGTAACAGTCAGCTGGGGAGTCCTGACAGTTCAGCATTGTAAATACACTTGTAATAAGATATACAGTTCCAGGAAAGGTGAAGCAGGCTGCTCTTTCTGCTTGACTGAGTGCTGAAAAGTGGGTTTGGGATTTGCTGTGGGATAATGTTGTTTAGGTTGGAAGTTTTTAGGTGGCTTTCTTGGGGGGTGGTCTTGTTTGGCAGCATCTTTTATGGATAATTTTCCTCCTAGTATACTTTGGGCAAATGGAGAAGAAGAAATGTCAAATAAGTTCTGTGCTAAGTCTGCTTTCTGTTTCGCGTTCTAGTACAGTTTTACACAAAGGATTGGCGAGTGTTTTGTGTCAGCATTTGCCAAGGAGAGCAGCACAGAGCACAAGCTACTGCCTAGCAGCTCTTGACAGGCAGAAGACAACATGGATGGCATTTCAGCTGCATCACTTTTGGAAATAAAACTGCCCTTGTGACTAGGAGAGATTACTGCTGCGTGATACACATTGTAGTCTTTGTCTCAAGTGTGTGCAGCTGCTGTCACTTGATTTGCTGCTTGGGCATATGTTGCCAAATGGGGGGAGGGGATTTTTCCCTTTGTGTTAACTGTTTTTCGAAATAATGAGGGAGTAATTTTGGACACCAAGCGAAAGAAAGAATTATGTTTCCCTCTCTTTATGATCTGTGTCAGTCTGGTGATTTCTGGTCAAAAAAAAAGCTTCCAATCACTTCAAACTCTGAGTGGAGGAAAACACAAAAAATATAATTAAAATGTCAGTCTTTGTAGCAAAAAAAAGCGAAATAAGCAGTATAAAATTGCAATGTGCCAGTGTTACAGGACATGAGTAATGACTCTGAAGTGTGTTAGATGTTTTGTTTCCTAATCTTAAAGGAGATCTCTGCCTTTCCTAATAGAGTGTTCATTTATTCCATGGCACTTGTGCAGGTGTTTGATCTGTGAATACTTGTGTGTCCTGTTTTTCTTCTCTGACTGGTGGGGTATGCTGGCTGCAGGAGACAGGAGCAGATGCAACTTCAGGCTTTTAGCTGGTGGTGTAAGCCTGGTTCTTCGTTGAAAAGAATTAAACTGTTGGAATAGCACTGTGTTGTAAGTCTTATTACTGCTGGTCTTAAAAATGTAAAGTAACCCAGTTGAAAAATCCCTCATAAATAAAGCAAGCCCTCAGGGCAGAACCCTTTAGGCTTGCCCTGCTTTGAGTGATGAGTTGGACAGGGTGATCTCTTGTGGTTCTTTCCCACCTGAATAATCTTATGACTTTGTAGGGATTCTGATGTTGAAGCCTGCCTCTGCCTGCTTTGTTTGCTTCAGTCTCTTTTGCCTGCTGTAGATTACATCTCTGTGCTCTGCAATAATTCTCATGTGAGGATTTCTGACTTGGCCCCAGTCCCCTTGTCACAGCCCAGAAACAAAGTTTAGCTCTACCCCCTCAATTATAGGGAGTAATGATTTCTGTGACTTTAATTGACTGATAAAAAACCCCATATATGGGACCTACACAGCATACAATGGTCAGGAAAGCATAGTAATGTAAGGTGACGTGTGAGATTTTCTAACTTTCAGATTTTTTTAGTCTCCTAGTGGAGAAAGAAAATGTGTTCTGATGGATAATTTCTTTCTGCTGTCTTTTGTCTCAGTTCACAAAATATAAGTAAAAAAAATGTTCATTTGAAAGAAAGCATGACACAGATGGGTTCAAGGATTTAAGTTTAGCCCAGAAGTTTGTTTTGTGTATTTTTTTTTCAGGTGAGACCTAAAATTAAAAGGTTTTTTATTAATGCAGTGAAAAGAGTAGCCACAAAATATTTATTTTAAAAGTTTCTAGCAATATTTTCAGTTGTAGCTCATAAACCTTAAAGGAAGAGGAGATGAAGTATGTGCAATGGAAAGAGTGCCTTTTCCCCCTGTATATTAGCAGACTTCTCTGATAAGATTTGCAGTGGATTGAATTTGCTGTCTGGTTGGCTCTTTCTAATTTGTCCATCCCAATTATTCCATTGCTTGTGCTAGTCAGAAATCTTTTTGACGTGGCGTCTGCCTTTATGAAGTTTTCAGTAAGAACAGGAGCACCCTTCTATTTCAGTACCATTTAGTAGTGGATCTGTGGCAGTTGTGTATTTATCCTCTGAACCAAGACTGTGCTTTGAAGACAGCATAGAATGCAGCCAGTGAAGCTGTTTTTATTTGCTCATAGGATGTTCATTGCCTCCTGCTTTGCATACCTGACTGGAGACTTCAATAACAGTTGCCTTCCTGTCTTTCAGGTATTGATAGCTGATGACTACTCAGATCCATTTGATGCCAAGAGTGAGTTGAACAGAATGGGAAAAGGGGAGAACACTGGCTATATGGAACCATATGAAGCCCAGAGAATAATGGCTGGTAAGAAAAGACTGTGTGAGCTCCTGTTGCATGGCAGTTCACATATATATTATAGCTGCTACATGAAACAGAAATGTCCTTTGGCATGGAAAACTGTGTTTCTGAAGATGCTTAGGTAGGCAGCAGCAAATGTGCATTTTCCTGCATCCTAAAAATACCACTCTTGCTTTTAAATATAGAAGTTCTGTACTGTCATGTGATAAGATGAGAAAATAAAGTAGTGGGAGTTGAAGTGTATATTTCTCCTCTCAGCAATGTGAAGGCTGTCATCTGTGTATATGGTTGAGGTGGCCAAAGCATGACATTGTGTTATTCCACTTAAAAACAGTAGATCAGCTTTCTTATGGACTCACTCAGATTCTGACTTCTTGGTGTCAGAGGAGGGCTGCAGAGCTACATCTTTCTAGCTTCCTTCTTTCCTTCCTTACTTCTCTGATATTTTTTACCAATAGTCAAAATGAGACACTAAAGGATGCCTTGTGAGCCTTTAATTGCTATTCTTGGTAGTGTCTTTCCTTTTATGTCATACAGGGAAGTGATTAGTGGTTGTTGTATGCCTTTGGAATATTTGAACCCCTTGTACTGGCATTATGCACCTCTATTTTCCATGTCTTTTCTTTATCAGGATCAATATCCTACTTGTTGGCTGTGCAGTCTGTAAAATATTCTGAGGTATGGGGCCATATGTTTTTAATTTGTGACTATTTGACCAACACATAACTTTGTGCAGATCAAATGTACATTTCTTGGATTTGTACAGCAGGGCCTTTTTTTCTCATTTTGTGGTAAAGTCACTCTTGTGCCCAGTTAAGTTGATTGTATGCTTTCCTTTTCTATTGGCAGCTCCTGTTTTGGGCCCTCAGGAAAGATTAATCAGTGGGGGAAGATGAGGCTGTTGGATGCAAAGATCCTTTTTTCATGCAAGTGTTCCTATTTTTCTTTTCTTAAAGCATTTCTGAAGAGAGACACAGGAAATGACATGGAAACAGTTATTTGGAAGCTTTCAGTACCTTGTAGAAGGGCTGGGAGCTGTTATTTCTCATCAGTGGAAATCTGTTTATTACAAGTCGAGGAATTTCTCAGAAAATCAAATTAGTCCAAATAATTTCTTGCTCTTTGTACAGCAGTGATGAGGATTTGTAATTTAAACTAATAAGTTTACAGTGCATTGGCTTGTTTCTTCCTGCGTTTAGGACTGGAGTTTGTACTCTCTCCCTTTCCAGATTAGCCATAACAAATGAGATATTTAGTGGATGATACTGGATGGCTTGGCTGCAGTCAGGGACAGTAGATTTGTGAGCCATTGCAATTATAAGACATCCTTTTGCCTAATTGGTGCTTGGTGCAACCGATAAGCTGCTATATCTCTTCCATGTTATTATAAAGGAAACATGAGGAGCTCTCAAATATGCTTAAGGCACTTTTGAAAATAGGGTTTGATTGATTATAATGATAGAGCAAGTGTTCTGAATATTCATGTGACTGAGCTATTAGAAGATGATTGATACACCTGTGAAGATGTTTAGTGTTTTGAGATCTGGATATTTAGTTTCCGGTCATCTTGTCCTGATGTGAATAGAGAAGGTCTCCCCATAAACCTCCATGGCATCAGGTTATCTTGACTGTACTCAAACATGTAGTTTTATGTGTGGGGATATTTTACTGCTTAGGTGTTGCCTTTGCACTTTACTTGATAAATTATAATCCAAAGGCATCTTGTTGGAAAGTTTTTGAAGGTTCTGATTATAGTTACTGAGTGAGTTCTATTGTGTATCTCCTGCTTCTGAAGAAGACCTCATGACTGAAGTTTTACTTGCCTCAAAATATTTACTGCTATGTTATATTTGTTAGTTTTGTTGCCTGATGAATAGAACATCAGATGGCTATCTCTTTAGCCTGGCTAATCTGATTAAATCCTTCTGATTGCATTTAACGTGATTTAATCCTAGAGAGAGGGAATTTGTGCAACCCAGCAGAATGCACAGTAGGAGAGACAGAAAATGAAACAGCTTTTTATCAGTTGCTCCATGTTTACTGGTGTACCCTAACTCTTGAACTCTGAGAACCAGTGGAAGTGTAGTTGAAATGTGACCCTAAAACTTTAGTGCGTACTATGTGCTCCTTGAGTTAGTAGAGGATTAGGCAAAAGTAGGTGTCCATTTGAAATTAGACCCTATGATTTCAATGTGAGAAATTAAGCTTACATCTAAATAGAAATGCATGACATCTGAAGTAATTAATATTTTTATTCAGAGCTTATCCTTTCTTCCTAAAAGTTCTGTTGTCTCGCAGGACTCAGGCAGTTTGTTCCAAGCTGATGTTTAATTTAAAAGAAAAGGCAGTCCCTGAGTTGATTTATTTCAATTAATTATTGAATGGTCTATCCGTTCCTATGCTATCAGTAGTTAGAATTGGGTTCAGTCAGGCTTGAAATTTCTTCTGCTGATAGGGCGCCCAAAAATACTGTCTGCCCCAATCTGTGGTTGTGATGACTAGAAAAAAGAGCAACCTTTATGACAAGGTTTGGAAAGACTTGACCTGAGGCTAAGATAGAGTGTGTTGATTAGAAATGCATGTTGATAAGAAGCTATCATCTCTTGTCAGCCAAACACATCTGCTGTGGTATTGATATTCGTGTCTGTCCTGTCTTCAGGAAATCCATGTCAAAGGTTCAGAGACAATCCCTGGCAATCCAGTTCCTGAAGTGCTGTAAGGTGGGAGTCTCAGCTGGGCTGGGTGTGCACTCAAAACCACAGTTGTTGCATCTTTGCCTTGTGTACAGCCTGTTTGGAGATTTGATGTCCCAAAGCAACTACACGAGTATAAAGGAAGTTCTCTGTGGTATAGGATGTGAAGTATCTTGTACTATGCATGGAATGAGATTCTGGACTGGCTGCAATCAAGCATGAGTGACAGATAGGTATGATGCTGATTTCTAAGGATCCTGAGTAGGAGGACCTTACTTCTCTCCTGGTGCCAGTCTGTAACTGCTGCAGTGACATGTGGCCTGTCTCAGAAACAAGCCTAGCTTTACCTAGACTGTAACCAAGCATCATGGCTTGGATCAGGTGTAGGATATTCTTCATGCTTGAGAGAGAGCTCTGCAGAGAAGCAGTGGCTGGAGATGCTGCCTTTGAACAGAATGGCTGACACACTGTCAGGTCAGAGGTCATCCTAACATCCAGGCTTGTCTGTCATTCATTCCTCTCAGAGAATGCTAGGGGAAGAGAAGCTGGCACTTGAGTATTTACTCCTGTCAGCCTGCGCTGAATGTCAAATCCTGGAGAGGGATCCGTTAGTTTTCTGTGGTAATCCCTTAGCTGAAAGGAGAAAAGGCTTCCTCAGTTTATGGATATGACTGTGGCTATGGGTGGGGAAAAGGTGTGCATTTTTTTGCCTTTAAAATCCCCTAAAAGTCACAAGGCCCTATTCTAGCTATAGTGTTGTGGCCATGCCTTTCCTCTTTCTCCTGACAGCTGTGCGTGTTGACATAGATATTCCAGGCATCCTCTTTCCGAAGGAATTTACACCAGTCCTCAGATTGCATGAAACATCTGCAATCAGATGCCTGATCAAGGCTGTCTATACCACAGCTTTCTGTGTGCTGCATCACAGAGTGCACCTAAGACTTCCCTTTAGAGAAGGATCCAATTTTGGATCATTATTGAAGTGGAGATATGCTGGTAGACAAACTGTTGCATCAAGAACTGTGTCATTTTAAGGTATGATAAAGAATACTGGCTACAAGAATGAGTTAATACCCTGCATCTGTTGTCCTACTTGGTGCTTGGATTTGAAGAGAGCATCTTGCTTCCAAAAGGAGATATTTTATGCCCTGAGTAACCTCTAAAGTTACCCTGATCAGAACAGCTTATGATCTCTTGAGTATGAAGCACCTAGTGTGATACATGCTATAATATGTAATTCAGCTTACTTAAACAACAGTAAAATTAAGGTCATTTTAAGTCTCAAGGTAATGTGGAACCACATCATGAAAAATGGCTGGGTAAGGGGTGGGGGTAGGTCTGTTTGGTGAGAGAGGAAGTAGAAAGCATTATCGGGATATGATGCGTACCTTGAGAAATGCATGTTGGCTAAATCTATTTTTTCAGGATCAAAAATTGCATCTTCTGTTCTGTAGAATGGCCAGGGAAGGAGATATAGGGAAGGCTAAGCCCTTGAGTTAGGGCAATGATTTGAAAGGCGAGTTAAGCACGTGGTACATCCCTGCCTTGATTTCTTAGAGATCTGAGAATGCCTCAGGTCTGTCTTGACAGTCTTGATGTGCATCATGTTATTCCTTTGCTTTTATAGGTATGAGCTGGGACTGTGTCAGAGACATCAGCTTCTTTATGGGGTTCTGGCCTGTGGTTCATGCATCTGCCTCAAGGATGTGGTAGCCAGGAAGAAAATTCTCTTCATGTGTCTCAGAACTCTAGAGACTAAAATGGGCAGCATTTCTGCAAACAGTTGCTTTCCCTGAGAAGTAACATACCATGTAGTATTCCTCATGGAGCAAATGCTATGTTGTGTGCAGACTCAAGAAGGCTGTCATAGCACTATTGAAAAAATATATACTGTGCCTCTGTTCTGATCAGGGTAACTTTAGGCATCCCTCAGGGCATAAAATATCTCCTTTTGGACAGCCAAAGTAGGTGTTACAGGAGGAAGGAATTAAATTTGATATTGATGCATTTCTCACAGGAGTCTAGTTATACATTTGTCATGGGAACTGGGCATGTTAGATCTCGTAGGTGGGATGTGCTAACCTATGAGATCAGGGAAAGTGCATTTGGTGAGTCCCAAATCAACACAAAAGCATGCTGCCACTACTTCTTGAACACTGGAAAATCTAAGTAAGTCACAAAAAAGCTTCTGGCCGTAAACAGAAAGCTGATTTCATGTTTCAAATTGAATAGATGAGCTTGTGTGCATGTTCCAGGACTAGGTAAGTGATGTGGCAGAAGGATCTGTGTACTGGACCTCAAGAGCTGGAATCTATTCCTAGGGATGCTCCAGAGCATTAGGATGATGGTACTGAGATACCTGTTTTCTTGCTTGTGTTGTTCAATGCATTCATCAACCTGAGCAGTTACACATTTGCACTACTAGCAAAAGTGAGCATAAACTAAGGAAGTGTGTGATGAGGAAGGGCAGGGTTTTCATCTGGAGGGGATTTAATGGATGTGAGCATTTTTTAAACAGGAGTCCTTTTGAAATGAAACAAGGGGATATTAGAGAGGATTCCAAAAGAAAAATCACAGCTTTTTTCATAGGCTCATAATGTTAGCATCCTCTTCCTTCTTTTTCAATGTATTTATCATCCTGTCCCTGCATCATCCTGTGCAGTAGAACAGTGAGCAAGTCCAACTAGCTCATAGTTAGAGGTTTTGTGCTTGGTCTCCTTTCTACGAGGATGCAGAAAGCTGAGACTCCTCTCTAGGTGCAGACAGTGCTAGAAGAGTAAATCCTTCCTGCACTTCCCTGCTTCTTTCTAGGGACTGAGGTAAGAGTCCATGGGTGGATCACAGTGGAATCTCTAATGCATGGCAGGCAGCCTAGCAAAAACAGTGCACCTGCCTTAACTGGGAGCTTCCCATGGACGTGCTGGGAGAAGCAGCTCTTCGTGCAAGCTTTCACTGAAATGCTGGGAGTATGGAGAAAACAGTATTCCCATGAACCTGCACCTACTTCAAAAGGTCTTGGGTGTCAGTTTCCCTTGTAACTAGAAAGGCTGTTTTTTTGTTCAGACATGTAACTTCATCTGAATAGTCACATACAGCACATTGGTGGTGAGTCAGATCTTGTAAAATTCTTTACCAGGTGGCCTCTGGCATGTTGTTTGTTGGCACTGAGTTTATAGCTGCAAATAATATAAGAAGGGCAATGATAACTACTTTGATAAAGGCTTTGATTAGGATGCCTAGATTAGCATGTACAGCATGGGAAGAATATTTTTGGCCTATTGAAAATTACTGAGCCTAGCAAGCTAACCAGATCTCTAAGCACTGTAGTGGCTCTGTGTAAGATTTGCTGTTTGTCTGTACTTGAGCATAGCAGACAGCTGTAGCCAACACAGAGGAGGCAATGTGTTTGTCCAATAAGCTCAACAGCTGGCATTGTTTTCAAAAAACTTTAAGCTCCTTCTCTTATTCTACATTTGTGTGCTTCAGTTCTAATTCTCTTTGAGGGTCTAACAATAGGCTAGCCATGACTGGGAATCAGCCCCAAATGTGAATAGACCGCATGCTGGTCATTCTAGTAGAAAAGTTTTAGGATTTTTTTTTTTCCCTTTAAAAGTGTGGAAAAGTGCATGGTAATTCTTCACTCTTGAAATTCAGTGTGCTCTCATCTCAACATTTGCAATGTGGAGAGCCACTGTATAGGATTTGAAGGTCAGTAGCACACAGAAGTAAGCTTGTGACAAGCTTGTGGCAAGAAGATGGTTTTATTTGTTTTAAGAGTTTCCTATAGAGCAGCACGGGAAATCTTGGGAAGCTCTTCCTAGATGTGACAAAGGAGGGATGGCTGATGTGTTCTGAGCATTCCATCATTTGGAACGTAGTGCTAGTGTTACTGTCACCTGCTGCTATCCTGCAGTGCAAAATTCCCTGCAGATCATGAGAACTGAGGACATATGCTCTGAACAGCTGTCCTTTTTCTTTAAAGTATGCTTGATGTAATATTAATTAGAAACCTCCTAGGCTTCAGCATCTATTTCAAGTTTTTTCTTACTTCATTTGGAATTTGGACAGACATTCTACTGGGCAATGATTTAAAGGAAACAAATTGTCTAGGAACAATTACTGAAGAGAACATCTTCTTTGGTGTTAGGTCTAATGTGCATAAATTGAGAGATGTTTGAAATAGTGCTGGACCTGATTCAGCTCAAATCCTTACATTCTCTCAGCAAGGCAATAGATCTCACACATGCTGTGAAACCTACCAGTTTACAAGCATGTCCAGTTGCCAGGATCACCAGTACTTCTCTTCCTGTCCTCATGAGCACTTCTTACTCCATCAGTGATTGTGAGAAGATAAAGCCAGAAAGGATAGAACATAATTTCTCATGTCATGAGAGACTGTGATGCATTGTGGTTAATATAACTGTGTGCATCACTGGGCTGGAAACCAGCTGTGCATAAAATTAATATAATTTCTTTATGTTTAAAGGTGTCTCCTCCCCTAGAAAGATTTAAGGTGTTCTCTCTAATGTTTAATACTAGATTTTTAATTTAATGTTGGTTTTGTTTGTAGGTGTTTTTCCCTGTTTCAACACCTTCAACTTGCTCTTTTGATTTGATATAGTCTGGAAATGGACTTAATGTGAAACATGAATCACACTTGAATCATTTGAAGCCTGAATAAAAATTGAGTTTTTCGCAGTTTCTTGACTCTTGTTCTCATTAAGACAAAGTTTATGCCCATAATAATTGTAGCAAGATGTCCAGAACTCTGGAAGGATACATCAGAATTATAGTAGACTACTTGAGGGTGCGTGTTGAAGGACTGTAACTTTATTCTTTCAATTTACGTGCCCACTGTCTGATGAATCTGGCCTATGTACTTGCTTAAAAAGCCAAGTGCAGGAATGGATGCTTGAATGTTTGGGAAAGAGAAGCCAATGAGCTCAAAATTATGTTTAACTTTTGCCTGCAGTCTGGAAGACTTGTGTTGGCAAAAAGCAGTAGTTTCAAACCATTTTTGATCAAGATGGTTAGTTTGAGAAAATCTATCTGCTTTCCTAATACAAGCAACATCTGTAATGTAGCAAGTGCTTTTTCCTTGGTGCCTACATGAGCTTTGCATGCAGCGTAGCCTGTGGTGTAGGGAGTTATGTTTCTTAATATGCTGCTTTGATTCTATGTCTGTTTTCACCTACCAGTTACCTCTACTCCATCCTTCTCATCCCAAGATAAGTTTCAAGATTTTGGACTGCTTTTCTTAAGAGCAGTGGTGCTTTTAATATGGGATGTGAATTGCCTGTCACTTCAGGACAGCAGTGCTTCTGGCAGCAGTTTGAGTAGCACTGAGGTCTGTGTGATCCAAGAGGATCTGTAATTTTAGAATTCCAGCAGCTATCTCTTGAGAAATACGAAAAAGAGAACTGTGACCCCGGAGTGAAAAGAGTTTGGTAAATTATTCATTGGATACGTTATTCATCTGGTTACAAAGGTGAAAGAACTACTGTTTTCTCATTTTGTGTCCTGCTGACCTGTTCAAGTCCTTTTAGTCTCCCTCCCATCTCACTTCTACCCTTCTCTCCCCAACTCTTACCCTCTAGTACCACGTAGGTTGAATTTGAAAGTGTCTCGCTTCCCTGGTCATCTAGTGGGATAGAAAAGATGTACTTCATCTTGGTGCAAAGGATTCTCTTAGGTAGAACATGCCTGACCATGAGTGTATGACTGTGAAGGGATCCTCTGCTTGTCCTGTAGATATTAGTGTGAGTTGTATAAAACCCCTAAATTGGATAAAGTAAATAAAAAAAGAAACGGTTTTGAATTCTCCCTCATAATCAGTCCTCTGTAGACTGTGATTCCTTCTGATTTAATCAGTCTGTCCATCTGTCTTTTCCATGCCTGGAAAGGTTTAGAGGCAGTGGAATACAAACTGAAATAAGAAGTTTATTGAACACAGGCGAAAAAAAAAAATCTCACTATGAAGACAGAGGAGAAGGTTACCTATGAGATGGTGTAGTCTCCATCTTTGGAATTTTTCAAGACTGGACTGAGAAACTAGAATGTTTATTTACCTTATCTGACTCCGTAGCTAAAGCCTGCTTTGAAAAGGACATCGAACACGATGACTTCCACTTCCTGAGATCTTGTTTAACCTACCTTATCTTATGATCCTGCAACTGATTTGTGAAAGTGAGAAGTGGCTGTGAGAGTCAGCATATCCCAGACTAGATAGCTGGAGCCCACGTTTGTTTAGTCTCAGTAGATTTCCAGCTTTACCACGATGACAGTGTGTTCCCAATAGTGATCCTTTTAAACTTTATCTCTGGGAAGACCAGACAGGTGACTGTGGGCCACATGGAAACAGCTTGAGCAGGGGCTTATCCACAAATATTCTGCTTTTTTGGAGGTAACCCTAGACAGGCAGAGTCCGTGCTGAAAGCATGCTGTTGCAGCAAGGGAGTATGGTTCTCGACAGCTGTTCACTATCACTTTGTGGGGGAAGGAGCAGAGGCTGAACAGATGGGCTTCCAGACTGCCCTCGGCCTGTGTGTGCACTTCTAGACTCTGCTGGCCGGAATTCTGCGTGCTTTCCAGGTGGAGGTATGATGGAAGTAGAGGTTACTCATACCGTTTGCCATAGCAAAGGAAGGGAACACTGTAAACTCACTTTGGGTCAGACTGGGAGGAGTGTTATTTTATTAGGCAGGGGGATATCAGAGATACATCTTGCCAGCTTATCAGTTCAGCTCTCAATCCTCTCTGGTGCCAGCTCTGTTGCTTCTTGCAACATTGCTCAGAATGTGGAGAATTTGTTACATGAAGAATCAGCAGGGTATGGGAGATGTAGACTGTCACTGATGAGTTTTACAGGGATTTGTTATATGGAGCTGTAATAGTGTTACTAAAAGAAAAAAATGAGACATGCACTTGGGACAAAAAGTTATACAACAATCCCTTGTCACACTTGTATGTATCTTCAATTATGCTTTGTTTTCCTTTTCTCTTTCCTCTTATTCTTTTGCAAGGAGGCTTTTAGCCAAAGGAAATGTGAAAATGTTTAAGAGCAGTGAGTTAATAAATAAGCTAGTGTCACGATGGCAACCCTGGGAATAGATATTTCTAGCCTAATCTGGATTTGTTTTTTGAAGGCAACTAGTGGACATTACACATGCTATCAAGTCAGAAGGAATTCCTACAGTTTCCCCATCTAGCTGTGCTCAACTCAAAGGTCCTGCTTAGAGATCTTTTCTTCTTTTTCTCCCTAAATAGTAAGTTTTTTTTTCTCAGAAGAATTTTCTCAACCATTCTTTCATATTATATTCTCATTTACTCAAATCACTTGGGGTTTTTTATCTGCACTGTACAGAAGAGTTAAGTAAGCTCAAAAAAGCAGGTACAGGAAGTATTAGTTCAGCATGAAGTAAACAGAATAGTTCTTTGAAGACACAAGATGCCCTTTCAGCTCTGATATTTTGTCATCTTTGTTGTGCTTAGCTTGCTAGTAAATGAATAAAATTTTTGCTTGCTGGTTTTGCATCCAGATTCTGGAAATGCCTAGTGGCAAAATATGAGTGAAACCTTCAGTAAATGAAGTCTGTTTCTGACATCAGCTGTAACGTAGTAGTTACAGTTTCTCCCGTGCCTTTTTCAGTTAGGGAACCCAAACCAGATGACTGCGTTTGCATCCTTAAAAGTAAACGAGTGCTGAAGATTCAACCAATTGGTTCTGTATCTGCTTTTGCCACAGAGACCATACATCTTGCCACATTGGCTTACCAACAGTTTAATGTGGCTTCACAGCAGCATCATAGAATGAACTTAAAACTTCAGTAAGAAGTGGTAAGAAACACAATTTTTGTGCTCTTTGCATTTTATGTATGGTGACAAAAACACAGCTTCTCTCCTTCTCTGATTTTTGGCTATGAAGAACTCTGCTTGAACATGCTCTTTTGGAGGAGCTCGAACATTTATGCAAACCCAGCTGTTCATTACCATTCTGGCTGCTAAACTTATTAGAGGCAGTTGTCTGCAGGAGCAGCCTGTTCTTTCTGGCTGAGGTCAGGCAATCCTCATCTGGTTTTGGTGTGTGTTGGTGTGCTGATACATGCATTAATCTGTTATCCCTATTCAGGTAAAGACCTAGAAAGCCTTCAGTGTGTTTCTGCTTGGTGATGGACTGTGTTGTGCTACTGTGACTAAATTTGTTGAATAATACCAATGTGCAAATAGAAGATGGAAATAGTCTGTCTTCATCTGGGCTTGAACAAGGTTGTGCATTGCTCAATTTCATGTGTTGGTGCCTTGAAGTGAGAGAATCCACATACATCTTGGTTTTATGAAGCAGGATGTAGGCATGTAAAGCTGTTGCTATTGCAGGTTACACTAACAATTAAGAGCAACACAGGTAAACCTGGAGGAAATTAGGTTTGCCTGAAGGAACTCGGCTTGTTTTCATTTCTGCATTCATTTTCTGCGGACTGGATAATTTGAAAATTGCTGTGATGAAGCAGTAGGTTTTGTGCTGTTCTGGCTCTTGTCTTTTATACAGTTGAACAACAGTTTTACTTTTCTAGGATGGGCTGCAAGAGAGAAAAGTGTGAGCTTTTTCTAAGAAAGTTCTGCAGCAACAGTTATGGCTCTAATGCAGCCTGAGATTGTCTTGAAGGTGTCTGTGCTGCTGTCTCAGTTAAAATAGGAAGGTAAAAGTGAGATGAAGTTAAAAAAAGGTGATGTTTTTAATGTATACCCTTGATTTTGTATTCTATTTTTGCTGAGTATTGTATTGTATTTTTGCTGGCATCATGGCAGAGTATAGAGCATAAGAAAATACAGCCTCTCCTAACTACCTAACTATTTTTTAAAGGATCTTTTTGTTTCCATCTCTTAAAACAAATAAGAAAAAACCCCAGCAAAAACTACAGCCTTCCACAGTTGTCTCCATGGGTGTGGTTTTGTGCATTGTAAGCGTTTGCATGTACACTGTTGGTGGTTTAGAGATGCATATAGGAAAGTGAGAGTGTAACTGCTAAATTTACCAGAAAGCATTTACTCAGTTGTATGCATCAGGATCATGATTGCAATGAACTCCTGTAACATGGTATTTTCTAACTTGACCTAAATGGTAAATATTAAATATTGCTTTTCTGGATTTGCGATACTTCCATTGCAAGAAGTGAAAAAAAGTACTGATTTATGATGTTTGCACATGACTGTCATTTGCTTTCTTAAAGCACCTGTTCTTAATAGTCCTGTGCTGAATGCTAACCAGATTTATTTGCTGTATAAGTGTAAGCAGAAATGCTCTTGAATGATGATGTGATAGACTGTATACTGCATACATTCAAACACTGCTGCGTGTTCTGTACTGTTATATATGTCTTGTCCAAGGGGAAAACCCAACACTGTGTAACTGACTGATCACTGTGCAAGTGGACTTTTAGCTAGGAATGCACATCCAGTCAGGGTTTAACTAAGCAGTATAATAACTACAGATAAATCTGCACACACAGGCAAGGTACTGAATACTAGCAGCTGCACATCTCAGTGCAGAATATTTGAAATCCTACAAATGTTAGACACAAGTTTCTCCTTCCATCAATCACTTACTGACCTACTTGACACAATGAGTAAAGAGATCGTAGGCCAAAGAGGATGAGTTGAAACATTTTCCCAGTAATTTTGGTGTTTCTGTTCTGTCATTTAATGCATGCAAGGCCTTGGATTGTGATAAATAAAATCTATGGTTATGTGTAATGACAACTGAACAGCTTTCTTCATCTAATCATGGGAAGGTAGAATTCTAAATTAAACCATTTTTTCTCTTGGGCTGAACAGCAAATGCAGACCATTTTTTATGTCTGCATTAATGATCTTTATGGTATGCATTGCAGGACTGTGCTGGGCTTTAAATTTACATTGGGGTTTAACATTTGGAGTTATATCTGAAAGCTTGTTATGTCCAAGAGATGGTGATTCATTTTCATTAGGGTGCTGGTCAGAATTCCTGTAACTCAGCTTGAATGACAGAACAGGAAGATTGCAACTAGGACAATACTTCCCTTGGGGAAAGCATGTGAAAGTGAAAATTGCAAATAACCACGGTGGCTGATCTCTGCTGCTTGCAACTTGCCAGTTGGAAACTTGCAAATTATCACTGTGGCAAATGATCATTGTGGTTGTTCCTTGCAGTGAACAGGAGAAAAACCAGATGGTTTGGCATGCAGATGCTGTGTGTCTTTTAAGTCCTGCCAAAGCAGGAAACAGGACTGATAGTGCCTGCTCTTCCTGGAATGATGGTTGAAGAAAGAGGAGGGAAAGAGCTCTTGCAAATGCATCAGATATTGCTTCCAAAGCTTTGACTTCTTTGTTTTCTTGGCATTTTTCTTTAAAAAAAATAATAAAGACAAAACAATAAGCATTAGTCATCAGGGAAGTTTCAGGCTGTTTTGAGCTGGCAGTTGGGGGTTTTGGGGGTTTCTTTTGGTAGGTTGGTTTTTTTTAATCATCATGACACAGTCATTCACAGGCTGGAGGAAAACAATGCACGATTCACATTTTTGAGTTCCTCTTAATGATGTAGCCACCAGTGTGTGGAATAAATCTGTTCTAGGAATTATTAAGCAGCAGTTCTTCTCCCTTCCTTGTACTCTCTGCTAGCAGGTGGCTAAAAGAAGATAACATACCTCATCTGGCTGAGAATACATCTCATCTGAGTTTGTTAAATCAGATATGGCATTTCTTCTGGCTACAAAAGTCTTACCTTACTGAACCATGTAAGTTGTACCTGTAGGGAACTTCTTCCCACTATTTGTATCACAGGGAGGAAGTCTGGAGGGAGGCCTCTATCTACTTATCCTTCTCTGCCCTCTCCCACATCCCTGGGAGGCCGTGCTCCTAGGTTTATCTCAGTTACATGCAGAAAAGATAACTCCCTTCTGCTTAATTCTCATAGAATTAAATCTCCAGGTCTCAGGAAACAGTTGCCTATTTTGTCTTGGTCGAATAAACTCTCTTTTCCTGACATCTGGTTATTCATTGCAATAGTATATAAATATGTATATTTATACTCATTAAAAAATAAGTTTGATCAGCACTTATCTGATTTGATTCTTTCAGCACACAGAGACTCTCACAGGCAGACATGAGGCAAGAAAATATCTTCCTTTTGTGCGAGTGTTGAAGAGCATTTAAGTTATGTTTGTTTTTTCTTCCACTCCTGTCCAGTCTCAAGGTGATTCCTGTGAAGGTGAGATTTTGTGTGCATGAAAAACACTGGCAAGGGCAGGGGGGGCATCAGTAGCAGGCATGAGCAGCAGGACTGACTTAGCTGCAGGAACCAGTCATATTCTCTACAAAATTCTCTGTCCTGATATGGGACAGTTTTAGCTTGTTTAAAATAGACTTTTAGACTTTGGTCTTAGGATGGCTTTCAAGCAGAATTTATTCTGTTTGTGCTAATCTTAAAGCAGATCTTTTGAGACACTGTAGTTTGTGTCCCGGTCTGATGAGACCCCTTTGACTAACTGGTGTACATGGAAATCCCAGCACAGCACTCTGTTTCACTTCTTTGCTTCTGTTCCCTCTTACCAGAAGAAATGAATGTTCTTTTACACAGCTTAGAAGTTTTGGAGTATGCAATAAGGATCTTGAGTTTCTCTGTTTGTGCTGTTGACACTTGGACAGCTCTGCTTAGGCCATGAAACAATGATCCTTGAATCCCAAAGGTCAGTACTCCAGACAGGTCAAGAAAACCTACAAACAAACCAGGAATATAACACTGTGATATGGCTGGCTGTAGCAGCATCTGGAGTTGGCTCTTGATCAAGCAGCAGTAAATGTACAGACTTGCAGAGTTTTTTGGATTCTTTGTCCCATCATCTAAATAAAAAGGCATCCCTACTCCTCTGTATTTTACTGAAAAGTGTGCAAGGAGTAAGTATGTCAGCAGCATCAAAGCATCTCCTAAGAGGCAAAGTCTGCAGAAATCAAGAATTTTAAACTGGCAGTTAAACAGTTTAATCAGTGCTTACTTATGAGAAAATACGGTGTTGAGGGGGAAGGCTTTATAGAATAAATTTCTGCCTCCGGGAAATTAAAGAAATTTATTTTTTTATTTCTTTGCCTCTGCCAAAAGAGCAATATATCTCCAAGGATAATTTTCATGTCCTTTAGAAGCAGTACTGCTATCCTTCCAGGCCACCAGGATTTGGGTTTTCTTCTCATATGTTTTATTTTTTTAATCAGTGTCGTTTGACTCCACCAACACCCACCCCTTCTCTTCCTTGCTTTTCCCACCCACAAAGACAAACGTGTGCTTCCTGTCTTCTTGGGCAGGGTAGTGGTTGCTTTTTTAAATTCAGTACATACCTTCTGTGGAAAACATTAATGTTGTTTTTTGCTACTTTATCGATACTTATCATAAACGGTCCTCTCCCTGCCTGCCCCTGCTCTGACTGGCCTAACAACTTTTCTTTATTAGGATTGTTGGAATGTAAGGTTGCTTTGAATGCTTTTTCCTGGGGTAATGAGTCATATTTGGACTTTAGTAGTATTTCCGGCATGATGCAGGCAATGTGAAGATGTTGGTTTTCACATCATGCAGTTATGCCAAGCCCTCACAGGGAACAGGGGAACAAATTCCTGGAAAGTTGCTCACCTCTGAGTCACTTGGCTTCTGTTTGGAAGAAAAGATGAGGGAAGGAAGATCTTCTCATATCCAGCTTTTCCTGCAGCAAAATCTGGAATAATTAATCTTGGGTAGCAGTTGCTGCAGTCTCAAAGCAAAACAACCCTTCCTGCCACTGGAATATAATTGGTGTTCCTTTGTGCCCCAGTAGTGGGAGGCATCCAGCTGGATCTGGAAGCAGAGGAAAAAGCAGTTTGATTTCTGGTGACCTGAGGCGAAATTTGAACAGAGGTAAAACTTTGCTTCTCTAGTGAGCAGGCTTTGTAGTAATAAAATGAGAATTCTGCATCACAAGTCCTGAAATACTTTCAGACTGTCTTTCCAAAATGGATATGAAGAGAATCATTAATGGTGAGGATTGGATATAAGCAAGCAGTTGGCTGAGTATTTTGACTTGTTTATCTGGGAATTAATTCAATGGAAACAAGTGTTCATATCAAGGTGATCTTTGCATTAATCCGTCTTGTGCCTCCGGCAAACTGGCAAGTTACTGGTTGATGTGCTGCCTACCCATACACCTGGAGCAAACAGCTCACTGCCCTTCAATGTGATTACTTGCTAGTTCAGTGATTTTCCATTAGAAGCTTCTTCAAGAGCAGAACGTGAATAAAGTGAGGTTTGGGCCATTTCAGAAAAACTTACGCCTTGGTAGCAAGAACTCCTGCAGATGGGACATTGTTGTCTGTGGTCAGATTTAGCCCTTTACCTGCAGGAGGTTGCCAGACTGTCAGGGTAATGTTGGGGGAAATGCATCAGATGCTCACCAGTACCTCTCAATGTGAACCTCAGCATTTTCAAGTTTCTTTCTGCTTCCAGTGATAGCTTCTGGTTTTCAGTGACAGGTGAGAATATAAGGAATGCAACTGGCTGTTGTCCACAAACAGGCCTTATTCCTGAGTTATGTTCTCACATATCTTTTTTTTTTAATATGGTATTTTATTTTTCCCAGACTTACCCACAAGAAGCCAATGTGCTTATAGCAAGTCCTCCAAACATTTTTTGGACTGCCCTTATAGGGCTTTTGAATATAAAGTGTTTGAATCCACATTCCAAAAGTTCTGCTATTCATATTTCTGCTCTGACTATCCTAGTTGAAGACAGGTTAGCGTGCTCTCATTGCAGAACCACTCCCTCTCTCTATGGGGAATTTTGTGTATATAGGAGGAAAAGATGCAAGAAGTGGACTCTGTTCAGGGTATAGCTGTTTGCTTGCTCGCTTTAATTAAATACCAGTATCTTTCTGATGGTAAATGTTTGGTCTGTCTGAGTTGAAAAGCTTTGTGAGTTCCAGATAAAGTCTCTTTATTGTTCGGATCCTTGTCACTGGAATTATCTGGTAGATTTGAGTGACACAAATGTGCTCGGTAAGAATAGCAGCACAGTATTTGGTGTTCACTGCAGGCTGGTTACAGTTTTGCCTGTAGTTAATAGCAGGTTGTGTTTTTATTTGGTTAGTGGGAAACTAAATCCAGGTCAGTAGGATTGAAGTTGTTTAAATGCTGACTTCTGGAAAGAGAGCAGAAGAGAAGCAGCCATCTGGAGGAGACCTGTATGTAGTCTGAATCCAGAGGTAGAAGGACGGAAATTCTTCAAGCTGACAGTTTGACAGCTGTCCTCTGTACAACCTTATTCCAGCACAGTGTTTACATGTTCATGTGTGTTAAATAAATGAATGAAAAATCTACTGGGCTTCCTGCAAATAACTAGGTATTTGAACAAATTTAACTGCATGCAAAAATGACCTTGAAAACCATTATACTTAAATTAAAGGGTTTCTAGCAACAGCTGCTTGTCAGAGTTAGGAGTATTTCCAAGTATTTTGTTTCATGCTTTCTGAAATAGGATGAAGCCTTAGGCAGCAATGTGGCCAAATAAACTCTGTGGATTCTTTACTTTTGAATGGAACTGAGTGCAGCTAAATGTCTCCGTAAAATCCCTTCAGTAGAATTTTGTTCTCTGTCATGAGTATTGCTCTTAGGCTTGTCAGATACAAAGGGTGTTGATAACTCTTGTACTTAGCTTAAAGTCAATGTCAGTGCTAGCTTTTTGAAAGTTGACCTTGCATCTTAGTACTGTTTCCAGCACGAGACCTTCATAGTCAGATTTGTCTCACTAGGACAGGGCTTTTGGCTAGAGAAAGCAGCTGTGGAACTGGTAGGACACCAGTCTTGAAAGCTGTAGCTGAGATGGAGAGTGTTCTGGTTTATCACTTTATCAAACTGGTTTATTATCTGATGTGTGGAGACCAGTGCACTTTGTAATCTGACATACTGGCAAGTCTAAACAGCTTTATTGTGCTGCTGTTGATCAATCTGTAAGTTAATGTGACTGAATCCACTTGCACTATAGTTTTCCCTGGTTTTCAGTGGAGCATGCATAAATTACTGTCAGAGTGATAAAGAAGCACCTATGTCTGTCTTAACACCAGTGCTGTGATTTGTGGCATGTAATTTGTTTAAAAGGTTTCCCAATAGAATAGCAGAGGCTGAAAAAATAAGGAAATTTATATAACTTAGTGATTTTGCCTCATATTAAATGTAGACAAGCAAAATATGCTGTTACTGTGATGCAGGAACCTGTCTTTGCTTCCCACCTGCCTACAGTCATTGTTCTTGGTCTTTCACCACACAAGAGAACAAATACTCTTGCAAGCCCTTAACTTCAGGGAATCTCTTTAGAACTGACATTCCTTGCATGATTGTGGCAGTAAGACTCCTGCATTTTGCTTGTCTAGTGTTTAATGAATAGAAATGTTTAAAAGGGGCTGTAAAATGGCATTGAGTTTATTACTGCCTGGTGGCATTTAGAGATGTGCTTGATTTGGGAAAATGGGCTTTTATATTATCAGAACTTTTTTTTGATAGTGCAACTACATTGCTTGACCTCTTATTATTGTATGCTTGAGTTTGAGATGGAAGAAACAAATTTTGGCATCTGCCCATTATAGAATGATCCAGTTTTTTAGTCTGTTGCATCCTTTTGGAAGGCAAGCTGTAGAAGTTCACTTGTTGGGTTCTGTATGCAAGTAGTAATGTTTTCCACATTTCCTTTTGTTGGCTTCATAGCTGTTCTTCTTCCCTGATCATATATCCCCTAATTCTCTCCAAACTATTTTCAGAAACACAGTGCATCTATGTGTAACCCTGTTGAATTATTTAGGGCTATTAAGGTGTTTGATGTGGTTGATATGGCAGCTTGTCTTGTGGAGCTCTGTTTTGTGTGTGAGCATCAGAATTGTTCACCAAGTGGGAAGAACAGTGTCAAGTGTATCTTGTATCTCATAGTGCTGTCTCAGTTTCTGTACCTCACCTGGTCAGGTTCCTGGTTTTACACAGAAGCCCAAACTTCTGGAGCCTGATTCTGTAATAACTGCTGATCTGTGAGAACAAGAATTAACTGTGGGAGTCTTCCAGACTGCTGGCAAAATTAGTGCTTTCAAAACTTCAATTGTTACTTTATCTGTTAGCTACTAACTTAATGCTGAATTGCATACAAATGTACTTTTAATCAGCAAAAAGAATTCAAACTATATAGTTCACAGAAGTGAATTTCTAAAGAAAATGTTAAATTAGCGTAATTTTCAACTTCCTAATAATTCCAAAAACTATTTTAGCCATTAGAGCTGTCAGTGTTAGAGGCTGTAAAATTGCCATGAGAAATGCTTCATCACAAAGGTTCTGTTGTCTTCTACTGTCTGATTCTTGAACAGCAAGTTTGCACTGAGCTATCAGTGTATATGATGCTAATACTGCTTATGGTACAGATTCAGCTGTGCTGTCATTTATTGAAAGGATCTTTTTCTGATTTAGCTTTTAGTGAAATTACTTTTATTTACAAATACTGTCAAAGGTGAATTTTCAAGCATATTTATACAAAGCTTTACAAAAGAGATTGGAGATATATGTGTGTAAGTGTATGTGTATACATACATATGTTTTTATATATCAAAGAATCAAAGAATGTGCTGAGTTGGAATGGGTCCACAAGGATCATTAAGTCCAAGTCCTGGCCCTGCACTTCCCTCCCTATAGGTTGTAGCTTTTCCTATAAAAACTTTTCTGCTTTAGAATCAAATATTCATGATTTTTCTAGTTGTGCTCCCTGTACATGAACCACCTTCTCTTAACTGGTAAACTTTTCTGTATGGTCTGATGCTTTGGTCTTCTGGGTAAAAGAAAAAGGTCAATATTTGTATTGAAATATGCTCACATACAAACAGCCAATTGCATAGCTGTATTTGGCACACAAATTTGTCTGACACTTAAAACTGATGTGGGTGAATCATGGCTTCTGTTCCTCAGAAAAACATATTTCTTGGTGTAGCATTGACTGAGTCCTCAGTCAAAAATGATACATACTACTTTTCTGGCTTTACAAGAAATAAAATGTTTATCTTTTTGATCCAGAGTATTCAACTGAGCTGTATATTCTTTCTATTACATTTTTTCCTCAGTGCAGCATTTTTTCTTGATGTGATTGTTCATAACTAGAAATTAACAGGATGTATCTTGCTTGTATTTACCTCTCCATCAATTTTGATGTATATTTATTCAAATTTACCATATTTTTAATGTATAAATTAAATATTTTTCCAAGAAATAAGAGCACTGTTATTTTGCAGACTTTTCACTGTGCTTTGAAGTGGTTTGGAGAAATTATTTGATTATAATCTTGTTGATATAGGAATTGTTTTATTACTTTTTCGGTAGTAACTGCTCTGGATCTTTGCTTCATTTGTAGCTTAGAAAGTTCTCTCGCTGCATCTTTTCACAATTTTGCAATTTGCTGCATTATTGGTGTTCTTATTTTGTCATTGGAGTAGTCAGTATAATCAAACAACATCTGAAGCTGGAAGGGGCCTTCTGATATTATTTAATAAAAAATCCTGTTCAAGCAGGATCAGCTAGAATAGGTTGCCCTCAACTATGTCCAGTAAGATATTGAATATTTCCTAAGTTGGGTATTTCCAGCCTCTCCAGGCAGTCTGCTTCTATGTTTCACCATTATCACAGTCAAAATGTGTTTTTTGTGTTCAGATGGAATTGCATGTATTTTGACTTGTGCCCCTTATATCTTGGCCTGTCACTGGGCACTGTCAATAGAAGTTTGTATCCGTATTTTCTCTCTTCCATCAGATATTTATATGCATTGATAATGTCCCCACTAAAACTTGTATTCTCCTGGTTAGCAAGCCTCAACTCTTTCAGTCCCTCCTTATAAGAAAAGTGCTTCAGTCTCATTACTGAACTTCATAGCCTCTTGCTGAAAGTTGCAGTTTTCTACATCTTTCTCATGCTGAGCAGGTGAGATCTGGACCCGGCAGGTGAGCTCTGGACCCAGAAGTCCAGACGTGGCCTCACCAGTGCTGGGTAGAGGGGAAGAATCACATCTCTTGATCTGCATTCAGTGCTCCTGATGCCCCCAGGCTGGGCTGTCCCTCGTTGCTGTGAGGGTGCATTGCTGGCTCGCGTTTAACTTGCTGTCACAGGACCCCAAAGTCCTGCTCTGCTGAGCAGCTTTCTAGCCTGTCAGCCTGCCATTTTTCAGCATCCCTGGGTCCCTTTGAATGGTAGCACAGCCATCTGGTCTATCACTCGCTCCACCCAGTTTTGCATCAGTAGATGGAGGGACTGTGGCTTTGCCTAACAGAGGCTCTGTAAACCCTGAAGAATGGAGACACCTCCCATGCCCTACCTGGTAACCTGTCCTAGGGCTGCACCACGCACCAGGGAAAGAGGGTACCCACAATGTACACCTGGATCTCCTGAGCTACCTCTTGTGCTTGTTTTCCCTTACTGCTTCTTCTGATTCTGCCCGAGAGGGTTTGGTTCTGACTGCTTTTCAGGGAGTTGAGAGCTGCTGTTACAACCCCCTTGATGTGAGATAAGCTCTAATGCTTCTGTTTAGTGTTCTTGCTCTAGTCCTAGTCCATTTTTTGCTGATATTCTGTAGGCGTAAATGCAGACAATTTTGATTTATCAGCATATACAATTGTACTGTAGGATTTATTTGTTTATGTTCTTTGTATCTTCAAATTTCGCTTCAGAACCATCTCTTCCTGAAGAGCTAACCATAGTCAAATTTCAGTGTTCTTGGGAATTTATGCACAGTTGCTTGTGAGTGTGCTTTATACCAGCTGGCAGGGATTGTGTGCTTCCTGCAATCTGGCTCTGCACAAGCTGGGAAATGTTGGTGGCAGCATGAAGCTGTGGTTGTTAACTGGAGCAAACTTTTGCTTCCAGCCAGTTACCAATGTAGAAGTAGAATTTAGAAGTCTTGTACAAGCTTGTCATCTCTGTAATTATGTGGCTATTAAGAAATGGGTGGAAGTTGAATGCTCTAAAATTATAGACTGTAATGATAAGATGTGGTTGGTAGTGATTCTGATGCAATTTTCCTTCTTGCCAACAGAGTTTCAACAGCAGGAAGGCATGAAGTCCCATCAGAAAAACATGCAGCTCTATGACACACCCTATGAACCAGAAGGCAGTGGTGTGGAATCTGATTCTGAAAGTGTGGTGAGTCGCCGTTTACGAGAAAGCAAATTGCCACAGGATGATGACAGGCCTGCAGATGAGTATGATCAACCGTGGGAGTGGAACAAAGTCACCATCCCAGCTTTGGCAGGTAGGATTCCTAGATCCCAGCCTCAAAATTTTCACTCACAGTTATAGCATATATACTTGCCTTTCAGGTAAATCAAACACTTATGCTCTGTTGATGTGTGTGAAGGAATGTGTGAAAAGTGAATGTGGGTCATCCCAAATCCTTCCCAGTTGCAGAAGTATGGAACACTACACTTTTTTTTAGTACTTCAGCTGACCTGTTGTCAATCATCATAGCACTTGTTTCATATAACTAAAACTTCTGATTCTCCCACTCCTTGTCCCTACCCTCATTTTGGGGATGGGGTGTATACAGTGTTTATTGTTTGTTGTGTTTATTGTTGAGTATCTCTGTGAAGGGGAAGTTGCTTTGCAGGGTCCTGAGATTGTGGAGCAATTCTTAAAGGGACAGTATCATGAGTGATGGGGGTGGAGAGGGAAGGAAAGAGATGTGGCTCTGGGAGTGAGCATGGAAGAAGCCTGAGAGCAATGATTACTGAGTAGTTAGTGAGGATTTACCCTAGGTAAGTCCTGCTTGACAAACCTGTTTGCTTTCTGTGTTAAAACTACTAGGTCTCTTAGGGAACAGAGCAATAGGTGTCATCTGTGTTGACTTTAGCTTTCAGCATGTTGTGCTGTGGCATCAGCTGTGTTTGGAATGTTGTAGCCCAGATGGGTGGACTAGTAGATATGTGAAAACCTATCAGACTTTGACCTCAAAGGAGTAGCATTGTGATTCATACTCTTCCTGGAATCTGGTTACAAGTGTGATTCCTCCAAGGATATCTTCTGGAACCCTTCCTGTTTAGCATAGTTAATAGTAATCAGGAGCAGAAGGAGAGGAAATACCCTTTATCAAGCTTGGAGTAACAGCCAAGGGAGAGGAATGTGTGTGCAAAGCTGCCATTCTGAGGGACCTGAACAGACTGGAGAAATGGACAGACAACAAGCTTACAAAACCTAGAGAGACCAGACTCAAAGACTTGCATCTGGAGCAAACTAGCCCCCTGCAACGATAGGGACCTAGATCTGGTTTACTTGCTGGGATACTTCACTAGAATGGGCTTACAGAGTCCTGAGGGAAAGTGGACTAGATGTGGCTAGCAATGCTCCTCATCGTGATGAAGGCTAGCAGCCTGCTAGCCTCTGTGGAAAGGAGCAAGCAGGTGGATGAAGCAAAGTGACCATTCCTCTTTACTTCATATTTCTGGAACTACCTATAATGCTGTGGCAGGATTCTGATGTAAGAGGTATGTTAATCAACATTTTTGTTAGCCAACAAAATGGCAAGAAACTGCAGCACATGACAGCACATGTGAAGAGATGCTGAGAGAACTGGGCTTGCTTAGCCTGGAGAAAAGTTTGGATAGGACATACTGGGAACTTTCTAATGCCTATGAGGAGATCCTCAATAAGGTAGAGTCAGTTTCTTCACAAATAAGCAGGTGTGTGATGGGAAGATGAGATATAAAATGAATCAGGACAGGTTCTGTCTCAAGTTGGTTTTTTTTTTCTGCAAGAACAGTTAAGCGCTGGAAACAATATATGTAAGGAGCTCTTGCAGTCTCCATCTTCAGATTTTTTTCATCCTGTGGGAAGAAATGACTGGATAAACAATATGATCTGATCGCCCAACTTCCCACACTGTTGGGACTGTTGCTAGGTTGGTGATTGTGTGCTACCCAGATGTGTTTTTTTCTTTCAAAAACCAGCAACTTCATCAGTTAATGATGCTGAGATACAAGCTGTGGGACCAGTATACATCTGTCTCCACTGAGATCACATTTCACCAATTGTTCAAATAGTAATACAGCAGCTACAGAGACTGGATTATTAGTTTAAGACGTTAAGTCTTAAGAGTCATATATGTGCATATGTAAATCATAGACATTATCTTTCATGTATCGGTCTTATTAAATAGATGACTTTTAATTCGTTTTGAACTTGTCTTAAGCTCTCTATTCATCTTTGTGTCCACTTTTTTGGTCTTTATCTGGTAAATTCTGAAATAGGGTATTTCTGAGTTGTTTTAAAATAAAAAAAATCTTAGTTTTGTCAATTTTTTTCTTTAGATCTACTTTTCAGTTTCTACATGTAACTCTAAATTAACAAGGTCAGGCAAATACAAGATTTTATGGTTGGCTTATGTGTAAGTATTCTTTCAAGTACTATGCAGTTATGAAAGCACGCAGAGGAAAACATTGCTTTACAGGATTAATAGACTAAAGAGAGGTTTAATTAAATGGTATTACGATATAGTTGGATTACTTACAGGTTTAGCATGGAGAATTTTTATTTAAAATGAGAAGAGTAAACACTTTTTGAGATTAATTAGATTTCTCTCATTATATCTTCTGTTCATTATAGGTTAGTTTGTTTTAGGTACAAGGTTATTTGTCACAAAGAGATGTCTAAGGTTTGGTTGCAAGCTGCTGTTTCATCTGGTGTCTCTAGAATTCATCTTCATCCTAGCAGTAGTAAATAATATGGAAAGAAGCGGTCCATCTTTGGAGTATGAAATGGTGGAAAGTTTGCAGTGGAGGAGTGTTGACCCTCTGCTGAGATGTATGAAGTGCTGTTTCTGACTTATTTGGTGGTTCCATAGGGTAGTTCAGGAAAGGGTTTTTTCAGTTCTTGGCTGAGGCGGATTTTTCTGAAAAGTGCAGTGTTGGTCTGACTATGAAGAGTTCTAGCAAAGGGTAAGTCCCACTTTACCGGGCCACAATTACTATCTTCCAATTGCATGGAACTGTGGAGATCCTGCTGAAACTTTCCTATTTTGAGAAATTCATCTGGAATTTGTAATGAGAATTGCAGACACAGAGACTTAGGCAGGAAATGTTTTTGATTTGTCAGGTGATAGACCTTAGAAACAAACCAAAATGGCAAGCAACATTAGAATTATCATGAACCTAACTACTCATGCAAGTCTTTGAAGTAAACAAATTGTTCTTTTCCTATTATTTCAAGATTTGTTGCTGAAGCATAGCTAAAATCTGTTTATCTTCAACCTGGACTTTGAGATTTGTCAGAATGGAAGTGTGCACAAGCCATGAAATGTGCTGAGGCTGAGGGGAGTGTGTCTGTGCTCTGACTCCTAAGGATGGGGCTGGAGCTGGTGTCATGCTGGCACTGTGGATGGAGGAAGCTGTACATAGCCTATGGATTTTGCTGTGCAAAAGATGCTTCTCCGTAGCAGAGCTGGAATGCAGCATTTTGACTGTCTGCAGCTGGAGTTCTTCCACAAACAAATTTGGGGTTGTTTGATTGGAGTCTGTACAGCTGAAGCTAAAATGTGTTTTTGATGGCTTTTATGGGAAGCGAGCAGGTCTTGTTAGCTCCTGCTGAGCTGGGCGGACTGGTTTGCCCAGAAGAGTTGAGGCTGGCAAAGTAACAGGAACAATGTAGCTCCCAGGTACACAAGTCTGGCTAGACAAGGAGATAACACCGGGGAGAGCCCACTGGATACATGGAAGGTAACATGGCTATTGAAGGGCCCATCCAAGAATGTCACACTTATGCTGGCTTCCACTGAGTTTGTGAGAAATCTGTCTTCAAGCCGTCACAGAAAACCTTTGGGTAAAGGAAATGCCTTACCTTTGGGTAAGGAAGTCTGTAAAAGCCAGTCGTAATATTACTTTACAAAACATGTGGCCCTCTGTTACAAAGAGGCTCTCAGTGGTCAAGGGGGCCATTTGGCAGTAGCTTCCAGCACTGATCATGGGCTCAAGGAAGCAGTACTTATAAACGCCAGACTTTTTCTGGCTTCTACTCTGGTGCATAGAAAGGTATTGCCTAGGACCCTGAGGGACTTAAAGCAAGGGAGCTCTGGCATGCCACTGTCACAGGGGCATGGCACGAATTACAGGGCAGTGGAAGAATGGAGAGTGTGGAAGTGTCAGATACTGCGGTCAGTTCCATAACTGCAGTGGCTGAATATACTTTGGCTTTATTTAAGAGAGGATTCATAGCAGCCAAAACTCAGACCTGATTGCAACATTGGGTGGGTACCTGAGTGGGTGTCACACTTGTCACTTTAATTTGCCTGGATATCTCTTCATGACTGCTTCTTCCTGATAAATTAATTCACAAAGAAAGAAGTTTAAAAAAAGAGGCCAGAAGTCCAGGGACATGACATGTCTGAACTTTTCAAACAGAGAAAAAGGCCCCAACATTCCAAAGGATCTGAAATTTAACTTAGTCCTGTTTTTGGAGAATAGTTCCTACCTCTTTGTCATCATGCTAGTGACTTTTTACACAGGCATATAGAGATTAAAAAAGAGGGAATGTTTTTAAATAACAAGAGGAGAGGTTTAGATTAGATGTTAGGAAGAAATTGTTTAGTCAAAGGTGGTGCAGCACTGGAACAGGTTGCCCTGTGTGGATGGCCCTTCCCTGGGACTGTTCAAAGCCAGGTTGGTTGGGGGTCTGAACAATGTGATTTAGTGGATGAAATCACTGCCTGTGGTGGCATCTCCCTGCTCTTACGGGGTTGCAACTCAATAATCATTAATGACACTTCCAACTCAAGCCATTCTGTGATTCTGTGTGGTAAAGGTAGCGCTGCTAGCAGTCAGAACTGAGTTTGTTTTCTTGGTGTCTGAAAGATGTTCCTTGTTCAGAAGATCACAATAAGCTCACTGGTTTTCAGAGAGTACCCAAGTTACATCCAGGTGTTTTTCTTAGAGTTAAAATAATAATACTGCTCATATATGTCACGGGCAAGTATCCACATGCAATGTTTCTCCTTGTTACACTAATCGGCTTTCATTATCCAGTAATGAGGTTAAATCTGAGTTTATATTAGGAAAGGATCAGCATATTTCCACCATGCATACTTTGAAATGTGATTGAATACGTTTGCCCAAATTTTGCAATAAAGCAATTGTGCCTACTTTCTCTGAGTAAAGGGGGAATTTGGAAGTGTCCTAAACTTCATGACAAAAGCATAAATAATTTTTTAAAAAACAGTTCCAAAACACTTTCCTCATCCAACATGTTTCTGTGCATTGTCTTTTTGAACTTGAACATTGCAGCTGTCTGTTTTAAAACACTTTATGTGCATGCCTCCCTGACTGTGTGTTATAGTAAGTTCACTTTTAAATGCGTGAGGCCTGTAAGTTTTGTAAGGAGTCCCCTCAGTTTTCCTTGTAACATTTTTTCCCAGTATTGCTGTTGAAACTCATGTAGGGGCTGATTGAGCTGCTTGTGCCTCTGAGAGCTGTGATTTTTACCTCCTAACACAGCGAAGGTTCTCTGCCTGGTCCTCACTAGATGACTTTAAGGTACAATCATCTGCAGCTGGGAGTGCTAGTTTTTGATGGAGCAGCAAACCATAGAAGGCAATGAGAGTCAGGAATATGAAGTAGATAGATTCTTTCACTGATCCTGTCAACATTTTGTCGTCTAAATTTTTTTATTGTAGCTGTGTGGAATCTGTTAGTGTAGAATGAGGATGCTGACAGCATTAGTATGTGCTTGGCTGCGGTGTTGCAGCACTCTAATAAGTTACAGCTTTGCAAAATAGGTTGCATTGCTCTTCTTGGAATAATGTAGTTAGTGAGAGAAATTATGAATGGTTATTTTTCTTTTTTTCATCTCTGTTTCCTAGACTGTAAAGGAAAAAGCTTTGTGCCAGCAGCATGTGAGTGGATGCACTGTTAATTATTTTCTACTTTATAATATTTCTGATATGGATAGCTGGGTGTTAGCTGCATGATACCACATAACCTGAGGCAAGCTGATGTTCTCATTTATTTGCTTTTGGAATTATGGCAGGTGACAGAAGGCTTGTTACTATTATTTGATTAACCGTATCATTTCTGGAGGATCAAAGTATTGAATGTCAAGATAAGCAGTAGTTATTGTAACAAGGTTTAGAAGAGTGTGAATTTTATTACTGGAAAAGCAAAAGAGTTAAAACTGTCCTCTGCACAGTAAGAAACACTTTACATTATACATATAGCTTTGTAGATAAAGCATCTTATTGCTAGTGGGTATATGTTTATTCTCTGTGGGGTGTGAAAACCTCTCTAAGCGCTACAACTCTTTTGGTCCTTGCTAACCTTGCCTGGAGAGGTAATTCTTGTGTATCTTGCAGCCCAGTTTAATGGAGGTGGGAAACGACAAGCATCTCCTTCTTCCTCAAATGACCAGCACAGGCAATTAAGAGCACCTGGAGGAGGCTTTAAACCCATCAAACATGGCAGTCCAGAATTTTGTGGGATCCTGGGAGAGAGAATAGATCCAACTATTCAACTGGAAAAACAGATGTAAGTAAGCACAGTAATTGCTCTCTAGCTCTTTGTCTCCCCACTTACAGGAACATCAAATGCCCAGATCCTGCTGTCCCCCTTCCCTCTTTAGAATCTCCAGAGCCTGAAAGACCTACTCTTACTAATCCTGCAACTAGGATTAGTCCTATGACTAACTACTTACCTGTAAATAATTTTTGTGGGGGAAGAAAATAGTGTTAAACAGGAAGCTCATCTCAGGAACAGTGAATTTTATCTGTCAAGTATGTACAGTTATTCCATTTTAAACCTGGTTGTTTATACTCCATTAAGGATAAAAGTGCTGTATATCACATATAACCAAATTCTATTTAAAGGTGCATGAACCCCATATAGTTGTAGCTGCAGAGCACATTTCTAATACATCAGGTTTGCCTTGCATTTGGCGGTGATTCTCCTCCAGGGAGAGAATGATAAGATCACTTAAACAGCTTTCAGAAAAGAGATTGTTATTTCCACTCTTGTGCTGTCAAATTTGAGAGTGATATTTAGTTGCACTTTTATCATCTCCAAATTCAGGTTCTGGGTAAATTCCCTGTAGTGAATGCCTGGTATCCACAAGAGTGGCCCCTGTCCTGCCTCACTGTTGCCCTCCCTTGAACAATTTGGACAGACTGGCTTGTGTGATGGAATGACCCACTGTCCTGAATTGAAGGGGCCAGAATTCCTGCTACAGAGAAAAATCCTCATGTGGAGCAATTTACAAAAGTTAGACTGATATTCCTGGGATCTGAGAAGTCAGTGGGTTCATGCTGTCTCTTGAATCCCTGAAGGCAGTCCACTCAGAAGCTGTCATTTTGGGTTACAGGCAGAATTTCTTTGCACTGGCAAGGGAGGTCATAATTTAGCAGGGATGTGAGTGTGCACTTTATGAGAATACTTTGTTCCTTAATGCTAGTGGTATTGAGAGTATTAACAATCCTTTTACACTTCAAATCCTCAGTAGGAAGGAATCTTCTCCCAGTGTTTGAGAGGAGGTAGTTCCAGAAATTGCTTTTACTTTGACATTCTATTTTTCAGGCAGTATTTGAAAGCTTAAGTTTGAAACAGATAATAATGTTGTCGTGTTCCATCTTATCAACCTCAGCCTTTGAATCATCTGCCTATTGACTGGTTGTGTGCTTATCTTCAGAAGAGGAAGTAGCAACCATTATTGTGAAATCAGCCACTGATATTGTTAAGTAAATTTCTAAAAGACTGTAAATTTAACTGTAAATTTAGTCCTTCAAGTTGGGTAGTTCCAGCTCACCAAAATCATTTGCCCAGTCCCAAATATATTTAAAATAATTGCAGGAGGGTGGGTAGCTATTACCTAATTTTTGACTCATAAATATGTTATGGTGTCATTCTATCTTATAGTATTACTGCAGTTAAATGTTACAACTTAAAACTGTAGGTCTGGTTTTGCATTCTTAACTCTTCAAATGCCAGTGACACGAGGCTGTTTTTGATTCTTCAATATGATGGATCAAACCTAAAATGAGTGCACAGTTAACAATGATGCATCAGAAAGTGCAAGAGTTCGCATTTACTTTACCATAGATAATTCAAATTATTTAAGTTTTAATAGTGAGACATCTCCGCAGCACATGCCAAACCTTTCCTTCTTTTTCTGCGAAAGTGGAGTCTGTTTTTGCAGAAAGGAATACAAGATCTAAAGAAAAGGATGCACACAAATTGGCAAGTGGATGGGTAGGTTAGGATATTCCCCAAACAGGCAGAAATACCAAGGTGTGTTAGTATACTTAGAAAATATTTTTAGTTGCTTGTGACTGAGGAATCTGTAACTGTGAACTTATTAACTCATGGACCCAGGGGATTCAAAGTAATTTGTTCTATTTCCTCAATAACAGTGTAAAGAAAAAGTGTGTTCTGCTGTTTCCATTGTCTTAATGAAAGTGAATCCCTCCCAGCCCTATAATCAAGATCTGGCAGTTTCCTGTTTTGGTCTAACTCGGAAACAGAGTAGTGTTGTGCATTATATAAGCTGCAATAGCTTATTATACTTACTGTATAATTGATGCTGCTCTCCTGTCTTCAGTGGAGTTGTGGACCCTTAGTGGCTGAAACTTGACCATCAGGAAGAGCATTCTGTAAATCAGGGTACTTACAAACTTGGGAGGAGATCCTGATAAGGGTCAAAGTGTGTGGTTATGTTAGAATTTTGCTTTCAGGTTTGCATTGTGTGCCTGTGTTGTCCATGATATCTTGGAAGATGTTCAGGCTATTCCATACTTTTGCACTGGTGTCTTTCACAAGCTGTCATTGCACTTTTTAAAGACTACATCACTGATGTTTGAACCTTTGACCTTTCTTCACAAATGCTTATATGCTGACATCTAATAAAATTGGCACACCTGGGACAAACAGACCCAATACAGTTGAACAGCGAATCACTCAGGAACTTAAAGCTGCTTATCGCACTTTGCTTATCGCACTAGGTAGCTTGAACAGGAGCAATCAGGGTGTCCCAATTGCATGGGCATATGACTCACAAACAATTACGCTTCTGGAAACTGCTGTTTACTGTCAGGTGTAGCCAAAACAGCTTCCAGACGTCACATCAGAATCAGATGTTATCTCATCAACTGTTTTACTTTCAACTCTTAAAAGCAGCTTCCTCAAACCAGCCCTGTGTTCTTTTTCCATTTCTCTCTGAATATCAGAGTCCAGCATCTCCCTTATTTTGGTAAGGTAATATTTCACTTTTGTTTTATTTGGTCTTTTTAGGAGAAAAGAAAATAAAGATAACTGTGGCTAACAGGAAAAATTTTAAATTTCTCCCGAAACCATTTCTTGATTCACACTTGCATTAATATTATACCTTCACACTCAGAAGGCAATCTAGTCTTTTAATTGCTTGTTAAGAAATATCTTTCACCGGTAAATATCTATATGGGAGATGGGGAGAAGACTGCCTGAAATAATTTGTATCTGTGTCTCCATCTTATTTGTGAAGTGATAAAGCTATCTGAGCCTCCCTTTCTAGTCTATCTTGACTACACAAAGTATAACCTCTTTTTAGTTCCCTCTAATGCAGACTTTGGTTTTAATCAAGCACACAAGGAATTTTTAATTTGGGCACCAACTTTTATTCTTTTAGCACATTCATCAAAATTGACAATGGAGACACCAGCACAAGGTAGTTAAGAAAATTATTTCTGTCAAAGAGATTTATCTGGTCTTTATTCACCTATCCTTTAGTTGGAGCATCTTTCTTAGGGTAAGAATAAATGGAACAAACTCTTACACAAAGCAAGCAACAGTTCCTGGTAAGAGCAGACAGAGCACATCTTTTGTGTACATTGTCTTGCTTAGGCAGGTGTGGTAGTGTCACATAGTGTTTCAAGTGCTCATGGCAGTTGCAGGGAGGGCGAGACCTTCCTCAGAGACGTGTTTGACACAGTGCAGGGCCAGACACATTGCATGGCTCTGGAAACTTAGGGAAGGGTCAAAGTGCTTACTTGTGGAGTCTGTGATTTTGAAAGCTGATACAGAGCACCATGCACTGAGAAGCTTCTTTGTTTGCGGTGGCTAGTTTAATGAAGGACCTCTCCTCTCCCAGTTTCCCTTTTTCCCCTGAATTATTCACATTCACTCCTCAGATCCACCACAGATTTATATAAAGCTCTCAGAGTTGCCATAGCTGTGTTTAGAATATGCCTTTTTGATAGATCTTCACACTTTATCACTCTCCTCCTTTTTCAAAGATTTATTTTAGCAAATCTTTTCCACTGTTAACTATTTATGTTCTCCATGTGTGATATTCTATGTCTTTGCATTTGTTAGGGTTTTTTTTTTAATTTTGCATATTAGTTTAAAAACTGATATATCCCAGGGATGAAATAGAAAAAATGTCTGTGTCATGGATCTGTTTGCAGGACAGATTATAGTCTGTTGTTCTAAATGGGAATTTCTTACATAAGCATGTACACCAGTCTTATTGTGTGTTTTGCTGATCTTAGTTTTTCCCCTTGGCTGACAGGAGCTACAAGCCTCCATGATTTGTAATAGCTTCATCTAGTGCTTTTTATCCATAATACATTAGATTTTAAAGTTATCCATGTGCTATTGGTAACAATTGACACATTAAAAAATTAAGTAGTGAAAGCAATGTAAGTGGGAATATGTGTGTGTGTATTAACCTTTTTGCTTTTTTCTAGATGGTATCATGGAGCAATCAGTCGGACAGATGCAGAAAACCTGTTACGTTTATGTAAGGAGTGTAGCTACCTTGTAAGAAATAGTCAAACAAGCAAGCATGACTATTCTCTTTCACTGAAGTAAGTACTTGTCAGTAAAACGTAGTAAATGTATTTATAAGACCTAATTTATCTTGTGCCATACAAGAAAATTATCCAGTTTGCTTCTCCACTGTTTTAGCTACAAAGGACTCCAGAGTGTTCAGGACTGCATGATGTATAGTTACAGTCACTGAAATAGTACCTTCCTGTCTGGGGATGTTAAGAGATTTTTAGTCTTCACTTGATGTCCACTGAACTAAATAAACTTAGTTTAAACTTAATTTTTTTTCTGGTTCTAATCTGCTGCTTCTGCTTTAGACTGAGTAAGGAACTGTATTGTTTGGGGATTTTATTCCTTTTGTTTTGTGTGTTTTACTGGAGTTGCTGCAGTTCTTCGAAGTGAAAAGCCCAGGATTGAGGATAAAAGATCTACAGAACTAGGAAATGAGCAGTATTCCAGTCTTAGTGCTGCTCTGAGTTTGCCTTACCTAGCTTAGGGTGAGCAGGGTACCCTACAGATGTTGTCTTCACCATACCATAAAATGGATTCATAGAACAGCAGGGGTTGGAAGGGAGGATCAAAGATCATCTAGCCCAACTCTCCCACCCATGACAGGATAATAATTAATTTTAATAAAAAATAATAAATATTTCATTTTCAGGCTGAGGAAGATTGTCAAGGTTTTCTGTGCAGGAGAAAAAGAAGCCCCTTCACCTTGGTATAGGCTGTATGGGTGCAAGGATACATGTTTCCTTTCTTTCCTTCCTGCAGGATAGGGTCTGATGTGGAACCTAACCTTCCAAGTAGGTCTGAGGTGCAGGTTGACTTGCCCTTTTCACTAGCATTACTCCTGCTGGTTTGGCTTTTATGCCATTTCTTCACAGGTCTACTCTGAAAATACATTTTACTGCTGGCATGATGGTGATACCTGGTTGTAAAAAACTGTTTTATAAATTGCACCAAAGCTGGTTCTTTTTGTTGGAAGTTTATAATTCCATTCTAGAACTTGAGAAGAAAAATATTTTGTAGGAGTCTATTTTAAATCATTATTCCTCTGCTATCATTTTTTGGGATCTCTGTAATGAAAAGGTTTGCCTTGAGCTGGAACACATCTGCTTTAGAGTGTGGTTCAGTTCCTGTTGTCTCTTTTGTAATTTGATTTGTGCATTCTCTGATATAGGTGTCCTCTAGATATTTTCAAACACTGAAGCATTAATGGCACAAGCTTTGGAATAAATTTTCCCTCAGGCTTAAATTTACTCCTAAATTCAAAATCTTGGAGTATGATTTTTAAAAAATCAATTTCACTTAATTCTTCCATCAGCCCAGTGATTTTTGTTATATAGCCAGAGCAAAACTTCCAGAGGAAAATGTGACAGTTATAATTATATTTTGCTGCTTTGGACAGCTGAGTTCTTGCCTTTGGTATCCTTTTGTAGTCTCTTCACACAGAACTGCAATGTTCCCATTATCTATAAGGTTGTGTTTGGGCTTCTCAGGGACCTTTACTACCATATGTGAGTCAGCTTTTTTTTTTTGGTTAAATGTTTCATTTCTGCTCCAGGGAAAAAGCATGAATCACACCCTAATTTTGTACTGAGATTATGTAACAGTGATTTAAAACCTATTCTTCTGTTTCATGTGACAAGCTTTTTCTAAAACTAAACAGAAAGCAAAAACCAAACCCAAACCACTTCACTCTAGTTTTTGAGTTTTCTTTTCTCTAGTAACAAAAGATTGTTTCCTAAAACACAGCAATGAGAATCTACCCAAATACTACCCATATTTGAAAAGTGAAAAGATGGTAGAACTTGCTCATTTTCATTTAATGTGACTGAATATTGCATAATGGAGACATCTCTGAACACCATTTTTTCCAGTAGCAGAAAACCTTTTTGTGTTCTGTGGGCATTGAGAGAGCCAGACAGGCTTAACTTGCATGGGGAATTTGTGTGAGATATTTGTCTTATTCAAATTCCAAAAGTTATCATTCCAAATATAATTAAATGAGCCTGAAAATAGCATTATTGCTAAATTGAAATGCATCTGTGTATAAAACAGTCACTGAGGAAGTTTATGCTGCTCATGTCAATAACTGTCGCCTTGAGATGGTGTAGTTTACCAGTCAAATTTAATTGTATGTGAATTAGCTATCTCGGGGGGCATAAGAGAAGGTCTTATTGAAGTGCACATTTATGTTGTTCCTCTCAGTTAGAAGCAAGAACTGATATTGCTGGTAACAAGTGCTTGAAGCTAAAAGTATCTTTCTGTGCATTGGGACCCATAAGAGCTAAGCCTCTTTGTCAGCATTAATTAAATTCTGCACAGCAGAGGAGGGAAAGAGTATGATCTACCTTTCCAGAGCAAAATGATCCCAAAGGCATGAGGGGCAGCTGTACATTCTTTTGAGTCTTCTCTGTCAGCCCTGGATTGTTCCCTGTGTTTCATCTTCTCTGTATTCCTTTAGGGTTTTACATATTTGGCCCACTCTTTCATTAAACAAATTATAATTGCAGAGGGCTGGGTAAAAATTGGAAACCCATACTCCTGGTAACTGTGCTGTAACCAGAAATTCATGGCTGCTATTGAAATGCCCAGTTTCAAATTCCTTGCCTGATACCTATTCTTTACTAACAAGCAGACTGGTGAAAAGGGTAGATGCGCAAATGAAACAGGGAGAGCCATTTCTTACTTATGTTTTAGGTGTTCAGCAATTACTCCAGTGAACATCAAGCTCACAGAGGTGCCTTCCTGATGTAGTAATAGAACAGCATCTCAGGGTGAGGTTATCATGTTTCAGTCTTGCTCAGTGAAGACCAGGCACCAACTGGGCTCTACTAGCTAATCCTTTCAATCAGAATCTCCCCCTCCCAAGGCTCTTGCAGCAGTGTGCACCCTGCCCACACCACTTCGTTTCCTGATTCACATTTCAATTTTGGAAAATGTGACTATTCTTACTTTTAGATAAGGATTGTCTCACAAATTAACTAAATGTGCAGTCTGTGAGCAAAACCAGTAACAGGCATTGCTTTCTGTTCTGTCAGATAGTTCCTGGAAGTGCAGAGCTGAATTCACAGAGGGTGGTGCCTTTTGACATCCTGATCCTGTGGACTCATAAACAGGCATGTGGTTTCCCTGAATAGCAAAGGAAACTGCAAGCTACATTTTTTTTTCTCATTACAGTCTGTAGAAGTGGTCCTGGTTTCAAAGCTGAGTACATAAACTTTTGATAGTTCTGGGTTCTGGATAAATACTAGACTTGCACCTTTCTGTTGATTTTTGTTCTTGGAAGTAACTCTTGTAATATTGTAAAAATTGCTAGTTTCTTCCTATCAGTATAATTTACAAAAAAAGTCGTGGGATTTTTGATGTGTCTCTAAATTAGCAATTGAATAAAAATATTTAAAAGTGTATTACTAGGCTCTTGTTAGCCTAAATTGTAATGATTCCTGGCTAGAGTCCTGGCTATTATCAGAAAGCATGGATTCTGTCACTCCTCTGGAAAATCCCACAAGCTGAAGATTGTCACTGCCTTCAAGGCAGCAGATGGGAGCTGGTTGTAGAGAATGGAGCCTGGGCTCAGTAGTGATCTTCACACCTTGAGTGCGAGTGAACACTTCTACACCTTATTTGTAGGGGAAAAGACATTGTTTGTGTTATCATGCAGACAGTGTCCGTCAGGTATAGAGTGACAGTGTTGTCCAAAACCAGTTCATAGGCCAGCTTCTTAATGTCTTCAGCAAATGATTTTTCTTTTTTTTTGTCTGGGCTTAAGTAGTGAGTTTATTTTTCAGAGGAGTTTTTATTTTATTCTCTTGTTGCTGTACACTGACATAAAACATTATAGGCTTTGTTCAAATAACAGCATGTAATACAAGTTAAAATTATGGATTGGAAAATCATTTCAGAGTGGAAAAATAACACAACATATATTTCCTATATTGCCAGAATTAATTTTTTTCTGATGCTATTGAAAAGTTGTTGCTTTTTTCTTTGTGCAAATGACATTTCATCAAAATGAATGCAGAAAATCTGTTCTGACAAAACAGTGCTTTCTTCAGAAAAATAAGGCTTCAGAAGACTTGGCCAAGCTTTCTGATTGTGAACACTGAATCATGTTTCAAGCCATTAATATATCCTGGAAAAAATACCAGGTTTAATAGCTAATTAATATTTATTAAACCTGCTTTTATCATACTTTATGCATAAGATCAAAAAGCATGTTCTGATTAACTGTCTGCCCAATTCCTTTCCCATCCTCATCGGGTTTTGAAATCTGAAAGAAAATATGTGGGGAGGTTGCAATTCAAAATCTATTGATGTTAAGGTTGTGTTGCCAAACATTTTAAACAAGGTGTGACTGACTATTAGTCATGTATCAAGTTTGTGTCTGTGTAAACATCTGTGCTTTAGAGTTCCAAAGAAATTTGGTATGGGGATCAGCAATTAGCAATTTGTTTTCCTCACCCATGGGAATGGTTGCAAAAAAGGAAAGAAAGGATGGAATATTGTCTTTAATATCACTGTTTTGTCACTGTTTTCCCTCAATTGAATGAAAATTGGGGGAAGAGTTATTGCAGCATTTGAAAAACCACAATAACATTCAGAATTCATATGGTAACAATATCACAGTAACAATATCATTTAGTTCAGGTCCCAGCATCTTCTCTTGCAAAATATGCTTGGTCTTGTCTCTTTAAGGCACTGCCTCTCATCATTGTTCACATATGTGAACTTGCTTTCATGTTTAGGTTCTTTTCTTTGAAAATCTTGGGCCTAGCAGGTTCTAATAGTTGTTGCTGAGCCGAAAAGTATGCATTCCAAAACCAGGACTCAGTCAGGCACTTGTCCAGGTAGACCCCAACAGTGCTTTGAAAACTAAGCAGAAACTTAAAATCACTTCAACCATGAAGCTTTTTTCCCATCATTACCTGAAATTTCAGTAATCTCTTTGCATACAAAAATCAGAGCTTACATGGGAAGTGTTTGGAGGAGAGGAAGAGGCAGTATGACTGCCAGGTTCCTTTTTGACATAGTCTCTGTAATTCTAGTCACTGGTCTAGCAGCATTGGTGCTGTTAATCAAGTGCAGATGCATTTTGCCCTTACCTGTTACTAAAGCACTGATTCTCTGAGTCCAGGCATATGAGAAGAGGGGAGACTGTGAGAGAGTTTTTGAGGACAAATAAAGAGTGAGACAGCACAGAAGGATCCTTAGTGTCGACGTGAAGAGTTTCACAGAATAGTTTACAGATGAAAGTGTTTAATTCAAGGGCATGATCTCAAGTTTCCAAGTAGTCTTTCTTCCAACTTAATGTGTTCTACATTATAGAAGATAAGAATTGTTGGCGGGCAGATAGCGCATTTGCAGTGTAATTTTTGGAAACTGAAAGAGAGCAGAAAGGAAGTGAAGGAGGAAAATGTTTGAAAACATGATCTTTGCTTTCATCCACCAGTAAGCCTGAAATAATGCTCAATTTAAAGACTTCTGCACTGACAGAAAAGTAGCCAGGATAGAAATCACTAACAATCACTAAAAATGTGGTATTGGCTGCAAACACTAGCAGTTAGCAAAACTGGTTCAATGACTGAATGTTCTCAGTCTACTCCTTTATGAGCAGAAAATTTGAATGTGAGGCACTGCAAAGCTTTGAAGTCAGTTTCACATGCCTCCCAGTTGCCTAGAGAGATCTATTTGAGAATGGACCTCTGGGGATGTCTAGTCCAAACCCCTGTGCCAAGCAGTACATGTTTACCATGTTGCTGAGTGCTTTGGAAAACTTCTGACCTGCTTTATCTTGGTTCCTGGGTTCTAGGACTCATATGAGGAAGAAGTCCCTGTGTCAAGTGCAAGGGAACTCCCTTGCAGCTTGTGCTTGTTGACTGAGAAACTTCTGTTTTCTCTGCGACTCTCCGTTTTAGGCAGTGAGTGATTGCAACCTGACATCCCCCATCTCACCTTTTCTTCTCCTGGACACTTAACAGGCACAATTCCCTCAACCCTATCCTCGTACATCAGATATTCCCATCCCCAGACCACGTTTAGTGCTCCTGCTCTGGATATGCTCCAGTATTGACATTCTATAATTATGGGACACCCCTCTCACCAGATACGGCTGCAGCCTCACGAATGCTCTGTAGAAGAACTAGTCATTGTCTTCCAGCAATTGGCTGTACTTTGCTATGGAACTCAGGGCTGCAGTAGGCCTTCATGGGCAGACCACTGAATCATTCTCCTTCCCACCATGTGCCCTCCCTACCACAGTTCCTTTTCTGGCTTGTTGTGCCCTAGCTTGCACTGCTGCTTGGGTTTGTTCTATTTCAAGGGCAGACCCTGTAAATTTGCCTTGTATACATTTCATTAGCCTGCTATTCATCACTTTTAGCTCACATTCTTTGTCCCTCACTCTCACGAACAGTGTGGCCTTCCAGAAGTCTCACCTGTCAGATATATGGCAGAGATTCTTTTTGTGTAAGCTCAGTGACTATGTTCCACACAAACCTGAATATATACCCGTAGGTCATTCTTAGGGAAGCAATAGCTGTGTGTCATGAATACATGGCTTGTAGCAATTTGTTCATGCTATGTACATCGTCTTCCTCTTCAAAAAAGGCTTTTTCCTTTTCTGCATGAATGTGCCCTTAAAAGATTGTTCTCCAGTCCTTGCCATATTTCTGAAATGAACATGCACCTGTGATTCCATTAACGTATCTGCACACTTTTAAGTAATTTTGTAGCAAAGCAGTTTCATAGTGAACAGTTTCATAGTGAGAGCAATACATGCGTCCTCATAATAAGTATTTAAAGATGTTGCTCTTATTTAAGGGAAATAATTTAGAGATCAATTATGACTCAGTAGATATATTTTCCCACTAAGAAGCCAATATTTAAAGCAAGATTTTAAGCATGTAGAGCTATAATTATAGTTCCTGCAGAGGTTTCTGTGCACCAGAAAGGTTCTCTTCATAAGAGAATTGTTGAATACATGAAAGATATGGGCTTGGTTGTGATACAGGTGCTTACAAAGGGAATGCTGCACCTGCTAACTAGAATATTGTCGCTATAGAGGCAGGCACAACACACAAGAGCCACACTACTTCAGAAGGCTAATATCTGTTTATTACAACAGTGCACTGTCTTTTATACCCTTTACACAGTTTACACTTTCATCATTGGTCACAATTAGTCACGATAACAATCATTGGTGGAAAGTTCTCCACCTCTATTCTTCCCAGGGCCTTTCTAAAAATACGTTCCACAGCTGTGGGGTATTTTTCCTAGTTATCTTCTTTTTCTCCTTCTTCACTTCTTAGCCTCCATGCCAACAGCCTTGGTCAGAGAATACATCTCAAAACAAGTCTCATTCATTGACCCTCTCTAACGCACAGATCGGCTGTGGGTCCTACTATAGAATATGGCAGATTTTAGAGAAGCTGGGTTTAACATAATTTGTTTTCCTGCTGCATCTTTCTGCGTCATCTTGAATTGGGTTTCTTTGCTGACACAGACCAACTGCAGTTTTAACTACTGTCTCTGTCCCTGGACACACCTAGAAGAAGCAATGGCTTGGAGCCAGAAGGTTAGGGATTGGGACATCAAACAAGCTGTAAAAACCTAAGCCTCATTAACCATCTTGACGTGTAGGAGCTGTTGTTTGCGCTTGTGTTGCCCTAGCTGAACTCTACACTTTTAAAGTAGCCTATATGTTATGTTAAGATAGCAGACACTGAAGGGTTACTTATGGGAAGAGCTGAGGCCAGCTTTACCTCTGGTGCTGTACAGCAGAGGGGCTGCTACCCATCAGAGTGGAATTGTGTTGGACAGGTTCCTTTGCCAAGGGCAGGCAGGGCAGTTCCATGACACTCTTCTCCTGCTGCATAATGACGAGCATTCCCTGTAAGAGATTGCCTGCAGAAAGACCACAGGACACCAGCCCTTGCTCAGTATAGTGCTCAGCCTAGTGCAGTATTATGCCATGAACCTTGGGAACATGCTCACCTGGAGTAATATTCCCACCTGAAGCCGCCAGATTATGCACAGAGATGTGTTCTGGACAGTTACTACCAGGCTGGAATGGTAACGTCTGCCCTGAGGCTTCCACACGTAGAACAGGATACATCTTGTCTTGCCTAGCTGAGGAAAGCTCAGGGCCTGCTTGTGCCTATGAAGGGACCCTCAGACCTTTGACAGACCAGCACCACAGGTATTTGGGTCCAGAAGTAATGACTGGCTGTAGTGAAAATAAGTGTTCATTGGAAAATATTGGAGGAGTTGGATCAAGGGCTGTGGGGAGGAAATGGATTATCTTCTGGCACACCTCTGTGTGAGACAGCCTTGCACAGGCTGTACAGGTGCTGGAAACAGAATAACTGCCTTAGGGTGCCTTTGTGGTGAACTGTCCATGGGGGTTTGCAGCTAGCACTTGGAGACTGTCAGTCTGGCCACTGCCTTGACCTGCCATCCAGGAACTACTGGCATTTTGTTCTCCTAGTTTCCCCTCCATAAGGAGAGCCTGCTGGGGTGCTGTGCCCCTCTTCCCTGTGCATAAGCATGAACTTACACTTTGCTTTCCTTGCAGGAGCAATCAAGGTTTTATGCATATGAAGCTGACGAAAACCAAAGAAAAATACATCCTGGGTCAGAACAGCCCTCCCTTCGACAGTGTTCCTGAAGTCATCCACTACTACACTACAAAAAAGCTGCCTATCAAAGGAGCAGAACACTTGTCCTTGCTCTACCCTGTGGCTGTACGGACTCTCTAATAACCTAGACTCACCCCTTCCTGTGGATGGGAGGTGAGAGATAAGCTGGGTTGCACAGAATTCATTGCCAGAATTCAGAGCTTGAGTCTATGATGGAGAGAGGCAGCCTTTAGTCTTGTGAATGTGGGCTCTCTGCAGAGTCTTGAGACTGTTGTCTGTGAGAGTTGTCTATGGGACTTTGTGTGTGATACACTTGTGCTGCAGCATGCCTCTAGAACTGTATTGCTGCATAAGAGAAAGAACACTTATTTTAGTGCAGGGAGAGCAGATTACCTTCCCAGACCTTCTATGTCAATGAAAGTGCTTCCCAACAAAAGTTCTTCCTTCATGCTTTGAGAAGAATCAACAAGTTCTTCTCAGCAGTAAAAAACTAACAACTTTTATTTTCTTGCTACCCTGAGAAACTTCTCCATGAGAAAGAGTAACCTTACTCTGAGGGACCCTAGGGTGTTCTTGATGGACCTGAGAAGGAGCTGCTTAACAGGCAAGTCTCCAGCTCTGGTCACATAGCTTGATGGGTTTGGGATTTTTTTAATGCAGTTTCTTGGGGTAGTCAAATGTTGAACTTCTATAAGCCACACAATCTTAAAATAATTTTGTGAGAGCAAATCATGGTCAATTACTTATGAATAGGGGATGTAGTTAAACAGTAGTTTGTTATATATTTTTATCCTTTTTGGTACAATAATCTCTTAATGTTTGCAAGTTTCATTTGTAGGTACAGGCAGCTAATTCTGTTTGGGGCAGTTACACCATAATGTTTTAAGTAGTTAGAATAAGTAATTTTGATATGTGGGTTAGTATTTATGCATGAGGGTGGTCAAAGGCTTCTACAAAGCTTTAGTAGGCAAAATCTTCACTTGCTCGTTCATCTGGGTCAAACAGCTGTCCTATTGATGTAGCAGGCTAATGTGTATCACACTGCCTTTTCACAAGATGGCTTTTGCAAGATGGCTGAGAGAACTGCAGTATGTAGCAGAGCAGAATTTGTTTTTCTGGTCTACCAAGGCATTCTTAAGACATAGCCCTGCTGGCACATACCTTCTAACCAGTGCTCTTTTTCAGCATGAGCAGGAGCCTGTCTCCTGCTGTATTCCAGTCACTGCCAGCCAGAAGCACTGTGGAAGCTGCTCTGTTTCTTAGCCCTGCTGACTCAGTGCCCATCCACTTGGGACATATTTTCTACATGCTCTTTGTGCTCATTCAGTGAGATAAGTGAAAAATTATAATTGTACACAAGCTGGAACTGGGGAATCTATAGCCTTATAGTCCTCATGTTGTGCCATCTCCCACATATGTCTAGAATGTTGTGCATTAACCCATCAGCTGGTATAGTAGCAAACTGGTTATATGCAGGTTATGTATTTTACAGACAGCAATAGGACTGTGAAATTGTGTGCTATTTAATTCAGCTTTCTTAGCTACTACTATTTTTTAATGTATGCTTAGAAAGAAGTGCAAATCTGAAAATTGTAATGGAATAACCACTTACTGCCTGTAAAAGTTGTGCTTCATGGTATTGTCTAATCTGGTAAGAACCTCAAGGATGACCCATGTACTGTCACTGGTGCTAGATATTCTGTTTCCTTTTAAGCCTGCCTTATTCTTTTTATGGCATCCAATGCAGATTGAACAGAAGTTGATCATATGTATGTGAAGAGCCCAGTGTCATTCTGTGCAACAATGGTAGTGGGTCAAACTGTCTGTCTCACCAAGAATTGGAAGCTGCATTGAAATAGGTTTTCCAGTTTTCCAAGGAGGGTGGCGCAATGGAAGACGAAGAGACAGCATTCCTCTCCAAGTGAAAACAAGCATCCCCTTTTCATGTATCCATCTACCTGCTTTTTTAATTTCCCTAAAGTCTTTATTTTTTTGACATCACCCGACTGAAAAGAGCATACAGGCACTTTTAAGTTAGTATATTCTCTCACCAGAGTAGGAGCTTATGAAGGTGGCAGAGTTCACACAGGTTAGGAATCAGGTGACGTCTGCTCTGAGTCTTGGCCTTTGTGGGCTGGAGCAACACTATCATGCCCTTTGAGACAGAAATATGTTATATTTCTCCTTTTGTGTGTTGAATCTGGCATGACTGCTGTTTCATGGTCTGTTTCTCTTCTTTAAAGGGAAAAAAAAGCATGCCCCTACTCTAATAGCAATTACTAGTAGAAACCAATAGCATCATTAACCAAGGCCTTGTCTGGCTTCCTTAAGCACTTTGTCTTTAATACATGGGGATAACTATTGTACCAGACCTTTCTTGTCATGGGTCTGATCAAAAATCAGATGAAGCCAGCAAGCGCCATTTTAGTGCAAATTTTGGGTTGGGATCCATTGCTTCATACAAATCATGTGAATATGCATCATACAAATGAGTAGACCACTTATTACAGCTTCAAGGATCAGATCAAGGCTCTTGGTTCAGCAAGAGGAAACTATCTCAGAACGTATTGGTTGTCCATGGGAAGGTTTTTTTATTATTTTTCTAAAAGACTTTTAGAAAGTACTCAGTAATTGCAAAATAAATAAAACCAGGATTTTGTTTGCACTGTAATGTTGTCTTTGTTTATTTAAGTGATTGTATGATATTTTTCCAGTGAAGGAATATTCTTCCCAGATTTTTTAATGTACAGTGAAAATGCGGTGTGTTAACAGTGTGTAGTATTGCGTATAGGTGGAAGATCTTGTAGTGATCATGCCTATATAGCACATTAAAAGTTTATTTTAAAAAAATATAAACCTCTCCCTTTTATTCCTCTGATTGTCCTTGTGTACTCAGATTGTCATGAATAGCTAATAATTGAAGTGGCCTTTTAGAACAACTTGTGTTTATATATCTTAACTGTGTTGTGAAAGTAATCATTAGGCTGTAATTTGGAGTCTGGAAAATCATATGTCTCAGTTCTACCCTGACTAATTCTCTTGATAATGTGCACCTTTACAAGGGCTGACACGAGTGCATGTGTGAATGATATTGCTCGTGGTGTCCAAGGAATCCAGTTATTGCTGCTAACAGCATAATACTGGTGAGTCACTTTTTGCAGTCTTTGTAAGAGGTGTTAATTAGGCTTCTATTCTGATGAGTATTTCACAGCATGGTGAAAGCTGTGAACATCTGTACGACACATAGGAGAGCTTTAGTGGCCAAAATTGCATTTCACAGCTCCTTCCATAATTGGAAAGTCATTTAGGTTTGTGGAAGTACAGTCACCATGGTTTCTGTACTCAATAACAGATTTTTGTCTTACTTTGGAATTAAGTCTTCAGAGACAGGATGCAAAGCATGGGGCTGAATTAAGTGCAAAGGTACAAACCAGATGTTTGCAGCTTTTCAAAGAACATGGCCTGAATCTATGCTCTGATGAAAATGGTTACTGCTTGGAGGATGGCACATTCTTCTCAGGAGGATGTGCTTCTCCTCAGCATCCCATTGGGTTTTGTACTTTATCTTGATGTCATGGCTCAAGCTGGCAACACAAACACCATGTGGCAATGCTGGTGGAGTCCACAAATGGTATCTGTTTTTATGCAGGTGTGATTCCATTTCAACACTGCTGCACTGCTAAACTATACTCTGGTGGACTCAGTGCTCTGCTGCTTTAAGTTATTCATGCTGTCCTCAGGTAGTGCCTCAAGTGATGCCTGAGCAAAACATGCACAGTCTTAACAGAATTTTAAACAAACAAATTAAAGACCTCACGCCACACACTACTCAACTATTTCCCAGTAGAGAGGGTAAAACAAAACAGATTTGGAACAGAGCTATCTATACTCCTAGTCTGAGCAAGGGGTGAAGAAAAGAAAAAGCAGATTCAACTGGTTTTCATATATTTTTTTCTTTTTTAATGATCTGTAATGATCCCACATAAAATACTGCATATTGCTTTCTTTCATTACTTGTTCTGGAGGCCCCAGTAAGAAGGCAAGAAGAAAATAAGGAAGGAAATTGTAGCAGCTGAACAAAGTTGTTGATCTGAAATGAAGCAAAGGGATGACCATGTACAGTTCAATTTTCTGCAGCATGTGATTTCCCGTCTCAAGCCTTGAGTTTCCTCTGCAAACCAGGTATGCACAATCTAGAGATAATGTGGTGACTTCAGTGCTCTGCACCTTGTATTTAGTTCAGTGACAAGATTAGACCAAACATTGCCTTTGCTCTCAGGGTCCCTGAATTGCATCTGTTGCTGCTGACAATTCCAAGACCGTAGCTTGGTGAAGCTTGTTGGCAAGTTGATTATATTAACCCATTCCCCAAGTCTACCTCCAAGAAACGATGGTTTTAACCACAGTAGAAATATCAACAGGATGGCTGGAAGTCTACTGAGTTGCATATGCCTTGGGGATGACTGAAATACGATGATTATATGAAGTTAATGTATAGGAAGAGTTACAAGATTGTTTGTAGAGTAATGGCTAGATTGTGTCAGGTAGTATGGGCTAGGCCTGGCTGAAATTTAACTATGAAAGAATAGAGAAGAAAAAGATAACCATTTACAAGTAAACAGCTTGTTAACTGCTCTGAAAGTTGTGAAAATGTCATGGAGAAAATGTGGAGATACTTTTGGAAAGGGGAGACTGAATGGCAGTGAGGCAAGAGCCAAGTGTGAGATACTGAAAGAATTTGAATACAGGAACCAGGTATTCTCTAGCGTTTTGTAATTAGTATTGTCTCTCAAGACAGGCACACAAGATACCTACAAGATACCTACAAGAAGTAACCCAGACAAAGAGATTATGAGGAGAGAATAAAGAAACTTGATGAGAATCCAGAGAGACTCAGAAAAGACCTCAAACAAAACCCTGGGGAGGAAAAGGGGAGAATTCAGGATTAGCATGGGAGAAATACAAGGGACCATATAGCATTAGAGACTACACGTGATATGGCTGGAACTGCTACAGTGACCCTCCTGACTTCTCTCCCAGACTGTGTGGTCTACCACTAGGGCAAGGAAGTAACATTGGAAGCCACTACACTGATCAAACCAACTTCTCTTCTGGACAGTCCTGTGGAACAGGAAGGTCATGTTTCTCATGGTTGACATCATTCATATCCCTGGTTTTGGATCCAACTTAGTTTAGACTCTGCATTTTCATTTTAACTTTACCTGCAAAAACGAGCCCTGAACTATCTATTTCTTATTAATTAATTTTTAAAAATTATTTTCATATATAAAGTTATGTGATATAATTGTGTTTTAATTATTATAATAAAAGGATTCCAGTTAGTAACTTTGTATGGCTAGGATGGACCATGGTTTAAACCTGATTTTTCACTTCTGTGAAAATAAGGGCCATATAAACAATGTCCCTTTGATTTTTGTTGTTTGTTCATAATCTTCCTTCAGGACAAATGTAGTAAACTATCCTCTGATATCATCTTATTGTTTACCTCCAGTAATTAGATCCATTCATAGAGAGGGCAGCCTGTAAAATTTTGTCATCTGTCTGTTGTGTTTATTTTTTATTTCCATATAAACATATCCATATAGAATCATTGAGCCAAATATTCAACTTAACACTTCCAAATCCACTACTAAACCATGCCCTTAAATGCCACATCCTTAAAATATCTCCAAGAACAGTGTCTGGACCACTTCCCTTAGCAGCCTGGTCTACGACTGATAGACCTTTCTGTAACAAATTATTTCCATTTTAATGCAGTCTAAACCACCACTGGTGCAACTTTAGGCTGTTTCTTCTCATCCCCTCATTTGATGAGAGAAAAGACTGCTTCCCAGTAGCTGCAGAGTTGAAGTTTCCTTGACTCTCCTGTTCTCTAGGCTCAACACACCCAGTCCCATCAGCTGCTCTTCACAGCACTTGTGCTCCAGACCCTTCACCACCAGCTGCATTACCCTTCTCTAGACATGCCCCAGCACCTCAGTGTCCTTTTCAAACTGAGGGGCCCAGAACTGGATACAGAACTTGAGATACAGCCTCACCAGTGCCAAGTACTAAGGGACAATTAGTGTCCTGGTCCTGCTGCCCACACAATTGCTGATACAGGCCAGGATGCCATTGGCCTTCTTGGCCACCTGGGCATGCTGCTGTTTTGTGTTCAGCTAGATGTTGACCATATCACCCCCAGGTCCTTTGCTGGGCAGCTTTCCAGACACTCTGCCCCCAGTCTGTGCTGCTGAGTGGAATTGTGACCCCAGGTCAGGACCTGATTCTTGGCCTTATTGAACCTCACACCATTGGCCACAGCCCAACAATCCAGCCTGTCCAGATCCCTCTGAGAGCCTTCCTGCCCTCCAGCAGGTCAACACTCCCACACAACTTGGTGTTTGCAAAATGACTGAGGGTATACTCAGTTCCCTCATCCAGATCAGCAAATTAGCTGTTAAACAAAACTGCTCTAGTACTGACTCCTGTAAAAAAGACTTGTGACTGTCTGCTGGCTGGATGTAGTTCCTTTCATCACCCCTCCCTCGACCTGGCTATCCAGCCACCTTGTTAGCCAATAAACAATGCACCCATCCAAGTCATGAACAGCCAGTTTCTCCAGAAGAATGCTGTGGGAGATAATGTCAAAGGCTTTGCTGGAGTCAAGATAGACAACATCCAAAGCCTTTCCCTCATCTGTTAAGTGGGTCACCCTCTCATAGGTCAGGCTGGTCAAGTAGAACCTGCCTTTCCTAGATCCTTACTGGCTGGGCCTGATCCCTGGTTGTTTTGGATGTGTTGTTTGATGGCACTCAGCATGATCTGTTCCATGACCTTCCACGAGATGACAGGCCCATAGTGTCCTAGCATTATACAGATCCTCCTTCCAGCCCTTGTAGAAGGGCATCACATTGCCCAGCTTCCAATCTCCTGGGACCTCCCTGGTTAGCCAAGACTCCTGCTAAATAGTTAAAAATGACTGAATGAGCTCTTCTATCAGCTCCCTCAGTACGCTTGGGATGATCTCAGTTAGCCTCATAGACGTGTGTGTGTCTAAGTGGTGTAGCAGATTGTTAATTTTCTCCCCTTGAATTATTAGGCCATTGTTCTCTTCCCCATCTGGGCCTTCCAGCTCACCAGATGTAATGATATATACATTTTGTCTTTTACTGTAGTAGCCAAATTAAGTTCTAGTTGGGCTTTGGCCCTTTAAATTTTCTCTCCATACACATTTGGAACTTGGTAGTCTTCCTGAGTGGAGATCCACTTCTTCCAAAGATCATAAACTCTTTTTTTTAGTGAATTACAGCCAAAACTCTCCTGTTCAGACTAGTTTTCCTCCCCCCGCCCTTCCCCCACATCTTTTGGCATTCAGAGACAGTATTTCTCCACCTTTAAGATTTTTTTCTTCAAAAAGTAAGGGATTCCTTTATCCTTCACGAATGCACAGAATCACAGAATCCTTTAGGCTGGGAAAGACCTCTGGGCCGTTGAGTCCTATCTTTGGCTGATCACCACCTTGTCAATTGACCATTGTACCATGTCCTGTGTCCAGTCCTTTCATGAACATCTGCAAGGATGGTGACTTCACCACCTCCCTGGGCAGCCCAAGCCACTGTTTAGCAACCCTTTCCATCAAGAAATACCTCCTGATCTCCAGCCTGAACCTCCCCTGGCACAGTTTGAGGCTGTGTCCTCTCATCCTGGAACTAATTGCCTAGGAGAAGAGACCAACTTCCAGCTAGCTGTAACTTTCTGACTTTCCTTTTCTCCAGTCTAAACAACCCTAGGTCCTTCAGCCTCTCCTAATAGGACTTATCCTCTGGACCTTCCTCCAGCTTCACTGCCCTTCTCTGGAGTCACCCCAGCAGCTCAATACCTTCTTTGAAAAGCCTTCCAGGAGACTCTGTCAACTAGGCCAAAGCCTTCCTGACAGAAGTCCAGGCTGGTAGTTCTCCTAACCACATTCCTTAATTCTGTCATTTCACGATTACTATGGTCCAGAAATCCTCCAGTCATTAGCTGCACCAGTTTTACTGCTGTTAAAGCTGTTCTTCACTTCTGTTAAACAAATTAAACATTCCTTTGCCTTACTTGCCTTTTGTGCTGTTACCTTGGGACTGCCTGAATAATTCTGATTTCAAGGTGCTGAGTATTGGCTAAGTGAAAGAGTTTAAGTTGTAGAGTTCAGTGTCTGCTCTATCACTAATAGGAACTCTTGTGAAGAAAACTAAAGGTGAGAGCTAGCCCTTTTGTACTTAAAAGCTGCTTTTAAGCTCAGACTTTATTACTGACCCCTAGCTGTGCTACTCTGTAGTATCTTCTTATCTAATTCATGGTCTTGTATCTCGTTGATTCTGACCGTAATCCTGACACATCACCTTGGTTTTTGGGCTTAGCCTCAGGCTTTCAACTTCCCTATGCACCTGCTCTTTTACTACCGGGCTGAGACTGACTTGCTGGCTCAGAATCATGCCAGAAAAAACAAACAAACAGAGAGACAAATTAACAAAAACTACCTCTGCATCCTGCTCCAGCCACAGGTTTTGTTTCTAGAGAGGTCATGTGAAAAGGGGTCTTAACAGCAAGAGATATTATTCTGGGCTGGCCGAAGCTGCTGAACTGCTGTTTTTCACACATTGAGCTGCTGAGTGCGTGCATGTGCATCCTTTCTTCCATTTTTACACCTTCCATTTAAGGCTGTGGCCACTTGGTATCTGGAGAAGGAGGCAGATTCATGAGCAAAACAAAATTTCCTTGCTTTTAAATAATCCACAAATCCACAGCAATTATAGTGGGGACTATTATACTTTCTTTTTTTTTTTTTTTTTTTTGTTTTTTCAATCTATGCTAAATGCTAAGTTAATGTTCATAATATCATGATTTTTCTCCTTATTGAATTTTCTTGTTATTGAATACTAGAATTTTGGTTATTTCAACAACAGCAACAATGAAAATGGAAGATGTGTTTAGCCTGCTTGTGCTCATTTAGCTTTCTGTATTTGTGTCTCCAGATGCATTTCTTCTTTCCTTCCTTCATCTTAATCTCCCGTTCCTCATCCTTTTGCCTACCTACTTGAAAAGCTGAAACCTAACTGTGAAATATTTTGGTTTGAGTCTTGGAAAATTAAAAAAAGTTATGAACATTTTGGTGCAAAATGAAATTTTGTGGCCACTCCCAGCATATTTGGCCTTGATGCAGCCAGTCATACAGGGCAATCCCCAGGACTCTGAAGGGGCAGAAGGGGATAGAGTTGTATGCTCCCTCTGCCCAGAACTGCCAACACTCTCCAAGTCTCGATGGCCAAAGCACTGGATTACAGGGAAGGTCCTCCAGCTTTGTGAGGACTGAACACTCCGCTGAGCACACTCAGCTTGTCCTGAGGTGGAGCCCTGTTCAATATCATCAGAGCATAAGGAAAGTCCTCCAGAAGTGGATCCCTCCTACTACTCCTACTAGGGAGTGATCTCGTTTTTTGTAGGCTCACATCCCCCTATCCTCTCCCCCACAGTCTTAAATCCTCATGTTCCCTGCTGCTGTGTCTCTATGGGACATACTCCTTCAACAGGGAAGGGAGATTTTCTTCAACCCCATTCTGGGTGTCTAGGACAGATGTATAGGGCGAAATCAACTCATGCTCTGTTTTCCTGGGAACACAGCTCCCTCATGAGGCAGATTTCAGGCCTTCAGCTCGAGACTCCAGGTTCAGCTAAGTAATGGGATGTAGCTGCAAAACCACCTGCAACACCAAGGAACATAACCATCAACTCTCAGCACAGTTACAAATGGCAGAAGGTGTGTCTTGTAAGAAGTGAGGCTGGGGAAAGAGTGCTTGATTCTGCTGTTTTCCAGGGAGCCCGGGTGCCCTGCTTCTCACTAGCCCTGCTTTGCTCTAACTGCTAGTCCCATCTGTTTTCTCAATACCAAAAGAACCCATATTTGACCTCTTCAACATACTCTAGAGACTCTGCTACTTAATTCCTTAGAAATCAAATCACAGACTCTCACATCTCTGAACCCTGCTGCCCACCTAGAATGCTGTTTTATCCAACCTGTTGGTGTCATCAATATATGATAAATGTACAGGGGCATCATTCTGGTAGCTGTGCAGCTTTGATTAGTCCATGACAAATGGTAGGACTATGCTTCCAGCCTACTGCTGTTCATTCCAGGTGTACTGATACCTGTCACATGAAAGGAAATTTTTGCTTCTGCTACCAAAGGAATTGAGAAGAAACCACTGATAATATCTGTTGTAGCCTACCATTGTCTGCCCTTGACTCCAGCTGGCATAAGGGCTCCAGCATATCAAGTATAGCAGCTCTTGGCAGCAGCGTGACATCTTCATTCAGGACACAGTAGTCCCTGTTATTTTTCACCCTCCACCAGACTTTTGCATAGGCCATATGAGATATTGAAAAGACATTGATCATTCATTGGGTCTCCAATGGGTGAATTAGCCAAGGAATCTCACCTGCTGCAGTATCACTGCTGGTGCACTGTCGTGGTGGCAATCAGCCTGCTGTTCATCCACCCTCAGTAAAGCCACAACAGAGAAATGTTAACAGAAGCCAGACAAGCTAGTCACCTATTTAATCTTCTCCATATTTATGATGGCTACACTGAAAGTTCATTGGTACCCTTTCGGGCTCTTGAAGTACACTGCCCTCAGGTAGTCTAGGCCAAGGATACATTGGGCCTCCAGGACTGTCCAGAATAGGGTTTTTTGCCACAAACCAAAGAACATCAGTTAGTAGTATTAAACACTTCACATAAGGGTGAACAAGAACCTTGGAAGTCCATGCAGTGAAATCAGCAATGTCAATCTCTTCGAAGAAGAACATGTATTCTCTCATTCTCTCTGCAAGATAAATTCCATAGTTAAGCACACATTTGTATTAACATGCTCCAAAGCTCAACAAAATGAGGAGGTATTCGGTGCAGCCAGACAACTTAAAAGACACAGAAACCTGATGATTAATAACTGCTATAGCTATAGCATGCTTAATTCAGAACTCCCATTGTCTCAATCCACATGCTGGGTGCCAAAAAGGATTGTGGAGGGTTGACCTTGGCTAGATGCCAAGTAGCCACAAACATTCCTATCACTCAAGAGGACAGGGGAGAAAATTAAATGAAAAAGCTCATGGGTCAAGATACAGGCAGTTCAATGGAGAAAATCAAAGGCTGTGCATGGAAGCAAAGCAAAGATATTTATTCTCTCTTCTTGTCAGGTGGTGTCCTGGGAAGCAGGGTCTCAGAATGTGTAGTGATTACTTCAGAAGACAAATGCCTTAATAACAAATTCCTCCCATGATCTTTGATTTCTGGTTTTGCCAAGTGCAACATCATATAGTATGAAATATCCCCTTTGACTAGTTTAGGTCAGCTGTCCTGACTATGTGTGCTCCCAAACCTCCAGCCTAATGGCCATTGGATGGAGTATGAAAAAACAGCCTTGATGCTGTGTGAGCCCTGTTCAGCATGACCAAAAACACTGGTGTGTTATCAACACCATTGTAGCTATAAGTACAAAAAACAGCTCTATAATGGTTGCTACCAGGAAAGTTGACTCCATCCCAACCAGACCCACTCACCATACTCATCTGTGAGTCCAGTGTCACCCAGCTGCAATCAAAATCCCATCTCCCCCCACTTCACCCCTGCAATGTTAGGGAAAGCTCTGTCCACTGCCATTCCAGGCTGACCCCCTAAACTTTCCTACTAAACTTCCTAAACTACTAAATCCCCTACTAAACTTTCCCTTTCCCCACAGCAGAGGAGGAGGCGTTGAAATGTCCTTCCTTGGCTCCACACAGCTGATAATTGGCAAAGCTGGCCACTCTCCACTGTGCTTTCCTCCCCAATCCCAGGGAGAAGGGCAAGAACCTGCTAGGACTTGCCTGTCCCAGCCATGAAGATTTGTTCTTCTGCTTCCTAAAGAGCCTAGAGCTGTCTTCATCAGGGCTCTGCCTGCCCAAGAGCCTTCTGTCCTAGGCCATTTTTGGAAAGGTGCGAAGACTGCAGCAGGGATGGATCTGGCTCCCTAACTGGCCACAGCCGGTCAGTCCTCACGACTGCCGGCAGCTGTAGCAGTGCGAGCTGGGCTACAGGTCAGTATCTGCTCCAGGGAAGCACAGTGTACAGCCCCCAGGCGTTCAGCAGATGCCAGGCTGAGGGCAGTGTGGCGCATTTTCTCTCGCCAGGCTCTGTGCCTTTGCTGAGGTACAGCCAGCAGCTCTTTGTCAGCCTTCTGCTAGCCGGGCCTACCTGTCACAGCTCCTGACACCTCCTTTTTGAGGAGGACATTTCCCCTCAGGCAGCCTGCACCTGCCTCCTCCCAGTGCCAGGAATACTCGGCAGCCTTGGCTCCCTCTGAGGAAGGAAGCACAGGCGAGGAGGGCGCTGGAGCTCAGACCTTGGCCCTGCCTCTGTGGGCTCCCGTCTCCTCTCTCCATTCTCCTCTGGGGCTTTGCCACGCGGCCTGTGAAGGTGGCATTTCCACAGGAGCACACTGAGAGCCCAACAAGCATCCCTCTTTGGCCTGGCTGCTTTGGGATGCTACAGAGCTAGCTGGGCCTTCCTGAGCTGTGATTCACCTGGAATCCAGCCCTGGACGCGCTGAAGGTTCAGGGCCTGGATCCCAAGAGGAATGCTTGAAGTTCCAGTGCCAGTGCTGGCTCCATCACCCACCTCACAGCTCCAACTCTGCCCAGAAGGAAACAGTGACAGCACTTCCTGTGCCAGGAAGAAATATTTCCCAGTCCTGGAGCTGCTTTGTTGGGCATTTCACCCTGTGGTTCTTGTTACCTAATGCTGCCCAATGCAATGGGGGCAGGCTATTCCAAGGATCCTTTGCAGAACTAGAATGAGTCACAGCATTGTAATTACAATTAGATCTTTATTATTACAGAAAGTGAGTCAATTTCAGACAGAAAATCTTTTGGAAACTCTACAGTAGCCTTCCAAATAACTTCAAGCATAGAAGAAATTTTTAGAACAGTTGTTTCAAGTTCAACAGTACCCAAAGTTGGAAAATTCTTTCAAAATTTTGTATTTTCAAGTCAGTTATTGAGTATGCAAGCAATTAGGTCCTGAGTGCTACAGTGTTATCATATGTAGAAAGAAAAAAATACTGTATTTGATTTGCTTTGAGCTGTGATTAATTTCAGTGGAATTTGGTCATGTGACTGACTAAAATATTGGAGGGCATATCATTACATTAGGGAAGTTTTATGATGCTGCAAATTGATTTTTTAAATATAGAATGAAGAATGTGTTCCAAACTGAAGACCGTGATTTAGGTCAGATGGTGAAAGTTGCCTTTCTTTATGGAAAAGCAATTGTCTTCATTTTTACATTCTGTTTTCAAGAAGAAATTTTCACAAAGTAATAGATCTTTTTCTCTTTCATCAAAAATCTGTTACTTGCAGTTTATTTTCTGCTAGAATATTTTTTCCAATTCAAATTATTGTAAGTGTCATGGGAAAAAACCCCCAGTGAATATGTTATTTGCAATAATAAAAAAGTATTCAGCGTAAGATTTTGTAACAAAATAGATAAATCATTCATAAAAAACTCTTATCATGAGTTTTTAAAATTGGGAAGGTAGTCTAAAGGAAGCTTGAATAAAAAATACACATCTGAAAGTGCTAGGTAGGAAAAGTGGTTTAAGGAAGGATTATTACAAGGTCTCCTTTTTGGCGGAGACCTTTGTAAATTTAGGAAGAACCCAGCATACTATTAGTTTAAAAACTCAGACTCTAGAATCCACTTAAAAAACTACAGTATGTCAAAGAAACGTTACAGTCACATATACAGAAGATGTGAAAAAGTAAGATTTATTTAAGAATAGTTTCTTTAAAGCAAGTACTTCAATGATGTAACAGAGAAGTTCAGATGCTGTGAGATGTCTGCAAGACTTGATGCTTGAAGGAAAATATCAAAGATGGGATGTTATGGGAAAAGGTGGAAAAAGTTTGAAAATGATAGCTAAAATTTGCATTAAAGTCATGCAGAATAGTAAAAAAAATATTTTCCTTGTGAGATTTTCCTCATGGCAATACACTATTTGGAAGGGCATCCCATCCAACCATTTCTGTCTTTAGAATGGCACTCCAGGCAAGTTTTGGTGATTAGCTCCTGATGAGTACATGCATTTAAATGTGAAAGACCTCTGAATGACAACCAAATGTAAAATAATAAGCCAGAGACAGATGTCAGGCAAGATGCATGTGCTGCTACATATTGGACAAATGCAATGTGATCTGTCATGCAGTTAACAATAATGCAAGAGAAAAGCATGACAGTTCAGATAGCTTGAGTATGGTATAAATCAGATCATTGGAGGTAGTGCATTATTCTACAGAAGTCAAATTATTTTCTCCTGGGAATGATGCCTGCCATATTAAAAGCCTTGCAAATCTAAAAAACTCATCAAATACTCTGCGTCCTAATAGACATGGGAACACCTTGTCAAATTCACATTATTGCAATTTCATCTAACCCCATTGCACTGCTGGAACTGCAGAGGCAGCTGAAGAGAAAGCTGCTGAAGAAGGTGAATATAGCTTCTATCCATCCAGTCCTTTCACGCCCTGATGTGAGGGAGAAAGGGTATGTGGATCTGCCTAATTACTGCATGATTTTACAGGGAAAGCCCACTTCATCTAGTCTTTTCTGCAAGTGTTATGGATATCACTTAACTGTTTTAGTAGGAGTAAATAGCCCATGCATAATTATCCCTTCCAGAGAGCAATCACCGTGCGGGGGACGCCGGTCCCAATTTGTTACAGTTTTGCAGTAAAACCACCATTGACAGCAAAGTGCATTCATGCTGCCATCAAGAGGGGGCAGCCTTCGTTAACTGCATCTCTGATCCTCGCAGCACAGCGCTGGGTCTGCCTTTTGGGGTGTGTTTTCATGCTTACCTCTGGTCACATGGCCTTCCTGCCTGTTTGCTAAGCTGACGGTTTTTGTCAAAGCCGTTCAGGACAGATACCGTATTCTGAGCTGAGCTGGACCAGCACTGCCCATGTGAGCATCCCAAGTAACAATGACGGGCTTGGTGGCAGTTGAGAGTTACCTAACTAGTAGAGTTTGTAATCAGGCCTGCTTCGATCACTTGGAAACCAAGACACTGATACCAGTAAAAAACAGATCTCCAATAGGAGTTGTCAGAAACTTTAGTTTTCTTCAGTTAGATCAAATTAATCCAAACTAGGTAAAAATCTTCCATCTGATGGTCTCAACACGAGTGTTTCAAATCACACTGACAGGTCTAGATAAGCAATGAAAACTGGACTGTTATAAGGCTGGATATCACGTTTAACAATTCAAGATTGTTTTCCTTCAATTGTACATAATAGTTATCTACTTTTTTTTCTTATTAGAATACCGATCTTGTATTTTTAAGGCTTGAATTTCAGATTTCAGTGAGAATCTGGATGCAAGTGGCATAAATAAAAACTTCATCCAAGGACTTACAAAATATGTTTAAAAGTTTTATTGCCTTCAATTATCTGTGTACAAGACCCTATTTTTTTTCCAAGGGTCTGGATCACAATCAAACAAATGCAGGATAAAGCTCATCTCCATGAAGTGCAGAGGTCATCTTGAGTCATTAGTGATCAGTGTGGGTTGACCAACATTTCCACAGAGCTCACATTCTCAAGTAAGAGTGGGTGAGAAAAGGATCAAGGAATTTTTAATGAAAACAAGTGGGGAAGTATCTCAGCACTAAATTTAACCAGAAATCCATGTCTCTTTGGGGTTTTCAACTCAAGAAGAGCAAAGAAGGAGGAATAATGTATCATCAGATGCAAAGGATCTTTAGGCAACTACTCTAAGAAATGATACTCAACTGCCACCCTTAGAGCTCTGCAAAGAATGATAAAAATTTTTACCCTTATACAACATTATACAGATACCCTGCAATTAGAAACCTAACATCTTGAGAAAACACAGAAATTACTTAGCCAGCTGATAGTGAACAGATCCAGGTGTTTGCCACAACTATGAATGTACTCAGTCATAACCCACAATCTCAGGTTTGCAGTTTAACACATTCTTTCTCCCAGTTCAGTGCTATTGTTGGAAAACGTTTTCCGTGAATTATCCATACTAACTCTATCATGGAATGAGGCATACAGCAGTCGTTTCAACACGCACTAACTAGTGCCTGACAAGCATGTTTGTTTGTTGTCGTCATTGTTATTATTTTTAGTGACAAAAAATGCAATGCAACATCTTGGATAGGCGAAGGAAAGCTCACAGATATTTTTAATTTCTTGACAATAACGGAGTCTGGTCTGCTATGCCTCTTCAACGAAAAGCCATGTTGATACTGTATTTCTGCATAAGTTGTCTTACTTAGATTATGTAATTTTCATCATTTTTCATCATATATGTCATATCATGCAGCCCATCTAACTGGCTGTAAAACAAGCACTATAGGTGCAAGTGCATGTGCCCACGTTTTTACTGAGGAAAGATATTTCTTCATCTGGATGAGATCCAGAATAATATTACAAAATTGAGAATAATATTCCCAAAGCCACTGGAGGTCAAATGGTCATATTCTCTGAAATGCATGAAAGCTGTGTAAGAAATGATCCACCAGGTAAAATTAGTCATATTATTATAGTTGACTCGATACTTCTGTCAACTATTTCATATTCTTGCCCCTCTGCTCCCCCCAGAGGCCAGCTGTGAGAGAAGGCTTCAGGAAGCATAAGCATATAGAATAGCAAGAATAGCATTTTCACATGCCCTCTAGCAATAGCATGAAAGCCTTGGCCACAGAGTGTTTCCAAAAAGAGCTATCCTCTGAATCTCAGGCTATGAACCACACATAGCATCATTAGGGCAGTGAGAGGCAGGAGAAACAAAGGGTGAAAGTAGAATCACCACCAGATTTTGCTCAGAACAGCTTTAGCGTGGCTTTTTTGTCTGTCTTTCCTAGGGTGGCTTTGGCATAGATTAAAGATGAGCCTTAGTATGTGGGTAGGATTTAAACAATGATTATTCATTTTGCAGAACTGGGGCATGGAGATGAGATCCAAAGAAGAGTAAGTTATTCAATTAACTTATTATTTTTTTGTTATCATTGGAAACATTGTTGAGGAATTCCATGCAACTGCTCATGCCATATATCCTGTCACCCAGATACGAGTGGAGAGGAATTTATCCTCTACATTGGCTGAAAAGGACCTCATTTAGCATTAAAAGTTCTCTGGATGGTTTTGATTGAATATTGGAAATAATATGACATGTTCTAGACATAAATGTTAATACTCCAGTAATGACTGAGTGGATGCTTTTATATGCATTTTAATGGATTACTAGTACTAATTGTTACATTCTTGGATCATTTGCCTTTTTTCCCCCCAGGTATTCCTATTTCCCATGTTTTGGTTTTGTTTTTTTTTTTTTCTCAGTATTTCTAGAAGTCAGAGTTTACACTGCAAATATTCTTACAAATTTTGAAGAGATTAATGTGCTTATAATTTATCTAAACCTACTTACAGTATTTCAGAATACTCTGAATATTCTGTTTCATTTTTGCCTTGTTACAGTCAAAGGAACCCCTTTTCCAAGTACGTTTTCTGCAAGCTTCTGGCTCTGTCTGTCTACACTACTGTTGGTTCACTGATGAACTAACACCACAGTCTGCAGTGTGCATGGGATCTTTCTGTGATGAGATCATTTCAGTTAAGCAGGTGCATCCTATGCCAACTCATTGTAATGGGTTAACCCCAGCTGGCAGCTCAGTACCAAGCAGCTGTTTACTCACACCCCTATCCATGGTGGGATGAGAATAAGAATTGGAAGAAAAAGGCAAAACTTTTGGATTGAGATAAGAACAGTTTAATAATTGAAACAGAGTAAAGATAACAACAACAATAATAGTAGCAACAACAAAAACAACACAAGCAACAACAGTAAAAAACAGGAGACAAAAAGGAACACAATTGAAGAAAAACAAGTGATGTGCAGTACAATTGAACACCACCTGCTGATTGGTGCCCAGCATGCATGTCCCTGAGCAGTGACAGGAGACACCTGGCCAGTTCCCCTCAGTTTACACACTGAACATGGCATTCTATGTGATGGAAAATCCCTTTGTCCCATTTGCATCAGCTGTCCTGGCTGTGTCCCTTCCCAGTTTCTCGTGCACCTGCTTATGTGGCAGAGCATGGGAAACTGAAAAGTCTTTGATTTAGAGCAAGAACTACTAAGCAAAAACTGAAATTTCAGTGTGTTACCAACATTATTCTCCTACCGAATCCAAAACACACTACCAGCTACTAAGACAAAAATTAACTCCGTCCCAGCAAAAATAGGCAAGGATCCATGTCTTATCCCATACCATTTTTGTCATGCCAGTTCCCATGCTCCCCAGCACCCCACCACCCTTCCTATCTTTTGATTGATATACCCACTGCTGTCATTCCTTAAGTCTGTGGAGCCTCCTTATAAGAGTCTGTTGAATTCATTCAGTCCATGACCCTGGACTGTCATAAAAATCAGGCAGGAAAGTTGGCGTGTAGTGTGCTATCATTGCATGTTGTAGACAATACTGATTCCATCATTATTATGCTCATTGAGTTCCATCAAAGTCCATTCTTTATTAATGTGGCGATTTAGAGTCTGGAGTAGTGGAGATGGATACTGTGAGGTGTGATGAAGGGTGGACAGCAGCCATAGAAATTATAATATACAGTATGTATATTATATATATGTATATATATATATAAAGCAAATAACATCATACCATTTAATTCACTGGCTATTCTCACCCAAAATGAAACCCCCTTGAGGTGCACGCCAGAATTCCCACATTTCTGCATTACCAACCATGTGCACCTAGTGTCTTAAGAAAAGCATCTCATAGATGGGTTTACCTGTGCCTAAGGCAGGGAAAACCCAAACTGTTACATTATCCCTTTTTGGTCTGTATGCATGGCATGGTCCACAGATGTGGAAATCCCTGGGCCACAGCATAAACTCATCCAATGCCATGCAATACTGGCCAGCTCAGACCACTTGGAAGCAGCAATTGCAACTCCTGCGTTTAAAGCAGAAAGATGCTTTCAAGTGAACTTCATTACAGTTTTTACTGTAGAAATAAATGATAACAGAGCTGTTCTTTGCTAGGAAAACCTGTAATTGCTTGAAAGTCCAAAAAGGGATTGTGTCTGCAATGGGCCATTGCTGCATGACATGCTGCATGTTGGAGGCTGTTCTTGAAAGCAAGAGATTTGCAAAGTGAACAGCCACAAAACTGAAAGTTATCTCATAAGTCATGTGACCAATAGCAATAAATAATTACCAAGTTACATGAAAATCAGAATATTTTATATTTTATTGAAACAAAGATTTCAGTGACATTTGGAGCCCAGTGAAGGATATTTTATCAGCTGGAGTCCCCAGAGATGAATTTATGCTCTAAGGTTAATTTCCATTTATATAACCTGTTTTGCATATTCACTTAAAGATTGCGTGTTTTTTTCTTCAGGTGATTTCTTGAACACAAGAATCTTTGCTGTCTTCTAAGTTCAAAGCTCTCAGCCAGGCAAGATGCATCACGGCCAGCATGGAGCCAGGCCAGCTTCAGAGAGGAAAGGGAAAACAGTGAAAACAGGATTTTCCACTCACTAACCATGTCACATGATCAAGTTCTTACAGTACTCAGTGCTTATGATTAGAATTTTGCTTTCAAAAGAACTCAAATTATGTTTACCATGCCTACTTAATTTTTTTTTTCATCACGTGAACACTCAGACCGTAGCACTGTAGATCTGGCCATGGAACTGTCTTTCATCATTCTGAGGAAGAAAAGAATGAAGGGGAGAGTCAGTTTGCAGTGTCTAATATATGGAAAAGTTCAAGTAGACATTATTTTTTATATTCAGCTTAGCAGGAGAATCTTGTGACTTGGGCTGTACTTTCACTACAGGCTGCCAAAATCAGTGAGGATGTAATAGATGTAGAGTTCTAGGCAGAAAAAGTTAAAGTGCAGTAGTCAAACCAATTAAGGACTGAAGGCCAAGACATCTACTCTGTGCTGGGCAGCATAGCACTGTGCAGGATCTGCTCAGGGTAGTTGTTTAGCGGATCATTAGCTCTGAACAATAATCTTCTGTTCCGGATCACTACTGAATATTTCATATTTCCATATTCCTGAATATGTCTTGAGTTTACTTAAGCACACAGCTGTAGAATAGGGTCTGAGCTTTAGGGTAGAATCAGGAATGTGAACATAGTAATTAGGCATCATTGATATTTACCCCTTTAGTTTTTAATCTATATTTCTACCTCCTCTTATCACTTGTTTCTTGGATGCCTGGTCAAACTCCAGAATGTGGCTGTGCTTTATAAAACAAACAAACAAACAAACATACATACATACATACATACATACATACATACATACATACATACATACATACATATAAAATTCTTGCTTTAGTGGTCTAATAAAACAGGACTGGACAACATAGTGTAAAACCTATCTATGGAACAAGAAAATGCAGAAGGTAAAAGTTAGTATAGCAACAAAACCTGGTGAATATCTGACAAAGCCCAGTAACTGTTTGTCATCCTGAAGCAACACAAAAAAACCAGGAAACAAGTCAAAGAGAGTGAGTTTCGCCAGAGCAAATTCCATGTGAAAACTCTTAGTTCAGCTCCTGCATTTCTATTCTCAAGCTTCCACTCATTTAATGGCATTTTATGTTCCAGCTTTCCTAGGAAAGCAAAAAACCTGGCACAACCTTAACAAAAGCACCAGAGCCAATCAACACTCGTGTGAGCTATTTACTATCTTTGTGCCACAGAGAAGCAGGAGAGCCAACTGGACAGGTTGAAGCACTGCTTATAGTGGTGGTGGTCTTCCCTATCAACCTTTGCTACGAACATGAACCTGACTTTGCACAATGCAATCAGAAGACTTAAGTAGGAGCTATGTTACAGAAAAGTTCAAGTGAAACTCCACTCCATTACAGTATCAAAAGAGTAAGTTCCCTTCATGGTACACCTCATTTATGGTGAAATTTTCTTATTGCCTCCTAGCCCCTTTGTTATAGCGGTCTGAATGACCAGCTCCCAGCTCAGTGGGCAAACTTTCCAGCAGAGGCATGCACTACAGCATTTACTGGATCACAAAAGTTTTGGGATAATTTAGTGGATATATTTTCAGGACCAGGAAATCAGCTCCGAGGGATTCTCACTCATAAAGAGTTCTCAGTTTTACAGAGCTCAACTCACACCATAGTTTTTAACTCAGAACCTAGCAGCTCCCACTCAAATCAATGGAGATTCTTTCTTCCTCCCCTGTTCTCAGGAGAAAATGTGATACTGTAATAGCCAGGATTTTTAAAATCTGGATGTCAATGTATCTCTGGGTTATTGTTTTTATTGCAATTGCATGAGTAAGTAAGAAGACACTGTTTCACAAAAGAAGATGTACCGAGGAATGGAAGATCTGTAATACCAGGGAGTTAATACTACAGTGATAAATTGTTTTAGTAGTTTTTGCCTTATTTTCATTCTGTTTATTCCCTGTCCAGACTGCACAAAGGACAAAACCAGAGATTATTCATATGAATAAGGTTATTGGCCAATATGTCAGACTGCTAGTACAAAATACATATCCAGGCATGAAGCAGTGTAATTTAGTTTTTCTGTCTACTTTCAGATCAGCTAATCTGCAGCTCATTGAAATTCACCATTTAAAAAGAGACTTCTAGCACATGTGGTGGTACATTCCTGCTGTCTCCTAAACTGCTCTGGGATATCAGGAATTCTTGTTAGGCTTTGTCCTTGATAAATTGCTGTCGGGTGATGAATCTCCCCTTGAACTTATCAGAATCATCTTATCCTGGTCCATAGTAGGAAATTCTGTTGCCTAACCAGGGAAGGGGACAAGAGATAATCCTAAAAGCCTTGGAACTTAACTTGTCTGAATCATAGCCTAAATGGAATAATATTATTGTTACGGAAATTTTAAGGAAGATTACTGGTCTGGATTGAGGCCAGGGTGGAGACTGTCTGATAGCTAAAGCCAAGCAACTTGCAGTGGCTGCACCAGTGTCTTGCACAGGGTCTCTCAGAGCTCACCAATTCACAGAGTTCTGAGTACACAGAACAGTAATTGAAAGCTGAAAACAGGACCTGTGCTGGTACCCACCTCGTTGAGGCTCAACCCTTCACCCTTCAGAGATGCAAAAGCATTTGGTGTCAATCCTAAAAAGTACCTCTTACATACATATCCATATACACACCTGTTTTGGTGTGTGTCTGAATTCATTCAAATACCCTCTATGAAGTATAGTATGAGTTTGCCATCTTGAGTTATGAAGTCACTGTTGTAACTGTAGTAAATTCTGCTGCTTCTCTTTCTAAATGTTAAATTTGTCAGTGATCATGCACTGCCAAATCTTTTAGACATAAACCATTGACCGACGGGCTGGGACTAAGACTGTTCTCAGCTGCACTAGGCTTCATCATTAGTTCAGAAAGCAAGGGGGTCCTCTTTGAATTCCATGGGTCAATGGGGAAGTTTCCCTTTCCTTTTTGCATCCTTATCATTTTGCATCCTCAGACTACATGTGAATAATTCTAAACTGATTCTAATCCAATTGTTTTAAGTATGCTGCATAGTGGAATTTTTCTATGTTTGCTTCATCTATATACTAGGTCATAGAGTGAACCTTGCTGCCAAACATTGTTGTCAAACTTTCGCATATTTGTATTGAACATGCTTTTGCCAATACCCTCAATGGTGATTCTTTAAATTACCTAACTGACTCATTTGTGACATTGAAAGAAACCAGCTTGAGATATAACTGCTTCTTCGTGCCACTGGATGCTGAAATATGAGATTAGAGAGACAAATTCAGTGGAGGAAAAGGCAGTTACAAAATTGAAAGAGAGCATGAGGCTCAGAAACCTCTACTCACAGGCTGAAGCAAACCTGGTCTCAAACAATTCCTAATACCTCCTGTACTGCACGGTGCTACTGTCAGGGTTCTGGACAGACTCACAGATTTTCTGAAAGAAGACAAAACCAGCATGGTTGTTTCTCCCAGTTAAGAGAAAGCTTGAAGGCATTTGATTACTTTCTGCAAAAATATCAAATTACTAAATGCTGTGTTGGGTGAGGAGGTTTTTGAGTTAAAACCTCGTGTTGGCCTAAGAACAAATGAGTACATACCTGCTATCAATAAGTTTAGAACAGACTTTTGGGGTCACTGGAGCAGGGAGGTTCCAGCATTGCCTCCAGGACTGATAGAGAGAGGCTGCCAGTGTAGCTTTTGACAGAAGCATAGCTGAATTTTTCAGAAGGCAGTTTGATGAGGTGCCAGAAGGAATGAGGCCTCCTAAGCCAGGAACCAGTGCCAGTCTGGGCTCTTTACCTCAAAGCTTATCAGCAAAGGCATCTCTTGACTATAAATCATTTGCTTGGCACTCCAATATATGGCAATTCCTATATTCAGAATACATTACTTAAAGTGGAGATCAGACACTATTTCCTTGTCACAGTTTGAGCATTTGAAATAACATGTTTATTTTCCAGGAATTATTAACTGGAAAAGACACATACAAGAGATTTTCACACATGGTTTATCCTAGGTTGTAGTGTTAATAGCAGCCTGAAATGCAGACCTCTGACCACTCTTACTGCCTGCAGTCTGCCCAGCTACTGTGATCAGCCATGAGGCAATGATGGCAGCTGACACCAGTAAAGGTCAAGCAGTGAATATATCTTCTGACACAGAGATGTGCTTATTCTTATGTCTTCACTGTTATTTTGCAAATCTTCTGCCAGAGTAGCTACAGAATTAACACCACCAATCTGTAAGGGAAAACAAACAGAAGAAGTGTAACAGGATTTCCCTGATGTAAGCTTTGAAATCTCCCTGGGTAAAAGAGCTACATTTCTTTCAACACTGTGAGTGGAGAACTGTTTGTTATGCCTCTGTGAGCATGGCACAACTCAGTATTTTTGGTATTAAAAAAGAAAATGACACAGATTGCTGTGTAGCCAAAGTCTGCCTCTCTTTTCTGCAGCAATGTGAGCACAAGGTACAGCTCATCTCACGCTCCCTTTCATGGTGCAGGTTTCTCATCACATTCTAAAAGAGAGTTTTCCACAAAAAACTGCCTTTAAAAACCTTTTCTCACAGGTGATGTGCGAGGACTGCAAGTCCTCAGGATGAATCTGAGAGGAAAACTGTGTCCTTAGAGTAGGCGGGCCAGGTGGCCCTGCTCAGGAATTGTGCATCCCTCAGGGAGGCCCCAGATCCTGGGTCCTTAGGCTGTGCTAGCTGAAGGTCTGGTCTTGGAGAAATGGCAGTTTAGAAACTGCTTGGAGAAGCTCCAAGTTTCTTTCTCTCGGTCTGACTGCTTGTGGCCTCAACACTTTTCACTTCCTCAGGCATTGTGCCCTTTCTGCCAGCCCTGGCTGAGTAATCATAGTTATTTTCTCGTCTCAAAAGACAAAAGGGGAAATGTTAATTTTCTACTTACAAACTAGCTCTCCTTAACTTGCTCTTCCTAGTAGACCTGTAATGTGTAATAAGAAACTTACTGGCTAAGAAAACTCACATTGGAAAATTCCTTCCTCATACTCATGAGTGTGTTTGCATGAACAAGGCTAGCAGGACAGATGAAGGAAGACTTTTATGCAAGAAGTTTCTAAATTAATCTCACACTCGAGAGCAAAATCTCCAGCTCTCCAGATCAAAGGGACCACTACCAGACATTTCCATCCCAAGCAGAAGTAATGCCACTAGAATGTGCAGGGCAAAGGCTGACACCAAGGAATTCCTCACATTTTTTCCACTTTAATTTTTGGCAGCCCTGAAGCAATCACAGTTTCTCCCACCATCTGAAATAATGGAAAAAAAATTAAACTATTTCCAAAATCAAATAACAGCAATAGTCCTTAGGTGGTCCTTTCATATCTATGCTGATTTCCATGGCAGTAATTGGTAATTATCCTCTTGACTAGATCAGCAATCACACATATCATTTCTCAATTGTAAGATTGATTATTCTGTTTGAATATTTAAGATAGAACCAGCAGATTATAATAAAGAGAAAGAAAAAAAATTGTCAAGTTACATTTTTCCTTTTCTAGGGAAAGGATGGAAGAAATACTGAAAAAGGAAATTTTCACCACTTATCTGAGACTAGGATGTTGCCTTACTGAGGACTTTCCAAATGTGAAAGTGAGGGATTTGATATGAAAACAGTGGTATTTTCGTTCAGAAGATGAAGTACAAAAGTTCTAACTTCTTACTGCTCCAAGTTATCTACAGCAGCAGTATTTGACTGGTCATATTGACAGTAACAAAAGGTTTTTGCAAAAGTACTAGGAAAAAATATATTGTTCATATCGATAGAGAAAAAAAATCCCACTTGGAATGTATGTAGCATTTAATAACCAATGGTCTAGAAGGAGAAACAAAGTTTTAATATTCTTAGGAGAATATTCTATTTTTCTAGATGAAATGTGTAAGAGGTTCTATGTAAATTGACAATCATTTGAGGAAGGCTGGAATACTGTTGTGGGATCAGAGGTTTTGTTTTACACTTAACATGGCTGTATTAAAACAGAGCAATATTGCAAAATTGACTTGGCTTATAATTTTCAATGGCATTCACATTAAAAAAGGAACTGTACTGCAGGTTTTTCCCAGACTATGGGTGGTTTAAACAACATGTATTTCTCATTCCTAAGTGACTCATACTGTTTCCTATTTTCTCTAAAAGACTGTGCAGCTTGCAGGTCTATCCCAAGTATCAATATGGAAAACTGCAGATATTGTGCCATTTTCTGTCCAGCTTTTTTTTCTTTAACTAGAGAGAGAATCTAAATATTTATTCAAAGTTGGAACATGAGCACCTGAGCATAAAAGGAGATCCAGTACCACAAGCAGGCAAACAGCTACCAAACCTCACTCAACTTACTACTTCTTTTGCTGCTCATTGCCAGAAAGTGGTATCTGTATGCAAACAGACGTTTCTAATCAGCCTCAGTCTGTCTCATTTGCTACCTGTAATTTGCAGTCTCTAATACCACACTCATTTCTATGCAAGTGTAACTGGAAGAACAAGATTCATGAATAACTGCCAGGGTATCTTTTCCCCCTTTTGTATTTTGGACAAAAGTACTGATGGCCCTCAATCAGGCTATAAAGCCACTTCTTCTGCAAGTAGTGAGCAGACCAATCAGATTTATTTAGAGCAAGAGAAAACACTAACTCCTGGTGTAGGCAAGTTGACTAACAGTGCTGTGTTTTGCTGAAATTAGATAATCTGTCAATTCATGCAAAAATGAGAAGGAGCTGTTTTGGCCAAACTGAATTTTGGGGAATATTTCTGTGTTGCTCTTCACACACGTAGATCTAGTACAAGAGTTTCTTCAAGACTGAAGAGGTAAAGCTTCTTATGTGCACTATATGTTTCACTATACATTTCAGTTTTTTCTTTAGCTGCTACGATATGGCAGGAGGATCTCTGACTGACTTGTACTCAAGGAGGAAAAGCCCAGATGTAAAAATAGTCTGAAGGGGTAAACAGAATGACGTAACAAAATGAAAATGCCAAATCTTTTTTTTTTTGCTTGACATACTGAAATAATGCCCTAATGGAAATTATGCCAGCTGAAAGACATATCCTGGAGTAAGACCAGCCTGAAGCATCTATAAAGAAGGTCTATGTCTTGTTGATAGAAATTCAGATATAGGTGGACAATAACTCAGGAAGGACCAAATTTAAAAACAAATACCAAGCTGACTTTTGATCATCATTACTCTCTGAAGACAGCCTGCTCCTGCGTGACAAAAATTCCCACAAGAATGCCAACATATAAAATTCTCAATTTTCTTAAAATCCAGTCTAACACGTAACATTTCTTGAATATCTAAACCATTCTCTTCCAAAAACTCTAATGTACAAGGAAAAGTTCAAACCAGCACTACAGTCATATACAGGATTATCTTACTTTTTTTTTCAGGCTTTCTTCCTCTGAAAGAGAGGCATCCAAATAGGTGATGACACTTGTGTTTTTAAGAGGCAGATAATGAAATAGCTTGCAAAGAGTACTGTTTCTTCTCTTCTAGGAAGCACAGGCTTTATACAAGTAGTGAGTGAAAATATCTGCAAATTACTCAGTTTCCTAAAAACTCAGTTCTTTAACAATGAATCCTTGGTCTGAAACTATGTGCTGTCTAAGAACTTGTTATTTACAAAGTCTAAAACATATCTGATCTCCTTAACTTTTCTTGCTGGATGAATAACCATCTCAATGATGTGGTCTACAGAAATATGGTGGAGCGAATAATGAACCCATGACTGAAAGATAAGCCCTGGAGCTGTTTCCCAGCTGATTTCCTACAAGATCTGACTGTGGAGTCAAATTTATGGCTCTGAGCTATTGGGCAGAAGAGCACAGGTCAGTTTAGTCAGCAGCAAACTGCCAAACAACTATCAGACTTATGCAACACAACACCCCCAACACAAGAAATAATTTGGCCTGTTACAACGAGACCAGCAGAGGCTCAAAGATTATCAGAAGGACAGGGTACTTTCTCTATGAAAACAGGCTGAGAGGGTTGCATTTCTTAGGCCTGGAGAAGTCTTCAAGGAGATCTTACAGAATTTTCCAGTACCTTAAAGGGCTCAACAGGAAAGCTGGAGAGGGACTTTTTACAAAAGCATGCAGTGACAGGACAAAGGAGAATGGCTTCAAATTTAAGAATAGCAACTTCATATTAGATAGCAGGAAGAAATTCTTTACCATGACGGTGGTGAGGGACTGGAACAGGTTGCCTGGAGATGATGTGGATTCTCCATTTCAAGGCAAAATTGGATGAAGCTTTGAGACACCTGGAAAGTGTCCCTGCACATGCCAGGGTGTTGGAACTAGGCAACCTTTAAGGTATTTCCAATGCAAGTAATTCCATGATTTTTTTTTAAATCCTGAGATTCCAGGGCCCCATAAAAAAAAACAGGTCCACTTTGAAAAATCAGGTGCAGTTTTGAGAAACACGACATTCAGATCCCAAGAGGTCCAAGAACTGATAGAGAAGCTGGAAGCCTCTGCACTGTGTGGAGTCAGTAACTAGTCTAGTGCTCAGGGCAGTCTGCATAATTTCTTGCAAAGTCTCCAGTGCCAGTATTTGACAGCATCTGCTCCAGGGTGAGCAGATACCAGTCTTGACTATGGCATTGGACCTGCCCAGAGGTGTTTTTGTCTATGCCTGGTTTTAAACTCATGGTCTCCAGTCTTCAGTTGTCTCTTATTTATAGAGCACAGCACAGCTGCTGCCAGAAGAAGGTGTATTGCATCTCCTCTTCTGTGCAGCAAGACAGGAATGTGGTCTAACAAGGTGCTAAGCCCCCAGGTTGGGAGCAAAAAATATCAAATCATTATTCTGTCAAGGCAAACACCATTCAGGAGTGAAAACTGCTAAATTTCAAATTAGTACAGCTGGCAGATGCCTTACCCAGATCTATTATACTGTAGATTTTGTATCTTTTTAAAAAGGGACCAGACTTTCAGTCACATCTGGCTGACTGCTGTGTTCACATCTAATTTTAAACAGCATATTGGCAGTGGGAATACAAGAACAGTGGCAATTAGTTCATATCAACAGCTACTCTTTTTCACTTTTTCTTCACTTTAAGAATCTCAGGATGCAGAGAATCATAACGTGTTGAACCTGCATTTTCAATGATCTAGGAGTGCTGCTGCATGCCTAGTTTATGCAAGAATTTGTTGCAATTTTCTCTTATGCTGAGACATTTCTGTGAAAATACCGCCATATAGCTACTGACAGAGAAATACTCTAATATACCGACAAAATTACCAGCTTTTAAGAATTTGAGCCAAATATCCCAGTTTCCCCCTGAATGCTGTTAGTAGAATAAATGTAGGTATTATTAGAGTGAAGAATCTGTCTTGTAGTCAGTGTTCGGCACAGCTAAAATACTGGTCCAGCAGTGAGCTCCTCTCCTCTCTTTGGCACTTACTGTTGTATTCTGTGGTACTACATCCAACACACAGACCAGTTTTGGAAACATATCTTCTAAGAACTGATCTCTTGTCTAACACTGGTGGCTCACAACTCTTTGTTGCTTGAAGCAAATTTTCAGTTTACCAAGCACAGCTTGTAAAAAAGTTTGTGGTTTATTCCAGTCTTTGATTTGCTGATTGGTTGTGTTTATCATAAACCACAAGGGCTGTGAACTGCCATGAACTGAAGACCTTCATTTCCATTACCACAGCATCCAAACAACAGGGTACCCTCAAAAGCATCCTGTGTAATCCACAGTCTAAGGTATTTCTACTCTATTGCTGAAGAAAATGTAGCCATAAAGGTTTAATGGGTTTAGAAAAGTCTGACTACTGCAAAGGAAAGTATATAATAGCTTTACATATCTCTATGTGTAGGTGTGTTCATGTTCAACAATATTTCTGGTGCAGCCTCCCATTCAGTATTGTTGCATTAATTGATTTCTGTACTCCCATGAAAGGAAAAGTACAGCTTCTCTAAAGGCACCCAAAAGAGTTTTCTTTATGCTGAAGGCCCACACAATGTTGTTCTGTGGTCAGCACCAGGTATTTTAAAAAAAAAATAGAATCCAGAAACAGGGAGAAACCAGGAAAAGATGATAACTAGTACTGAGGGAAAACGGATCTGTATAATCAACATTTATCCTTAGAAAGGAGTGTGTAGGTGATGGATAGGAAATGCAAAACATTTTGCACAGCTTCCAGTGCCAGCTGAGCAGCTACATATAAATGTCACTACGTTTCTTTACCTCAAAGATACTCTCTGTTCAGTGAAAATGCAGAAGTATCTCTGCCGATTAAGACAATGCAGAATTGTGTAGTTAATATTTTTAATAGAAGAATTGAGGTTTGTGTAACAATGGTAAAAACTGACAAAGATGCTGTCATAAGCTTTTTTTTTCAAAAGGGTAGGGGGGTGGGAAAACCACTATTCACATCCAGAGCAGGTCCATCATATAAGATGAAGAAGGTTAAAGGTCTGTGAGGAAAAACCTCATCTCATAGTGACAGACAGGGATGAAATGTACTTCTGTAGAGGGCCAAAGGAAACGTCAAGGATGGGCAGACCACACTTCCAGTGGCAATTTACACAGGTAGTGATAGGACAAGGGGAAATGGCTTGAAACTTTAAAAATAATTAAAAAGAAAAAAATCTTGTGCGTGTGTAAGTTTAGATTAGATGGTAGGAAGGAATTATTTATTCAGAGGATAGTGTACTGGAACAGATTGCCCAGAAAAGTCGTGGATGCCCCATGCCAAGGCCAGGTTGGATGTGGCCCTGAGCATCCCAATCTAGTGGGTGGCATTGCTGCCCACGGTGGACAGGTTTGGAACTAGATGATCTTTAAGGTTCCTTCCAACACATGCCACTCTACAATTCCATGATAATGCATAGGCTAGCAAAGACTAATTCCCAATTTTTAGCACTTCTAATTTTTGCAGGATTTTGTCATTAAGAGTTTAAACATGCCTTGAATTTTCAACCTATTTAAAGACATTAAATATTTAATTAACATTAATAATTTCATTTGTTACAGCTCCTTAAAGCATGATTTCTGAGGATGGTAAACATTTAAGTGTGTTTTGCAGAATGGATATTCTATATAGATTTAAAAAATACTGATAACTAATAGATAACTGTGAAAGCAAACAGTAGAAAATGACTTATTTTTTATTTTGAAAATGCCAGTTTCACAAAGTTTTGTGAGATTCCTGAAGTGCATAATTTTAATGCTGTGCATTTATCTAGCCAGTGTGATGACCTCCTGCTAGGCACAATCACTGCTCAGATCTCAGCTTGGCTCATGACAGCCACTGAAGATCTGGACCTTAACATCTCTGAACAGGACTTTGATGTCTGAGTCATGCAGGCATTTAAGAACTTCCAGCTAAATCTTTTACTTTTTATAAAGGCAGACAGGCCTATAAAGCTCTCTCTTGGTCAATCCTGAGTAAGTAATCTCACAAGGTATACGAGGCTACTTGTGGAATTATTTCTTTAACACTCACACTGAGTCTCAAGGCTCAACAGATCATTGTGCCACAAGTGCTAGATTTCAGGTTGCCCTGCACATGTGAAGGAATTCAACTAATAATACTGATGAAGAAGATATGAGAGTATGTGCCATTCTTCACCAGGAGAAGAAAGAGAAGATGCTACTTTGTGGTCTGGACCTGTCTATTTACCCAGGAAAACACCTTTGAAGTTGCTTGAAGAATCTGGAACCAGTGGTTTGCCAGAATGTCACCATAGCTCCACAAGTGTCTGCAGACAACAGCCACAGTTTCTGCTCAGAAATTACAGGGCTGCATTAAAAGTTAAAATTAGCTACATCTGAAAAAAACGGGCACATATCCAAGTCTTATGGCTCTTCTGATTTGTTTGAAATTTCCCCTTCTCAGAAACCATGACAGGAGCTTACTGTTGGCAGATTATCATGAACTAACCCCAGCAGGCAGCTAAACCCCACATAACCACTCCCATCCAGTGGGATGGGGAAGACACAGAAGGCTTAAAGACAGAAAAATCATGTGATAAAAACAGTTAAATTAGTAAAGCAAAGTCTGCACAGGCAAGCAAAGAAAATCAAAGTATTCATTCACCACTTCTCCTAAGTAGGGCCCAGGAAAACAAGGCTTCATCATACATCTTTCACCTATAATCATCACCAACATACAAAACATAAATTAAAATTTCCTTCATAAATCTTTTCCAGCTATCTGGACTTCTTTACACCTCTAATGTTTAATCCGCTAAAATGCAATCCTGCTTCTGATGTTTGGAAGACTAATAAATAAACTTTTCATGTGAGGAGGGTTGTCCAGTGACTTCCAGTTTCTCATCAGTGAATCAGAATTTGATCTTGCTTGGCCTATATGGAGGACAGAAGCAGAAGGAGGGGGAGTAAGCAGCTTCCACTGCAATAATCAACCCACATCTTCAAAATGGAGACTGTAACAGTAGTCACTTACATGGTGGATGCTCTTCTATGTGCTGAAAGCATGACAAACATTAGAATTCCTAGCATTAAGCTACAGCCAGCAGTTTAGGTTTGGAATTTGCATCTTGCAGAGAGCAGCACTCATCTGCTTGGGCCATTCTAAGTGATGAGCTAAGAAGCAGCAATAAGCAGAGTGGGATTTATATCCCAGTCAGCAGCGATCATGACTACTTATTGGCAAAAGCACTCTTGGATTTTTTTAACAAAAAAAGGACTGACATCTTATCCACAGAGGAAGCTTCAGAGATTGTGAAGTTTCTAAAAATCCTTTGTTTCATTCTTTTATGCTTCTGGGTGTATTTGTGTACACATATATGTATAACTGCATATATATTTCTATATCCACATATACACACAACAGGAGTATATCCCATTATTGCTGGGATTGCTGTGCAGTTCTTTCAAGAAAAGGGCCAGGAGTTCCTGTGGTCATATGCATAACTCTAGAAAGCTCTGCAGGTTTGATGAGAGAAGCAAATACAGAGGAGCAAATGCCTACAACAGTCCCCCAGCTACTGCTTGTCAACACTACATATTAACCTTCATTACAACACAATAAATTAACCTCCATTAGTTAGTGAACACACTGCAAATTTACAAACTAGAGGTGGTCACTTTATACCTCAGTTCTGTCTTCATCTGTGGCTTCCAAGTATGTCAATATTGGACCTTTAGTGCTTGTATTACAATTTTCTTAGGAAAACAATCTCGTCTGATTTTGGAGTCTTCAAAAGAAACCACTAGATCTTTTTGAAACTAGTTCAAAAACTGAATATAACCTGTTAAAAATGTGATAGTTAATTCTTTTTGCCATCTAGCCTTGACATTTTCTACCTCTTTTTCAGTTTTTCTGCTGCAAATCAAATAATCCTCCAGTACTTCCTGCAACCCAGAGGAAGTCCCTGTAGATTTTTAAGTTGCTTCAGAGACCTCCATTTGGTAAAGCTGCACGGGTCCTTTGTTTTTGTTTGGTTTGTGCAGGAATGTTGTACCACAATACCTCAGGGCTTCATAATCCTCCATGTTATAAATCTTCCTGAGCTAGGAGGGAAGAACTGGGTTGGAGAGTGGGGGTACAGACTGGAAACAGCTGGTACACAACATGAAGCCTCATAGTTTCATCACCTGCAGAAGACATGGCCAGCACAGCAGCAGTTCCAGAGTATGGCTTGTTCAATTCAGCTGAAGAAGATTTACCAAAATTTTTCTTCCTGCAGCACTGTCTGGATTCTGGATCTTGCTCCAATATCAAGCTCCTGACATTTGTATCTTCTCTACAGGCAGTGAGGTACAGTGATGCTTGTAGAATGGAAGATGTTACCAAGTATATGCTATGTTGCATTTGCGGCTTAGCTCTACCTCATAGCTGGGTTACAGAGTTCTTATGCCATCTTGGGCACCATTATCCTGACCTTCCAGCTAGAATCCTTGCACATATCTATGGTCAGAAGGAGTTTTAGGACCTTGCTCTTCCCTAGACTCAGTCAAGGTTTTTCAGCTGTTATGTCAGACACAGGGAATTAAATACTGGTGCTCCTGACCCCATTTAATCTGGTGCTAGATTTTCACCCAAGTTTCAAACACGGGAATCATAGTGGTGATCCTGAGACTGGCAAGACTGTGGCTCAGACACCAGTCCTTGCTCTGCCTTCTTGCTTGCCCATAGTTCAGTGGAAAACCCCCATGAGGGTTTGTGCACATCATGGGTCCCGTGGTGCTCTCTATGAAGTGCCCAGTACAAATTACTGTGGTTCATTGGTTACAGTTAGGTAAGGACTGGTTTAAAAGACAGGCCTATCTTCAGGAATCTTTTGGCTATATGTTTCAAAGAAATCAAATGGCCAGAATCATACCTATGGCTGACCCCATCCTTTCTTTCACCTCCTCTCACTGCACACTGGGATGATCTGTCCCTCTGTCCTGTCTATTGCTCTACACATCCCCATGTCCCTTCTCTCTGTAGACAGCTGCTGTCAGACCTACTTGGAGCCCAAAGTGAGGAAATTTGCACTAATGCGTTGGGATGACTTGGCTAGGCAGGTGTTTATGGGATGAGCACTTTTCTTCAGGGATTTTAATTGATTCAAGCACCAACACTTTCCCAACACAGTTAATTCAGGACCACAACAGTTGAATTTTCTGTCTCCTGGACACGATGATGTGAGAGACATACACTATAGCAAACACCAAGTCTGACACCCTTCTTGGCAGGACAAATGTGCAGTACCAACTGAACTCTCCTCCCCACATCAATCCTTACAGCCACCTCTCAATGCTGCTGATTTCAGCAAGGTTCTTTAATCTTTGTGAAAAATATGCTTGATGCAGTGATTTTGGACTCTTCTGTGATATCCTGTTGACCACTGAAACAGGAAATTGATCCTTGGAGACCCTTGAAGGTTTGTATTCTGAATTGATGCACAGGCTTGGGAGTATTTGCTCCTATCTGGATATACTGTGTATTCTGTCACAATACCCTCTCAGAAACTTGCATATTCCCACTTCTGCTGCATGCAGACTCATGATCTGTCTGTTATCTGCTATCTGCTACAGCAGTACTTTGCCCTGCACTATCAGTCACTCCAGGCTGCGGCAAATCAAACACCAGCAAACATCTTCTAACAAACATCGGAGGGATGTGAGCTGTTCAATCTGCTTCAGCACCAGCCGCTATCATATTGTGTTACTCGTAAACCATGCTGATAAAGACACAAACGACATTTTGTTTTAGGTACTAATCAAGGAGTTGTGGTCCTCCAGAGTGTCTCTTTCATCTGGTTAGCAGGGTGGCTTTGAAAGGGCTCAGTGGAAGAGCAGACCAGAAGCATGCTGACAGTAATTTCAGCTGCCTCAGGGAAAAAGGCATTTGTTTGGCCAAACTCATCCAGAAAACCTACTATAGTGAGATATGACAGGGTTGTACTGATCATGAGGGAAAGGCATCTTAGTCAAAGCAAAATTAAAATATTCATTATATCTCAAACATGCTATCCTGTGAGGGAGTCTCCTTTTAGAGTCTTGTCCTTAATCAAGCTATAAGTAGCACCTTGCTCTAGAGATGATTTTACAGAAGAAACAGGGATGTCTACAGAAAGAACCATTGAAAAGTTGGGTAAGACACAGCACACTTAAGCTGTTGTACACTTCACTTCTTAACTCTCTCTACATGCACCTGAGGTGTCTTTCTGTCTCATCCCTCTGAAAGTCACAGACTAAACAAGCAATATCAATCTTTGACACCTCATCCTAGATTTGCTTCTCAGTACGCATGGACATTCACGTGGAAATGCTAATTGACTTGTTGGAGTGTAACCAGAAAAAAGAAGGAAACTCAGTATGGATTCTCCATTAATAAAGACAGATGTTCTGCTCTGTTGGCAGAATCCTTTCTTTTCACTGACGTGATGCAGCATGTCAAAGACAAAAAAAAAAAAAGCATGTGCATCAATGAAATATGTAGCTCTGTCAAGCGAGAAGATAAATATTATAGTGTAATCAGTGCCTCTGTAGGTGTATTTCCTGGTTTTGGTGGATGAATGGATGGATAATTTCTCTTCTACTTGCTAAATATGCCTAAGTGAAATGCAGCCTCCAGAGGCACTGAGGGCCATAGCCTGTCAATTCCAAATGTAGACATCTTGTAAATTCTCTTGTGCCTCAGACACACACAGTCATTAATGATGGTTTCTGTCATTCAAACCTATTTTTTAAATTTCTGGTTTTATTTCTCCAGAAAACTTCAGCCTGAGACAGGAGAAATTACTTCAGTGTGTGTATGATGGGAAGGTGCACACAAAGCCTGTGAAACATTAAACAAGGCAGACATTAAATTCTGTTACCTAAACAAAAACACCAGTTCTAATGTTCTGTCAATGTTCTAGCTCAAGGTGTATTACTCTAGCCTGTCCTCTTCTTACTCTGTAACTAAACTCCAGTCATTATGATTGATAACACCTTTGCTCTGAATCAAATGGCTGTTTGTTCCTCCCACCTTTCTTGTTCCTTTTAATTGTTTAGGGAAGGTACAATGATATTTAAAGGCATTTTGTGGGAAAAAGAAATTCTGAAATCTGGCCACAGTTCAAGACTCTATACCGGTTATTTCTTTTAACTAAGCTCTGTCAGTAAATAAGTAAATATAAACCTAGCTTTCAGAGTAGTCCTTGAAGGTCTTCTGCTGATTATACAAACATTTTTTTATACACTACAATGCAACATCTGGAAGGAAATAGTATTATCACTGGTAGGTAATCATTTAACAATTGATGTGTTAATTGTGATATATTTTTGACACGGAGAGAAAAGCAATATGCAAATATACCAGCATAAGAATAAAAAAAAAGCTAATAGAACACAGTAATATAGGGATCATAGCATATAAGATGGTGTGAATCCCATAAAAATATCACACGAATGATGTCCAGCACTTTGTTCAATTTCTGTTGTAATTTTAAAAATTCCAGCAGGTATCGTGGTTGATTGCAATAGTCACTTGTTTTTGTTACATAATAGCCTTTTCATATCTGGTTTTGCAGGTTTCCAGTTCTTCAATTTGAGAGTATGTTGTGCTCCATACTGGTTCTAAGGGTACACGACAAGTTGAAGTCCAGAATTCTGCCAGCATTGATATGAGATTTTTTGATATTTGGACCTCATTGTCCAATTTACTGCAGATTTTGCCAAGTTTTGTGGGTTTACAATACAGAATACCAGATTCTCAATGCAAGGTTAGCACTTTCTGACACACGAGCTTCCTATCTTTTCAGATGTTGTCAACATTGTCTCCAGATGTAACACATCATCATCATTGCATTAATAAAGTTCCAGGGAATACTTAGTATACTTTCTGTAGTATGCAGGTTGAAAGACAGCTTTCACTCACTCATTTACCAGCTCCTAGTGGAGAAGAAAGAAGACTTAAGTCTTGGTTTGTATCCAAGCCTCAGTAATGGCTAGTTTCATTCTCACAGTTTCCCTTGTTCCTTTCCTTTGAAAGTCCAGCAAAGTGACTCTGTGTTTTTTGAGTGATAGGTGTTGAATCCTCTCCTGATTTCCCGAGTACCGCACCAAGATATTTGAAGTATACTGCTAGTGTTGCTCACTACATGCATCTTATTCATTAAGAATATTAACTATATCACTTTTCCTGGGAACACCTGCAGTGAGTGGTTCAGGGACACTGTTCAAGGCTCTGTAATCTACTGGTAGTTACCACGTGCTATGAGTTTTTTTTTTATTGGCAGGGAGAATGAGAACAATTCCCCACTCCTCTAGTTTTTTGTCAATTATCATAATATTAATAAATCAGTTCTTCTATCGATATAAATTCAAAATCGTATCAATTCAGTTATCTAATTCTTTCATCAAACCACAGGATGGATAGCATTAGAAGCTAACTTGAAATGCGAAATGTCGACTAGATTGCTATGGGATAAAGAAGCAGCTGTTCACAATAGATTGACAGACAGGCAAACTGTGAGCCGAAGGATGTGGTGCACCCTTTCCCACTTTCACCATGAGACCACCCATGACTGTCCCTTGAATACATGGTAGCTAAAATCTAACCAGAAGGTGAGTGAATGCAGTCCAGGAATCTAGCAGCCTACAGGTTAGTTTTAAATCTGCAATAGCAGGTCTACTTTTCTTCAGTTTGATGTTCCGCTCAGTCTGGCTACACTCTTTTACTATCACTTGGGATCTATGACAATCATGCAACTTCATATATGGTTTAAGTATTAGCCATATGTCTAATAACCACTTGAAAAAGCTGGTCCATGTTTCTGCTACTGCTTATTCAGAAACAGAGGGATGCACACATGAGAATTAGGGATGCATGCATGAGAAACAGAGATGCATGCTTGAGAAATAGAGGGATGCATGCATGGTGTTTTACAGTGAGGGATAAAGCTGCATTATCTACTACAATGTCATATTCTCCACTGTAACATGGAAGAGCTTCACAACATCCCACTTTGATGGGCTTATATTTTAATATATCTGAAGACTAGAGTATAAGAAATCTAGAAAGACCAAAACTGTTTTGCCTGGGTTTCTTATGGAAAACCTGTGCCACCACAGGGCAAAAATCTAGTAACCTACAGAGAGCCTATCAGGCTTAATCCAGAGCATCTACTGAAAGGATGAGAAACATCCTGCCATTGATAAAGTAAAATGCATAATGAAACCACCTATCCTTTTGCCTGCACTGTCCCTTCCACATTATATTTCTCATACTCATCTGAACTGCATAATTTTTCTGTACAAATAAAAGCTTATTGGAGAAGAATTACTCTAAACCGAAGAAGCATTAATTTAGATTAGGTACAAGGGGCTTGAGAAACATGGGAAGAGAGTTTTCAGTGGTAAACTGAGGGGAAAAAAAAAAATTTAGTGCTTTAGCCTTTTCTGCTTCTATTAGACCAGCTATCCTGCCTTATTTATTAGGGACTCACATCTTCTTTGGTCTCCTTTTCTGACCACATACTTGAAGTCCTTCTCATTATTCTCATTATTGTGGTAAAGTTTCTCCTCTGGTTGGGCTGTCTATCACCTGGATTAAGACCTCAGTGCACACCAGGAGTCTCCTGGCCTGCTTACAGCTCGCTGTGCTGCTTTCCCAGCAGATGCCAGAGTGGTTGAAGCCCCCATCCAGATCAGAGCCTGGAGTGTGAATCTTCCTGTAGCTGAAGTAAAAACACTTCATTAACATCCTCCCCCCTAGACCTGGTGGTCTGTAGTAAACACAAACCATGAGGCTTCCCTTGTTGGCTTTACCCCAATTTTTACCCGTGGTTTTTTACCCATTTTACCTGTTCATTACTGGTTTTCCACGGCAGCTCTCTGCAGTTCACCCACTTTTCACACAGAGGTGACATCACCCCCACTGCTGCCCGCTCCCCCTTCTCGCCTGTTCCTCCTGAGCCGTTTGCAGCCAGAGCCGTGCTCCAGCCATGCAATGGTCCCTCCACATCTCAGGGACAGGGATTGGACCAAGGGCTCCAGCTGCACTGTGGTTTCCAGCTGTGCTGTTACCCATGCTGTGGGCATTGCTGCATGGGCACCTTGCCTGGGTTACAGATTGCCTCACCTCTTTAGATGAATGCTCCCCACTGCCTTTGAGGCATTCCACAGGTCAATTATCATATCAATTTTCCGGTCCATGATAAGTTTTTTCCATCTTGCCAGCCTTAATTGTGGTAATTTTCTTTTTCTAATCATCAGGGACTTCAGCGGCACCAACAGAAACAAAACAGAGATAATGGAGGATTCATGGCAGAAATCATGCCATTGCAAAGTCTGGCTTACATGAAGTCTTAAACACCGCTTCAGAGGCTAGCAGCTTTGAAGAGGTGCTCTGGGCGCAGCGGATGTTTAACTTTTTCAATTTTTTGTGAAACAATATCTAATCCCACAGTTTTCAACATTGTATCATAGTAAGAACCCTGAAAATCACACATGTAGCTGATTCTTCCTGACCACTGGGAGAGGTACGGAAACCTCGACTCCAATTTTGTACTGTTTTTTCAGGCAGTACTACAAGTTTGTAAACTTTAAAACAAAAATCACAACAAAGGAGGAATAGAAAGCTTTTTACAACTTTGCTCTGGATCTGTTTGATACAAACTACCAAGGAATGTAATTCTGGATAGCCATCAGTATGTTTCTGTTTAGAAAACGAGTTAACAGCTGTTTTAAACCTTAGACAAAACCTTGCCTTTAAGTACCTGAAGACCTTAAGCAGATCTGAAGGCTTTTTGTACCCTGCTAAAAGCTTGCCCATTTTCCAAATATGGCACTTACCCTAACAGGGTATTAGACTAAAGGTAATATGTCTTACCATACTGGAGTAAAATGACCCTAGGAAAAACTAAAATCTGGATCTAGCTTTTGCAATGACGTTATCTTGCAAAGGCTTTATTTAAACTAAGAACTAACAGGAAAATGGAAACCAAAGCTCCAGAAGCAAAAGAAGTGCAGTGCACCACACCTGTCAGGTTATGTCCTGCCCCCAATTGCACAGAAATGGCCTTCCTGAACTTCCAGCCAGACCATAGTCTGGAATGTGTGTTAGACTAACAGTTGAAGTAACTCCATGCTACAAAAGTATCTTATCTTTGCTTATTTCTGGAAGACAATCTACATACAAGATTAGAAAGATTGTCTTAGCTGAAGGATTGGTTTTATTTCACACCTTTTCCTGTAGTGTATAATTAGTATTCAAATTTGCCATTTTTGGACAGCTTACAAAAAAGGAAGTCTGCCCCAAAACGCATTTTTAGGCATTACCTTCAGCATGGGAGTAGTTTTAAAGCAACTTCCCCAAGGAAGTGAGTGAAAAATGAATCATCACAAAAGCAATAGTTGTTCTGTTCATCACTTTCTGCCAGCTGTTAACTGGCAAGGGCTTCATGCATGCTCTACGTGCATGCCAGAGAGCAGAAATCAGAAAAAAAGTGCAGACACCTCAGAAAGGTGAAGTGGAAGATGTGACAGGAAAGTACTTCAGACCCTCATGTTTCACAGCATCAGGAGATAGGAGCTGTTGAAGATGTTTCTGATTTCAGGGTTGGAGACCTGAAACACTCCATGAAGCTTAAGCAAACAAATCAAGAAAGGTTTTGAATGACTTTATAAAATTGTTGGGACACAAGAATCACATCAGTAGTCTGCTACAAACCCCAGAGTTGTTCATCCTGCTCACCTGCTCCCACACTGGATGAAAACATCAACCAAATTACAGGGAATGAGGGTAAAGACTGGCACCAGTAGGGGAACGCTGGCTGATGCAGGATTTGTGGAAACATTTCCCACTCACAGCATTGCACAGGAGAAGGCAGCTCCTGTGATGTGCAAAATGAAACAAATTCTCTGTTTGCACATTTAGAGCTCAGAGAATTACTGTTGTTCCACAGAGGACAGCAAGTGCACCCCTCTAGATAGTAAATTTCGCTGTGAATTTTCTTTGTTAATGCATATGTCATTTCCCTCACTATTCCACTCTTCCCGAGAACCAAACCCGCTGGGCTCGCTCCGCACACGCAGCTGTTTTTCCTCATCGCAGAGACGCGTGGACACAGGAACAGAGGCATTTTCCTCACTTTCAGAGAAACTCTTAGCTACGTTCCTGGTGCCTTCTCACGCCAACGGATTTGCTAGAATGTTATTCACCTGATAATGAAACCGGCGTCACCGTGACAGCTTAAGGATGTCCCTGCCCTTAACCCATCCCTTTACCGCCATCCTTGACTTTTTTGCATACACCGACAGGCGCGGCGCGTCCCTGCGAGTGGCCGGCACTCGCCGCCCCCGCTGACGCCAGGATGAGGCGGTCCCCGCTCCCTACACGTGCCCGCGGGGGCCGGCTCGCCCGTCGATCGCGACCTTTGCCCCCAGCCCCGGGCCGTCGCCCGCATCCCCGGAGCGCCGTGCCGCCGCGGGGCGCGCAGCCGGACCGCGGGGCGAAGGGCCCGCGGCACAGGGCGAGGCTGGCGCCGCGGCCGCTGGGCGAGGGCTGGGCCCGCCGGGGGTGCGGGCACGGGCCCCGCTCCCGCTGTCCCGAGGGGGCACCGCCGCAGTGCGGGGCGGCACGCCCTGCGGCAGCGCTGCTGCGGGCGGCGAGAGGCCTTGGGGAGGCGCCGGACTGCCGGCGGGCCGCTGGGGCTAGAGGCAGGGAGGGAAGGAGGGAGGCAGGGAGGAAGCAGGCGGGGAGACTTCCTCCTCCTCCTCGGCGGCCGCAGCAAGCAGCGGCACGGCTGCGCCCCGGCCGGAGGCCCCCTCGCCGCCCATGCCGCCCCCGCGTCCCCGCCGGCGCTGACCGCTCCGCCGTCCCCGCGCGGGGGCTGCTCCCGCCGGCCGGCCGGAGCCGACGGCGATGCCGGTGACCGCCCGCTCGGCGGCCCCCGGGGCGCAGCCCGACGCCGGGTTCCGTGCCCCCGCCCGCCAGCGGGACCGCGGCGCCGCTCCGCGCGGCGAGGAGAGCGGCGGCGAGCGGCACCTCCGCCAGGCCGGCGAGGCGGGCCGGCGCGGCAGATGGGTGGCTTCTTCCGCCGCCCCCTTCCTGCCTGCCTTCTCCTCCTCCCCTCCGCCGCCCCCCGCCTCCTCCGTTGCCTCCTCCCCCGCTGGTGGGGCCGCCGTCGCCGCCTCCACCTCCCCCTCGGCTGCCTCCCTTCTCCCGGCACTCCCCCAGACCCGCGTCCGCGTCCGCTCCTGCTCCGGCTTCCCGGGACTCGCCATGAGCGGCGGTTCCGGTCGCTTACCGCCGCCCGCCGCCCTCTGCCCGCCGCCGCCCCTCCACGGGCCGAGCTTGCCGGAGGCGGGAGCGCGGAGCCAGGGCCGGGGCAGCCCCGCTGGGCACGGCGCTCCCCGCGGCGCCCCGGGCGCCAGAGCCCCGCCACCAGGTGAGCGGAGAGGGGCCCCGGGGGACTGGGAGCGGGTCCGGGCGTCCCACCCCCGGCTGGCAGCGCAGCCGGCCCGCAGGGCCGCGGAGTTGCCCTCCGCGGCGCCCGGGGACCGTCCCCGGGTGGGGGCCACGGGCGGGACGGGACGGGAGGGAGGGCAAACTCCCGCTGTTCTGAGCGCGGCGAGGCCAGTCGCGGCGGCGGCTGGCGGCAGGCCATGTGTCGCCCGGGCGGCAGCGAAGCGCTCGGGGCCGCCTGTGAGCCGGTGCCCGGCGCGGCGGCTCTTTCCCCGACGGTCGGCCGGGATGCGGCGGGGCGAAGCGCGGGCGGCCCGCAGCGCTGGCGCTCGGCGGGCGCCTCCGGCCCTTCGCCGGGGCAGCCGCAGGGGCTGCGCTCTGCGGGGCACCGCGCGCTCGCCCTCTCGCCTGCGTCTCGTCACACTTGGATGTGCCCCGGGCAGCGCCGGGGCCTCGCCGATCTGCCGCCCTGCCTCCCTAGCGCAGCGGCCGCCGGCCTGCTGCAGCTGCGGGCTGCGCCCCGCTCCTGGAAGGATTTTTGTGTGTGTGAGAGGGGGGGGGCGATGTGTCCGTGTCCGTATCCGTGCCCGGAGCCAGGCTCCGCCCCTCGCAGCGGGCTGCCGGTAGCTGCGGGAATTCGCGGGGCACAGTGACCGCTCGTACCAAGTTCTTGCGTGGAGCTCCGACATGCGGATTGCAGTTCAGGCTCTTGCCTTGTGAGACCCCCGGTGAGTGTCTTCGGGGCTCTCATCGCCAGTTCCACAGACGTGTTTTTGGATTTCCTCTTAGAAACCGCCCCGCAGCAGGATCTCTCTGAGGAGCTGGTTTTGGACATGTGGTTAGTTCATCCTGAAGCTTCGATGTTTTCAGGACTGCGGTCCCAACATATGGGTTGATGTGCTTGTTTACAGTCAAACACAAGAGCCGCTTCCAAGGCTGTGCTGGAGTTTCCCACATGCTTATATTTAAACGCGTGTCTATGTGGTTTTGGGATCAGGGCCTTAGATGTTTTCCTAAGCTGTTCTTTGTGAATGGCAGCCAGAATGAAGTTGTTTATGCGTACATGCAGTTACTAATTAGGAAGTGGTATGGGAGAAGGTCAGAAAACAAGACATCATTCTCTGGGCCTGGAGGGTGAAGAAACGAGGTGTCTAATTAAATCTTTTCTTGGAATGTATTTTTAGTGGTGCTTATGTTTTGGGCATTTAGTTGGGTGATTTACCAGAGTATGTGGTATGGGTGTTTATTACTGATAAAAATCTTGCTCTGAAATGAAGTAGGTTTTGCAGACAAGCTCCTCTTGAAATTCGTGATTGACAACATAGTAAGGAATTACAATGCAGAAAGTTGAGGGAGAACTTGAATTTTTACCTTTGTGTTGTATTATATTGTTCAAAAGCAGCTTTTGCTATGTCCTGAGATCACACACTACATGGAGCTGATTAGTCTCTCCCAGGCCTTCCAAATAAAATATATAGGAGAAAAATATTTTTCCAGTATAGTTTATTTGGAAATGGAGGTTTTATCTGATGAAGCTCATTTTCAAGTTTTGGTTTTAAAATTGCATGGACATTCCTGGTGTAGATGATAACCTTATCTTAAAGCCTGATCTCAAAACCTCTCCTAATCTTCTTAAGCTCTTAGCAATCCTATAGACAAATTGACCTAGTATGCTGCTGTTGGGAGATAAAAGCTTTTGTATTTTCCATAATTTGGAAAATCATGGTGGAGAAAAGAACTGTAACCTTTACCATATAATAAATTCATGACAGGCCTAGTGTTTGAAGACCTTAGTGCTGGATTTGGGAATACTAGACTTTTTATTCTCCAGAAATGGACTTTTTTAGGGTTTGTTCTGAAGTTTTGGTATTTGCTAGCACAGATCCTGTGTTTAAAAGCCCTTTAGAGTCCTGTGTTGTAATGGTAATTGCAATAGTCAGAATTATTTTGCTCAAAAGAGCTCATGCAGACAGCCAAATTGGAAGGTTGTTTTAAAGTATACTTATGTCACAGTAGCCGATGAATGCTTGTTGCTAGTCATTGTCTAAAAAATACGTAAAACATTTTCAGATAGTATGATATGTGATTCATCTTCTAATTTTGAAATAGTGTCATAATTTACTGACAAATCCAGGAGATTTCAGATAGGGCATAAGGAGTGTTTGTTTCTTTGCTTGCTCTTCTCCAAAGGGAGACGCTCTTCATGAAGGTCTGTCATTTTCAGTCAAATATTTGTCACCAGAGGGAAGAATTATGAACTAAACTCAGGTATCAGGGCTGAACTGGGATTGCTTCGCTGACCATCCTCTTAGTCATACTTTTGATCCTAATACACTAACTTTTGGTAAAAACATGTATTGTGATCTAATCTTCAAACGTTGAGGGGCATTGAAATTGCTGTACTTTACATGCAAGGTTAAGAGAATGTTGGCTATGTCTTTTCTTCCAGCAGAAAGATGTTCAGTGATAGTTGGTTCTCTTTTGTTGTTGTTTCTTTTGTGTTTTTTTCAGTATGTGCCAACAGAATGGAAAGTCTCCATTCGTGGCTGTCAAATGTGAAAGGATATTGGACTAGAAATGCTGCTGATACTTTATTTCATTTAGAAAATTGATCCAGATCTTAGAAGGCATTTCACTGTCCATAAAGTATTTTGCCTCCACTGGGGTACCTGCATCTCCTGGTGAAAAAGGGTAACTCACCTAGAGGAGGTGTTGTCCGCTAGGAAAATTGTGTCTGTACTGGAAATTCTTAGAGTGGTGGTTTTTTGGTTTTGTTTTGTTTTTGTTTGTTTGTTTGTTTTTAGGTCTGTGTTGACATTCTCAGGTTTTGCAATATCTGGAAAGATGGCGTTTGAAAGTTGTGCTGTATTTAAGACCTGGTGTTATGTCCATAACTGGTGAAAACAGCTTTTCTCTTAAACATCTGCATTACTCATATCAGCTCTTTGGATGTCATCTGATGAGCTTTGCTGAGTCTACTTAATATTGCTTTTTCTCATTCTGTTGCTAAGTCATTAGTTAGTTTAGTTGTTTTTTAAGGTGTACACAAGGTCAAGTCCTATATTAAGAGGGGTAATGGAAGGTGCTTATTTTGGCAGATAACTGCATTTGCCAAGTCTTTCAGCATGGGGAAGCTGAAACTTCTGCTGAAAGGATTAGTGCCAGTTTTCAACCTAGTTGACTGTAGAATGTGAGGAGTTGGACCTCTTGTGAAGATTGTATGAGGTGTCAAGGTGTCAGTTAAGTGCAGTAGAAAGCTGAATTGTTGGTGGTTCTGCTTAAATCTGTAAATGCTGAGCAGTTGTCGTAGAATCCTATGTTTGTATTAACATATAAACTTTTGTGCTTTTAGCAGTTGTGCATAGTTATACCATCTCTGTGTGGTATTTGTGGTTTTGTTCTCCAACTGGAGAGCAGTTAATGTGGCTTTACAGTGAGAGTCATATTTAATTCTGGCATGCCTGGTGAAAGACACTAGTTTTTTTATTTATGACGTGGTGTCTTCACAGCTATATAACCATGTAATATAAAGTAAGATGGAAGGATAGCTTCTTGGTAGGAACAAGTGAAGCATGTTCAGTATGTGGAGACGTTTCAAGAGTTACAATTGATTTTGATAGATTAAAGAAAAAAACAAACAAAAAAAGCCCACCAAAACCAGGAACTATAATTGGAGCATCTCAATTTTAATTTCCTCTAAGTGCAATGTAAAGAAATGGCTTGATGGTACTTCTTGGTTAGAATTACCACAGTATTGTAAATCTGTTACTTTGCATGTTTGAACATAATCTGTTTTGGACACAAGATGGCAATTACCTTTAGCATATCAGAATTATTTATTATAATGTTGGTATGTTAGTTTTGCTGGTTTTGAATTATAAAGGAAGATAGGCTTTGTTTTTTGCATAAATTAGTTGTACTTTGAATATATTATAGTAATTACAGATTTAATGTAAATAGACATATAATTAGCGTTTGTTTCAAGAAGTTGGTTATAAGAGGTACGAGTTGTGTATTTATTTTATTTACTTGGGAAATAAATGCAAATGTACTTTCTTAGCATTTATTTTCAGATAAGTTGAATTCATTTTAAGTCATGCTCTGTGACTATCACTTTTATATTTTTATTTCACTTTTACCTTGTAATATTTAAAGGAACTGGAAATTATGATTTTATGGCCTGATACTGTTCCTTGGAGGTGTGCCTTTTAGGTGCCAGCATCAAGGCAGCTCGGGTGGATCCTAGCAAGTGTTAATATACTGCCACCACTGGCCCCAGCATAAATATTTATGGATAGTGTGAGACTCAAACAAATCTGTTTTAAAGAAAATATATAATATAAAATTATTTTACAGTTATTTTGATTGTAGTTCACAGAGCATGAACAACTTGATCCTTGTCTAATCTGGCGTATTTTAGATGTAAAATATGCAAAAGCACGGTAATTAAAAATTTAGAATATTCTCTTAAGTATAAATTTCAGTTTAATAATAGCAAGAAGACGAGAGATGTGTCTTCAATTTGGAAATGTATGCTCTGCTTTGCAACAACTGTTTATGAAATAATATAAATTATCCTTTTGGTCTAAGTCATCAAAATATTGAGCTTGAAAAATATATTTGCCTTGTCACAGAAAGGTTAAAATGAGACACTGTTTTAAAGAATATTAATAAGCGTGATTGAGAGCATTGTAAATTCTTGGAAAGGCTGTGTTTAATTAAAAAATAATGGCGGGGTTCGGAGTTTTTTCTTTGCCTTTTTATGTTCAGTTTTGTTGCTTGTACAGCCCTTTTTCACCCACAAATTATCTTGGCAAAATAAAATCCATATGCAGACAGAATCTTTTGATCAATTTTTTTTTTCCCTTAGAAAGATAGGCTTTAAATGTTTTTCAACCAATAGCTTTGCAACTTTTTTGTTAAGTCTTGCACCTTGAGTATTTTAAATAGTCTTCTATGGCATCTGCTTCATAGTAGAAGTTCAAATGGAGATGTGTCATCTAAACATAAGGGTTGTCACTGTTAATGTGATGCATGATGTGGATGGGTTAACAGGAAGGTAAGATACCAGAAAATAAGATAACATTATAAATTTTTCAGCACCCTGGTTTTCTGTGGAATAGAGTTAATTTTCTTCCTGGTAGGCACTCTGGGCATCAATCAGTGTGTGGGGATTGTTGGTGTTGTGCATCACTTGTTTCTCTTGGATTTTATTCCTGGGTCATCCCTTTCCCCCCCACCCCCTCATGTCCCTATTCATTATAATTGTAATATTATATCATTACTGTTGTTTTGGTGGTTTACTTTACTTCAATTACTAAACTGTTCTTATCTCAGTGCACAAGTTTTATCTTTCCTGATTCTTGCTCACATTCCACTGGCAAAGGGGGAGAGTGACGGAGAGCTGCTGCTGGTATTTAGGATTAAATCATGGCACACTGAGAGCTCCCTTTACACTAATATTTCAATAAGATAGTGCTGCTTTTCCCCACCTTTGTTTTACTGGCTTTTGTTTGTTTTTTGTTTGGTTTTTTGGTGCCTTTTTTTTTCTTAACACCTTCTGGTTGCATTCTTCTATGCTTGCTCTAAACTATTGTTTTCTTGTTTTTGTATGTGAAATACAGTAAATGCTTGGTTGTTAGAATTCCTTGCATAAACAAAAGAACCTCCATTCTTGATAGGAAAAATACTCTTATTCTTGTGCTTTGACTTCAAATAAAGGTTCCTTCAGGAAGTTTCTTGATGTAATGTAGGGCAAAGAATGCATACTTCACTTAAGGAAAGATGCAGGAAGTTTTTAAAATAGTAAGTCATAGGTATTTTCACAACTATTTTAAGCAAGCATGGTATACAGTGAGCTTCTGAAATGCACACATATGCTCCAAATGTTCATTCTTAAAACACACTTCCTTAGATTTTCTCAATGAAGAGCCTGGCATCCCAGCTCTAAGCTCCTGAGCTGCTGTTCCCATTATCCCTGCTCTGTGTTTAGGTTGAGTCTCTGCATCATCTCTCTCGTGCAAGCCCTTTGCCACCACCTTGTATGAAAAAATAACATCTGCTCTCAGTCTCAAGATGTTTCTCTAATGCCTTCTGTAATGACTGGGGTTCTGCATCCAGACAAATATCTGTGTTGCTTGCTGCATTGTGTGGCAGCTGTTGTGGTTTTCTTGAACGTGGGCTGTCATAATAAACAGCCTTCAATGCAACGTAGTATTTCAGAGCTCACATCTCTAAGCGTTTGGGCTTGGTCACCGGCTTTTAGGACAATCCCAAATGTAACCCCCTGAAAAACTTACTTAAATCTTTAACTGAATTTTTGTTCTTCTGTGTAAGGTACACAACTGTGGCACAAGGGTATGCAGCCAGTATCAGTAAAGACTATTGCTTGAACTGTTTCTGATATCCTTTATGGAAAGTGGAATTGCATTTCTTCCTGTAGTACTACCAGTCTCTACTTCCAAAAAAATGTTATTTGTGCTTCTGCACATTTTTCTAGAAGGAGGGTACGAGGAAGGTAGTGATGGTATAAATTTTCTGCCAGCCTGTGAAGGAGTGAAGTATTAATTCTGTGAATCTTATTAAAATACTTCATAATCTGCATGCCTGGAAAACTCCCTGTTAGGAAGACTACCCTTAAATAGTCTAAAAATTGCTAAAAGCCCTGCACTGTCTTTGTTTGCGTGACTTCTAGTGGTGTAAGAGCCTGAGGGATGGCTATTAGGCCACGAAGTATGGCTAGAAACATTGGCTGTGGGTAGAGAACAGTTGGGTCTGTTGGAGAATGCTTGGAACAGCTCCTGTGCTGTGTGATTGAACCTGCACCACGGAGCAGCAACGTGCAGTTTGAAAACATTCGCTGCCTGTTTTTTCAGCACAGCTGAAAGTTATCTCCTCTTTATCTTTTGCTGCTTGGCACCTAAAGTATATCAGGTTCCAGAGTGAAAACACCAGAGATTTGTGTTTACTCTCTGCTTGGGTTCTTGCTCTGTGAAGTTTTGACTTTTAGGTATGTGGATTCTTCTGCTTTCATTCAAAGTGCAAATGTTTGTGGGATCCCGACCTACAAGTCAACATTTTAAAGTGATTTTTCGAATTTCCATCAAAAATCCATTTATCTGCTTTTTTTTTTTTTAATGTGTGCAGGCTGTCTGTATATATCATTTCCATGGCATCACTTTTTTCCTGTTTATAAGTTGAAATGGCCCAAAGCCAAGCAGAGTAAGCAGTAGTTTTTGGAAAGAATTATCATGCAGATTTGGTAGTAGGATATTGAGCCTTTTGGCACAGAAACCCTGTGAGTCTGTAATTGTGGTTTGTGTGTGGTTTTGAGCAAGTTTACATAAAGTGTTTATGATATGATCTGAAAATTGCTTTTTCAGCTTATTTTGGAGGTTGGGTACAGGTTAGACTTTTGAGCTGTTTCAGAAATACATTTTTTAAGGCTTGGAAGTGAAAGCTTTTAGCCACCAGTGTGACAAGTGTCTTCAAACTTAAGAAGTATGTGATTATGCTTGTGAAGATCAGCATGCTGCAGGGACAAGAAAGTGAAAGTCAAGATGTATTTGATGTTGTTCATTGTAAGGGCCTGTTGAGTTGGACTGAAAAAGGGAATGAGATACAAAAAAATATTATTTTCTTTATTAAAACTTTATTTTCAGTCTCTTGTGCTCACAGGGTATTGATTCTGCTTTTATGCAATGAGATAGCAAAAAATACTACTAATGAAGAATTTGGACACTGAGGAAAAGTAACTGAAAGGATATGTTGCATTTTGGTAGCTTTTTATTTGATGAGGCATTCTGAACATGAAGGATTAGGGAAAAGCAATTAAAGTGGTAAATATAGTAAAAAATTATTCAGTAGTGACTAGGATGGAGTAACCTTACAGACCTGGAAAAAACACAGTTGTGGAACAACATATCTCTCTGGTGGAATAGTGATTTTTCCAAGCTTGGAGTGTATGTAAAAAAAATGTTTTAAAAAATATATTCACTGATGCATTCTTACCCTTCTTTGTTAGTCTCTACCAAACCAGAGTTTCTAATATGATGACTCTCCTAGTGTATACATTTTCTATAGTATTTTAAAGGGAGAATGGTACAAACAAGAATTCAGTCAATAACATAAAATATGAACAAAGCAGAAAGTAGGAAAAGAGTGAAAAATTGTGGTATATGACCTCCTTAGGCTGCCTTCCCGTGTAAAAGTGAAATTGGCATTCTTAAGTAAAGCTCTCATATTTGTTCGCTTAGTCCTGTTTCTCTGTAAATGGCTTCAAACTTGAGGGAGGCTTTTTAGTTTTTTAAGAAGACTTCTAATAAATCACTGGTTAAGTATCAGATAAATTACTCTGCTTTCTCAAGCAAACAGCTTGAAGGGATCTGATACTGTTTTGTCTGGCTTGATCTGTGGACACAGGTAGTTATTGGGCAGCTAGACAGTGTTTTGCTTCCAAACAGCTGCAGTGTACAGTCTCTCTAAAAAGGATGCAGGAAATAAAAGCGGATCCTGAGGGCTAGGAAAACCAAAGGAATTGCAGGGAATGGGAATTGTAAGGATTTGGAGGCAGACTGTGTTATTGTGGGAGAAGACATAAAAATACATAACAAAATTCCATGAACACAGATTTTCATTATTTCTGATGTTCATGTAACAACTGTTTTCTTTTTAGGATCACTTTCAAAACATCTGTGCCATAAAAGAGAATTTTCAAAGCAAACGAGTTGCCCATATTGTTATGGACTTGTTTACTGTGAATTTACTGGAGCATCATCTGTATCTCTTGTTTACAGGCTGTGTGAAGGCTGTGTGGCAGGGTGGGTAGTGAAGCCGAACAAGGATGACAGAGTGTTCTGGAGTTACTGAGACTTCAGCTAGGTTTGGGCAAAAGTGGTTTTAAAGCATTTTAAACCAAGAGTAGTGCCATTTGTTTCATTTATTATTCTGTAGTGTTACATTTCTGCATTACAACAAGTTTTTGTTTCCTGTCATGTATTTTTTGGATGCTGCATTTTCTGTTTGTGACTGATCTCACAGAGAAGTAACTCTTTCTAGTAACTCAGTTCTTCTGCACCTTTTTTTTTTTGCCTCAAGTAACAAGAGAGGTAAAGAAGTAGTCTAATAGTTTGGATTAGAAAGGGAGAATATGAGATCATTCTGTACAACAACTGTGCAAAGCTGTAAGAGAGCTTTGTTTTCAAGGCACCATATCTAGTTATGGCCTTTTATGTCTCTATGGATTTTTCAAAATAGGGTTGAAAAGAGACCTGAATGACTGCCACCTGGAGTGGTTGTAATTTTGATCTTCTAAAGAGCTTAAATTTACACAATTTGAAGAAGAAATGTTTTCTAAGGTTTACTGCATCTCTTTCAGAGGAATGTCTAGCATAACCATGAAATATCTTATGATCTCTGTAGAGAGCAGTAGGTGAGAATACTTTAATACTGCTTAGTACAGTTGGTATGACTATTGTTGAGTATCTGTATACTGGCATGATATTTGATATTTATTAGGCAGTATCTTTGGAGTTACTGCTTAGGGATTGCCTGTGCCAGAAAGTTATGCTATGGTAACTCAATCAGTATATCCAAAGGTGCAAGGATGGTCTTCTCAGACATAAAAGTGACTTTGAAATGCTCATTCTGGGAGAGTTTGTCCTGTTTTGAGAAACAGGGTAACGCATCAATACGACCATTTTGCTCTAATAACCCCCACAGTACTTCTGGAGAATTGTGACTTACCAGTACACTTGTCTGTTCTCTTATATAGACCACCAGCTTATAGATGCTTCAAATTTCAAGTTCCTGACAGCTATGTGTGGTACTGAAGAGAAATTTTTTGGCTTTCTGAAAAGAAAGCCATGTTAGGGCACATGTGGTGCCTTTTTGGTGTGTGGGTGTCAGCTGCTTCTTCTTGCAGTCAGTCCATGTGATGAATTTAAGAGGTGATTTCCTATAAACCATTTGTGTTTTAAGCCCTTATCTTGCCTTGCCTAACTCTTGCTGTCTTGGGTTTGCTGCTCCTTGTGTTTAAAAATTTGGTGCTCCCCTCAGCTCATTTGAGGAGTCATGCTGGAACCTCCTGGGTTATTCTTATGGCTATCCAGGCATTTTCCTTGTTTTTGCTATTTCCCAGGCCAATTAAGCTTGTCTTTTTCAAGGCTATTGCTGGAGAAACAAATTTCAAAGTGCAGTAAAAAACCTTTGGTGGGCTGAATTGCACCTCTTGCAGATTTTTTATGTTCAGCATTCTTGTGACCACTGAAGCTTTTTATGCTGCCATTGGAGCAGTGACATCAAAAGGGGAGAGCTATCACAAAGTCTTAAGAGAGGGAAAATGTGGTTACCTGTTCTCCAGGGCTGCCCAGAGTGATCAATGGAAAATACAGCTAGCAGGCTGAGGGTGAAGAATCACGTCCTGGGACATTTCTGGGACATTAAAGTCATTCTCAGTGCTGGTAAACAAAATGCTGTCTTGCTCCAACTGCATGGATTCCTTGTGAGGATTTTGTATGAACTGCAAAACTGGGCTCAGAACTTTCTTTTTATGGTGTTACCAAGAAAGACTTTGCACATGAAGCAAGCTGCTATTGTTACGAATGTATTACTTACGAAAGAAGAGGAAGTGGACTTTGGTTGTTGTGTATGTTGAAAAGAAATGTGGCAGTCTGATCTCTGGTTAAGTCTGAACTTGTTGAGTTTTGCTTTGGCTATAGCATATTTTGTTTTGGAAAAAATTGGGCAGTGAGAGCTTAAATTCTAAATTTACTCACCCAAGCACTGCAGATGTTACTTTCCAGAAAGTACTGTGAAACAGAGCAGATGGAGGCAGGTTTTGAGGAGCAGACTTGCTCTATTGCCTTTGGAAGTGTAGACGTAATTCTCACCATCAACCACAAATAGTCATGTTTCAACTTCTCAAATCAAGTATTGTGAAGACAGAATTAATGTCTCATCTACTGGTCTGTGTTGATTTCACTCTTTATGCCTGTGTTTAACAAGTCATGTGCTATAGTACTCTGAAATCTGTATTTGTAAAGAGAAGGGCAAGAGACATTCTTCCAGAAGTCCAATGGCTGATCTTCAATACTGTTAGAGGCTATTAGAAATCTTGGTTTAGCTTTAAAGGTATCACAGAAGCTGTTGAAAATTGAAAAGGGTATTGTGCTGAAACAAAAAATTGATATATCTCAAGTCACAAGGTTGTTTTTTATTCATTCTAAGTCTTCTTTACATATACATTTCTGTTGACTATTCTCTATTTTTCCACTGGCTATTACTCTTATTAACATCCTGGTGATCTTAAAGAAGGCTTGAGAGTTCACAACTGCTGCTGAGCTGACTGACGTTAAATCCAGTGTGTTAAGTTCTAACCTTTTTTCTTATGACATGCGTACTTTGAGTTTGTTTGCTTCTAGAGACAAACAGCACATGCATATGGGAATGCTCACAGACAGACACACAAACTTAGATACTTCATATATATATATATAAATACTCATCTCTGTATCTCCTAAAGATATGCTATTTGGCAGTGGCCACAGTCCTCTACTTGTAATTGCCTCAGTGCATTATGTAAGGTATGAAAAAAAGGTTTGCTGAAACTAACTCTATGGTTTCCTAGATTATGGGTGTTGAATGCATAGTGAACTTACAAGGGTATTTTTGTGAAGCTTGTCTACAGCATGCAGTGGTATAGCTAATGATTTCCTATTGGGACTGGATGACCAATCTACTTTGAAACTTCTCTTCCAGTTCTATATGCTGCTTACTGACATCTTGTCTTCAGCTGAAATATGCTTAAAAGAAAACTGGACTATATATGTGTCTTTAAGTCTGTGTATGTACTTTTTGTGTAAATATGGGAATTCTGTGTTCTGGACTGGATAGAGATATGCCTTCATTAGGACCAGAAGTGGTAGTTTGTTTGGATGTATAAAAATACTGGCGATAACAATCCCCATCAAAAGAAGTTAGTCTCGTAAAATGACCATGTAGCCTGGCTGTAACTGCAGTAACTTGTCCACTTTCTCAAAATTTTCATGTCAAAGGGGTGTTTTGGCTGCTAGACAAACAACTGAAAACTGCTGAGCTATGTGGATATGTCACAGGTATTGGCTGACGTGCATCTGTGTTGCTGCTTTTGCTTTCAGATGTTACCATGAGTATCAGTTGGAGCACAAGGAGCTATGGTAGTAGGAGTGTTTGGGAGAGCTGGGTCTTGTTTACTTGAGAAAGGTAAGAGTGTGATGGGGTTGTGGGAATTCCTGATGGACCAGAGTGAGAATGGGTGATAACTAGCCAGGCAAGATCACCCAGCAATGAGATACTTTACCTTACTGAGTCAAAGAGGATACCACAAGCTGAGAATTGGCAACTACAGAGAAGGAAATACTAAATCTGCTATTGGTCCTGTAGCATACTACTGAATTAGGAGACATGAAGCAAATTCCAGAGTATAGTTCATTTGTGCAGAACATATATGATAAATGAGACAATATGAAACTAAATTCAGCGGAGAAAGGAGGTTATGTTGTGATGAGATAACTTAGGCTGGATGTAAGGTGCCCACCAAAGCCGCTCTAATCACTCACCTCCCTCATCTGGACGGTGAAGAAAAAGTATGACAGAAGGTTCAGCAAGTATGGTCACAGGCCAGCCAGACTTGGAGAAATTAATTTAATTAATTGCCAATGAAAAGTCAGAGAAGGATAAAGAGGAATAAAAACAAACTTTAAAACATCCTTCCCCCATCCCTCCCTTCTTCCCAGGTTCAACTTCAACTCCAGACTTCTCTTCCTCTTCTGTCAGAGTGGCTCAGGAAAATGGGGACTGTGATCAGTTTATCACACTTGTCTCTGCTGCTGCTCCCTCCTCACATTCTTTCCCTGCTGCAGTTCTTCATAAACACACCTAGTATGTCTTCCAGCACAGTTATGGCCTCCTTCAGGCACCTGCTCAGGTGGGGAGTCATCTGTGGGCTGCAGGTGATCTCTGGTGCACCATGGACCTCGGTGGGCTGCAGGGGGATGAGCCTGCCTCATCACAGTCTTCAGCACAGGCACAGTGCCTGGAGTGTCTCCTCTCCCACCTTTTTCACTGACCTTGAGGTCTGTTTTGCTGCTGTTGTGCAGCAGTTTTCCCCCTTCTTAAATATGTTCTCTTAGAGATGTAATCACTGTCATTGATGGCCTTGGCCAGTGGTAGTTCGGTTTTGGAGCTGGCTGCATTGGCTCTTGCACGTAGATGATGCTTCTGACATCATCTGACAGAGGTTATCCCTATAGCCAGCCACCAAAACCTTGCCACACAAGATGGGGTGAAAAAAATCTCTAATTGTCTGCACAAGTAACCAGTGCAGACAAACACTGCCTGTATGTATGTGTTACCTGACCTTTGGCTACACAAAGATTTTCATATCGTGATTTTGCCACAGCTCCAAGAGAATTGCTTGAAGAAGGAAACAAAACTTCTTTCCATAGGGTGTCCTGGAGCAAGATGAGTTGTATGATGAACTGGGTGAAAAGTCTAATGCAGGGAAGTAGTGAATTCAGCATGTTGTAGTTTTTAGTTTTTGATTGCTTACGGCTTAAACAGTATGCTGCCTAGAAAAGTTCTCCAGCTGAAAAGGGTAATGTAGTTGACCCTAAAGGCAGGTTTTTCTAAGTTTCAAATCCTGTAGTTTGCATTTAAAATTGAAAATGGACTGCATTTCAGCCATTATACTGAAAAAATTAGTATAAATATACAGAAGGATCTAGATAAAGGCTGCGAATCCTACTAGATTACTCACTTGTCAGAAATAAAGATGATCTTTGTATTTGTAAGTGTGCCATTGGGGAGAGGTCTGGAATTATTAAAAAAAGTAAAATAATGAAATTCCAATTGAAACGCTCTACCACAACTTTTTGATGTAGATAAGAGATTCGTATATCATGCCTTTTGCTTAGTTTTTCAGGGATTTCAGACTTTACCTTGGAGGCTTTCAGAAAATTGTTTTGTGGTGGTGTTTTGTTTTGTTTTGTTTTGTTTTGTTTTTTTGTGTTGGTTCCCCCAACATAAGAGAGAAAGCAACTGCAGAACTAACAAAGATGCAGAAATAATCCAGCTGTATAAATGGAATGGAAACAGTGTTCAGACTAATCTGTGATTCTCAGTAAAATCTGCTTATGACTGACCTGCTGCTTTGCCATTTGATGGAGATTTCTGCAGTTTTTCTATAGTCTTTGCAAATCTGGTACCTAGATTTTTGAGCGTGTTTTTGCAACAATCTTTTAGGTGGACTATGTCTATCTAATACCCATCTTCTGGTAAAAGGTCAGTGGCTGTGATGTTCGGAGTAAACTTCAGAAACCAGTCACATCCATCACAAGAACAGAGGGGATAACTTGTTTTCATGTTAGAACAGAGGTCAGCAAGGTTGCTGACAGGAATAGAGAGTAATAAACTTTACTCAGCAGTGAAACCATGTTTCTGGAAGAGTGCATGGGTTTATGAGTAAGAAGAAAAGGGAAATAACTTCTGTCCTCGTACTTCTAAGGAAGCGCTCCTTTCCAAGTAGCACTTGGTTTGCATACCAAGGAAAAACTGGTATTTGTAAGCATCAGTTGGTGTTGCTCTAGGTGACCCATCTTGTATTTTGTACTGTGGTAGAAGTGTGATCAAAGACATCTGTATTGTTTGAAGAAAATTTTCTGATTTGTATTTTAAGGGATCTGTTTTTCACTGGAATGAGTGGGTGTGGGTTCTTTTCATGACCTCTTAGGTAGATTGTCCCTCTGTGAAGCTTTCAGTGGTGATGCAGTCTCTTTAAAGAGCACCATCTGAATCCATTGTTAGAAGTGTTTCAATGTTTCTTTCTATTGAGTGTGATACTTCGGGACAAAACAGAGGAATAAGGTGAAATCAATACAATGCTGCAAGAGCTGGTCTGGTTTGTGGTAGTTTTTTGAGTGTTAGGCTGGCATTGCTTGCTTTAGGGAGATAAGGACAGCTTTAGTCTTTTCAGAATTCATAAGGCATTTGGCTTATGTTTTCTCTAATTCATGTAATGAAGCTCTGAATCAGGCACCCAGCCTTTTATTAGCCATGTAGAAACAATATAAGGAATATTCCAAAGACTGTGTTTCTAGGGTAATAGCTTCATGTATTCTTAAGCTGCAGCTGGGAGTAGCAGAAGTAGCTGCACATTATCACCTGGCTTCTGACCACTGTACTCCTAAAATGGATGAATGCACTGCTGTACTGTAATTTAACACTAGCAGTAGGTATTACCTGAGGTAAACCACTTGTCCAAGTTCACTGGATGTCCTTACAGATACATACCTACAGTATGCAGGAAATCTGGAAGTGTTTCCCTTCTTGGTAGTGCTGCTCTAATGTGGGATCAAGAAATGAAAGCAAAGCAAAGAGATTGCTAACACTTTTTTTCTGCCTGTGTAGCACCTTCCAGGTAGTATTTGCTTCCTCCTTTTGTCATCCATTGTACCTATTGCAATCCATTTTGATAGTCTAGTAGAAGGCTACTAGGATATACACAGTAAACAGAAATAAGTGCTTTGTAAAAGTAAATAAATAGTGATGGCATTTTTAAATATTTTTGGCCCTTTAAAAAATTCTTTATGTGGAAGCAGGGATAGCATCAGTGATGAAGGTGCATATACTTGGAACTTGGGAAGAAGAGAAAAAAGAAAGTTAGTTTGTTTTTTCAGGAAGAAAAGTATTTTTTCTATTGAATACAGTTCTACAGTAGTGTAAAGTGAATGAAAATTTTCACACAAAAAATCGCCTCAATGTGCAGATATTTCTTTGAACTTTACCTTCATTTATGTGATCCAGATTGTTCTTGAATCAAAGAGAACAGCTTATGCACTCTGTAACTGCAGTTTTGAGTAATCATCACAAATCAGGGGACTGAAGGTAGAGACTCCTCACTTTCAGGTACCAATCCTTCCTGCCTGACCCCAAATAATATTGCAAAGCATAAACTTGCAGGCTGGTAAATGCCAGCCTCAGCTGCTGAATGTAATCTTTACTTGACTGCTGTATGGTTTGCTTATGTAGCCCCAGTGCTTTCCTCCTGTACAGTACTAGTACTGGGTTGGTGTTTTTTGTTTGGTACTTGATATGCACAAGCAAAGCATGTACAAGGCATATAATGAATATTAGACTGCTTTTCTTTCATATCAAATGAAAAGCAGAAAACCTGAGTTGCCCTTATCACCCAGAAGCACATTATCATTTCACAGAAATGTAGTAAACCCTGTCATAGGGAACTAAGTGTTCGACTGCACTTCCTCCCCCAGATGAACTGTTCATTAAAAACATTTTAGCATCACAGTTATTTTCAACTTACTAATTCTTGTAAGTTTTTTAGTATGGTTGACATTTTTAGAGAGAAACTATTTCCTGTAAAAACTTAGTGAGTTTCCCATCATAAGATGTTGCTTCTGTTATGAAAATAATGTAGACACATTGACAGTTAGACAAGTGAGGATCTGTGTCTAGAAATCCAGAGCATAGCTTAGTCATTTGATTCTAGGAGAAATAACATTAAATTAAATTGTTTATTGAGGCAAAATGCTGATACTTAAATGATGCAATCTGAATTGTGCTTTTCTCTCTCAAAGTGGCTCTTGAAAGAAAATCTGGACCTAGGTCTATTAGGAGCACTAAGCAAGCATTTCAATCTTCCTGAGAGATTGTATTGAGAGCACTTTAGTTGCTGTTCTGTGCTGGGCTCTCTTGAAAGGATAATTTGAAGATGTTATAGCATCCCACTATTAGAAAAAGTGGAAATCTAGTATTAGACAGGTTGAGCTTGCATCTGGCAGGAGTTCTCTCCGGTTCCATTTTTTCCCACTGTTTAGTCTTGGCCACACATATTCCTGTGTATTTCCCTGATATTCAGATCCTCATTCCTAATTATATTTCCCTGTGTTCCAGCTTGTCTTGCCATCCGCCTCTGAGTGTCTTGAGGAAGAAGAGAAACAAGAAAGTAATTTTCTCTGGAAATTCTTTCTTCTCTTTTGACTTCTGTAGCCCTAATATTAACTGCTATTCTTCTATCTGATTGCAGTTTCCAGATAGGTGAGCCCAGAAGGGTCTGTCATTTGCTAAGTGTTGAGCAATCTAAAGAAATGCAGCCTTTCCTCAGCGCTTGTATACTGCTAGAAATTGACAGCTGATGCTTGGCTATGTTCCAGGAAAATCATAGGCTTGATATTGGGCTTCTGAACCAGGAAACAACATGCTTTGTTCTTCAGGGTGCAGAATCCTTTCACTTACATTGCTGTTGTGCTTGGAGAGGCTGTATTTTGCAAATTGCTGCAAATAGATGGTGTGAAAAAGGAAAATGATAATCAAGCAGACTACTTTCAGAGTGAGGAGAAAGGGTTATATAGACTTTATCTGACCTGAGGTCAGGAATGTTCTTTTGTCCTGTTCAGGCATTTACCAGTCTGATAAAACTGAAAACCTGCTTGTCCTTAGTAACCACACAATGTCTATTAAGGGATTTCTTCTCCTGAAAAGGGCTGACTGCTGTCAGTCGTGCCCTGCTCTATCTTGCAGCTTTACTGAAAGCACACCAAAGTACTGAAAAGTGTTCCAAAACCTGGAACTTGTCTACAGCTGGACTTAAAAGTCTAGGAGAATGTCTGTAGAAGGTGAACAATGGTTTTTGGAGCAAATTTTTCTTGTTTTGTCAGATATCAGCTAGTCCTGAGCTGGTATCTGACAAATACAAGCTGATTGTACCTGCCCCATCATATTACCAAGCTTCAACCAGTCGTGGTCAGGGATTTCCAGAGTGGGAAGTTGTACCAGGCATAATGTGTTCAGAGGTCTGGACTTCTTTTGAGGCACAGTGAGTGTTCTTCATCAGCGTTCTTTTTGGCTGTATTATACTCACTCAAGCAATTTAAAAACTGAAGAGTCCAGGTCTGTGCGCTGTCTTCTTGCTTTTCCCCACACTATCTATTTCATCAGTGTTCTCTGACTAATTACAGGTTCTTAAGAACACGGTTATCAAAGTACTGGAAAACTCTGAGGTATTTTTCAGTCAGTAGCCTTTTTCTGATTATTCTCAATGCAGAACTTCTGATAAAATTAACAGATGAACAAATAAAATGTTTCCACTTAAGGGGAGAAGGCAAAAGGAAGTTTTCAGTCCACAGGTGTAGCTGGGATGATTTTTCTCCTCGTGTGGACTCTTGTAGTTACTGGCACTGAACTTCATCAGTGACTTTATTTGCGTATGCTATTGTTAAACACTGTTGTAATTCTGTTGTATATCTTTCTTCCATTTGACCCAAGGTCATGCTTGTTGCTTGATTTTAATAGACTAGAAAATGAGGATTGCTTTGAAACTGATTGCTTTGAAACTTTGAAGGCCTTGTCCATTAATTGCAGAACCATGTTAGACAGATGAGGATAAACACTCCTTAGCTGAACAATTCTGCCCACACTTAATCAAGCATATTTGCCTGTCTGTGGAACTGGCTGGGTGATGTCTTCCACATTTATTTTATGGCAGTGTGCTGCTCTGTTTACTCCTGAATAGAGCATATCCTGAGGATATTCTGGAAATGTGGAGGCTGTGCCCTGGCAATGGGAACAAAGGTTGCACAGAGTAACTCCCTCTGATTTCAATCATGATTTTGTTTTCTTGCTCCTCCTTTCATCTCCTTGAAGGTATTTTTTGGCCCTCTCCCTGCTTTTACTTACAAAGTTACTCAAATGATTTTTCCTCTTTAAAATGATAAGTAACTGGGTCAACAGCCTTGATTTTTAATTGCTATGAATAATTAGGAAGCTTTTATAGTAACCCATCATTGCTTCTTCAAGATGACTTGGAGAATCTCCTGATCTCTCCTTTCCCTGCTTTCTGCAAGTGTACTCACTCCACATTCCACTGCTGGGATTGCCTTTTTTCCATGTCATTCCCAAGAGATACCTTAATAGAAAATCTTGCTGTTAAACCAGAGTGTACAAAGCTGTAATTGCACTAGAGTGAGATGGAATTTGGAAGATCTTACAAAACCCCCACAAATCTAGTGGCTTCTTTGAGGAGTGCTTCCAGCTGTTTGCTATATTCCAACTTGAGATTGTGTTTTTGCACCTGCTTCAGAAGTCTGGGTTCTGTCCACTAGCTAAATCAACTTGTTGCTTGAAATTAGCTCTACCAAAAACTATGTCTCATGTCTGCTTTGTTTGTGTTCTAATCACAGAACAAAAGGCATGTTGTAATTACATTTCAGGGTAAATAACTGTAAATTATTGTAAATTTCTTAAGTAAGATTTGAACAATTGAGGAAAATGCAATTGAGGAAAACTCTCCTGAATGAAACTGACTACTAGTAGTATTACTACTACTATTAGTTAGTTACTAGTAGTGCTGCTAGTAGTTAGTAATACTACTAACTGGTAGTAGTACACCTAGGACAGTCTCCCTGTTCTTAGAACTTTGTTTTTCAAGAGGCAAAGTCTACTATGTTCTGACAATGTTCTTGTAAATATATTGACTTCTCATTGAGGTAGTGTCACAAATGAAGGACGGACTGAAATCGTATGGGCTTTTGGATTCACCCTGGGGAATTGCTGTGCTTAATGTGTCAGCCACATCCTTCATGTTTTCCAAATAAGCTTTGACTGAAGTGCTAAGCTTTCTGATACATAACATCCTGCTGTCCAGCTTAAGAAATAAGTGAATATTTGAGTCTTCTCATGGATGAGGAAGCTGAAGCATTCTTTCTGGATAGCATTAACACTTTAAATTAAAAAGAAGCCTTTGGTGAGATGTACATTATCATTAGCATGCTAGTTGGTCTAGATTATTGGCTAACTGTTTAACTTCATGTTGTCAGTCTTGTATTATTTGGCAATATGACTCAGGTACGAAGGATGATGAGTGAAATAAATTTTTAAAATTTAGTTCTGCAGTGAGAGAAATGGGTGTTTTGATATTTCTGTACAATGGTATAGCAGATCTAGTCATAGTAGTGAAGAGCTGTTGCACATTTGGGGTTGAGAAAGAAAAATGAACAGTTAAAGTTAAAGCAATTATGTGTGATACTGAACCATACATGCTTAAAGGATCAGCTTCCAAGAATACTAAAAAAACTTGTGTCCTGTGGTTTAACTTCTGCTATGGCCATGAAGACATAGGACAGCTCATCTGTTTCTCCATTCTGAATTAGAAAAGGCTATGTAATCATTGCAGTTCAGCTCCTCAGTATTCAGACAGTTAACTGAAGTTTTTCCACTGCTGTTTTTCTCCTGAGAGCAACCTGTGCAGCTTCTTGTCCCTGTAAAGTCTTAAGTTTTAAAACATCTTCTCTAGTCTAGGAAATGGCAGGATAAATATTCTGATGTGTGATCATCCCAAAAATTATTATGCTATTTTAATCTAATATTATTAATAATATATTTCTATTATTTTGTTTCATGCAAGATACACCTAGTGCTATTTCCAGTTTCTCCTGTGTGAAAGCTCCTTCTGGGTAATTTCTTTTAGAAGTTTTGCAAAATTTCCTTCCTTAACTTACATTATGCCCCTTGACCTTTTGCTTTCTCTTCCAGTGTGTCTTTCCTGTAGTCTTCAGAGATACTCCTTCCTATCTGATTTCTGACTGTCATACAGTTATGTAAACCCATGGCTTCATGTTTTTAGCCTTAAGTGTAGTGTCCTTTTGTTACCTCTTCTCTAAGTTAAAACATACTGGCCTTTTTATGATCTCTTCATGTCCTGATCATTCTTGCTCCATGCCACTGTGCTGTTTGCCAGGTTTGAGTTTAACCTGGTGTGTGTGCTTTTGATTCTTGCTGCTCTGTATCATTTGCCTCCTTGACAAGTTCAGCTCTCTTGTAATCTTCACACCTCAGTCGCTGAAAGCTGGTGAAGAAGTGTATTTGTGTGGAACAGAAATATGCTGTTAAGTGTGTTGCTGCTACCAGCTTACTCTCTCCTAACCTTTTAAGCCTTACTCTGACATCCCCTTTGTAGCCTCTCAGTGAATGTGGCAAGCTGTTACTCTCAGCTAGCCTAGTTTTAGGTAGCAGACTTTGTCTAGCATAGATATGCTGCACTGAACACTAAGCAAATAAGCTGTTACAAAAACAAGTGCTCATCCCACTACTTTGATAATTAGCTTCATTAACTGCACAGTTTTTCATGTAGGGAATGATTCAGAAAGCATATTAGTTCTGGAGAAATTGTACAGTTGGGTTCTCTGTGTTTTTAAATTTCTGTATCAAATATCATCATTTGGAGGATATGAAGGCTGTCCTGACTGTAAGCAAAATTCACATTGTACTTAAAACATCTTTGAATTTTTTCTCATTTTGCCTAGTAATAAATTGTGAAGGCCAGGTCTCTGTCACTTTTATGTGACCTCACAACAAAGTTTTGACAGTCTGAACCAGCCATCAGTATGTGCAATAAATAGCACTTGACTCCCTTCTTTGAGCACTGCTGAAACTTAATCTTTTGTCTTCTCTCAGCATGTGATATCTTCAGGTTTTTTCTTTGAATTAGACTTTTAAGTTCACAAGAAACACTCTTTGATGCAAGAGTCCATCAATATATATAGTTGGTTTTCTGGAAGAGAAGCATTTTTATTCAGAAAACTTAATTTGCTTATTTCTGGTAGTTAGTCCTTACTTTTGATCACTGTGTTGTATTACAGCCTCTTCAGATGAGAGCACAGATAGTGAACAGTGTTGTAATGAATTTCCTTGATATGAATAAATTGTGCCATGGGCTTTATCACTGCTGGAACAGCATTTGGATAAGTATGTCAGTTCTGTGTTTACCATGATTACATCTTTGGCATTACATTCAGTTTGTTCTGTAGTCAGTTATGTATGGTCCTCTACTTGGTAACTGTGCTGCTCTTAAACTTCACAGAAAACAGCAAGCTGAAAAAAGGAATCAATCGTGGGAGGCTTTTAAAAGGTTTCCAGGTTCTAGTGAACAATTGCTGTTCAAAGGCTTGTAGCCCTTCCTATTTCTTGCCACATACATGCCAGAATTAATTGATTGGGCATTGTTAAAATTGTGGATTTAGAACTTCTGCTCCATGAGTTTTTCCCAAATTATGCCTTTTTTAGGAGGAAAAAAGAGTTAGGGCATAGTAATTTCTAGTTCTTGCATTGAACTTTTCTAAGTTAGCTTTTAAATGGAGCATGTTTTCTAAATTCATAGCTTTTGATTGTGTGAATGTATGTAGTTGGGGAGCTAACTGTTATTTTACTGTACATTTCCCCTGGTATACTAACTCCTACTGAGGATAAAAATGCCTTTTTATATTTTGATGTTGCAACTGAGAAGGTTGCAAATGCACATTGAAAAAAAAAAAAAAAAAAGACTTGATGGATTTTCTTCCTTGTTCTCCAAACAGGCAGGCAGCAGTATGATTTTATAACTTCATTTTCTTTGGCTTCAATATAGTCTCGCCCTAAATCAAGGGGACAGTATATTATGTTCTTGCATCCACATTTGTGGGTTGCATGCTATCTGGAGAAGTGGCCAAAGAAAAAGTAGTAGTTGTATTTCCTTCTGGTATGGCAACTCTGGGTGAAGGATTGAGGATTAGAGGCAGTGGGCACAAACTGAATCATAGGATCTTCCTTCTGAATATGAACAAACAGAGATGGGGACTGGCACAAATTGCCCAGGGAGATTTTGGAGTTTCTCATGTTGGAGACACTCATCTGGACATTGTGCTGAGCAAGCTGCTCTGGGCAGTCCAGCTTGAGCGAGGAGGTTGGGCAGGATGACCCTTCCATTTCCAACATCAGCTGTTCTGTGGTTCTGTGATTCTTTGTCTTTTTCACAGCAGACTCGTTTCCATAGTAATCAGCAATGATGGCAAATTATTTCTTCCTCATTAAAAAAGCTGTCAACTTTTTTCTCTGAAGCATGAAATGGGAGGTTCCTACCTCCAGAAAATGTTACCTTTCTTCCAGAAGTGCTTTCTTTTCTAATTCTTGGAAGTGACTTCTAAGGCATTTCAAGTAAAAACATTTTACCAAAAATTGATGTATACTGACTTCAGAAGATAAAAATCAAATATTTGTTAAATTTCAGTTGTGGGCTTTAGATGAAAGTCAGTTTAGCTAGAGAATCCCAACTTTGTTTTGGAGAAAGCATGTTCCCATAGTAAGCTCTTTGGAGGAGAGGGACACCTGAAGCAAGTATTTGTGCTAAAGCACTTCTATCTTAGTAATATAGTTGGCAAATTGAAACTTTAATTTTTTTTTCAGAATGTCAATTGTTGCTCTAATTTCAAATTTAAATAAGAATCGAGAGCTTTTCAGAGACCAGAAATACCATTTTCTGACTGTCTTTTGTTAGATATCAGAGGAATTTTATGAAGGAAGGTGAGAGGTATCCTTTGACTGAATGGCTTTGATTTGAATTTATCATCCTGTTCATAACTTTTCATGTTGCTGGGACGCATAAGCCCTTGAAAGCTTTGTCAGTAAGCAAGTGTAGTCTAACTTGCAACCCACCAGGAAAATGTCCACTTCATGAAGAGAAAAGAAGTGACACAAGGTTTCCTGCAGTGAGAGTGAGAACTGCTTCTCTGGGACAACAGCAATCCTCCAAGATTTATTTAGCTGGCTCAAAAAAAAAACCAAACCCAAAAAACCCAAACAAACAGACCAAAACCAGCCAAACCAACCAAATAAAAAAACAAACAAAAAAATTCCCAAAATAAACCAGCTAGATTTATTGTAGAAACATCTTGTTTTATTGTGATAGCCTTTTTGAAGGCAAGGTCATATGCTTGTTTTCCCATTGAGACAAGGTCTTAATGCTCTTTAATTTTATGTCTGGACAAAAGCAGATTTTAGGAAGGAAGGAAGGAGTTATTTGAAAAATTAGGTATTTCTGATGACTCTATAAAATGAAAATCCATATTCTTCCTCCAAATAGAGTGCCAAATAGATGAGGTGTTCCAACCAAGGCACACTTCCAGATGTAAAAATTGCTGATAATTGAAAATCTGTTCATATATTCTTTAATTAAGTGCTGAGGTAGTATTTTACCTTGCAAGAACTTTCCCCCTTGAATATGAAAGAAGAGCTGCCAGGACATAAGCTCATGTAATTCCAGAGTAATGTACAAGACAAAAAGATCTGTTGGGTGACTTTTACCAACTGCCAGTGTTCCAGATAGCTTTTGCTAAGTACCATGTATATGAATTTTAGGTTTCAGCAGCAAAAGTGATTGTGGGGAGGGGGGTGGTCTGGCAGTCTGTGAGGCAATTTGCCATCTGGAGGTGGTATGAGCAGTCTGTTCACCAGGGCTTTCACACAGAAATGAACTCTGGACATTTTTTCAGAGGACACTGACAAAAGAACAGCTAGACAAAAGCGAAGCTCTTAGAAAAATTACCCAGATCACACCTTGCAACAGCTACATGGTTTCCAGCCATAGAGATCATAAAAAATTCATCCTGGGCTAGCAAAGATGGTGTTACTGAATAAAGGGAGCACTTTTTGTGTGCTATGGAAATCCAATGGTTGCTTCTGACCTGGCTGTTTTGTGGATTGCTGTCAAAAAATCAGCTGGATGCCCTGTGTTTGGTAACTGGCCATTGCAGCTACTCTGACTGTGAAAGTTGTTCAGAAACCATGAGAGAGCAGGGGATTTTTGTGTGTGTGTGTCTGTTGGACTTTTGCTTCTTTGCTCCAACTTTTTGATATTGTCTAACCTATGTAATCAAACATTGGTGAGGGCAGAATTTATCTTGGAAGTAATCTAAAGCACTTTATTCTTTTTAGAATCCAGATGTTCGTGGTTTGCAACAGCTTTATGAAGGTTTGTATCCAACTGCTCACATCCTACAGCAGAAATTGAGCAGACTGAAGTGGTTCATAGTTCTGTTGTACTGATATTTTCTTTGAGCTCTTAAACAACATGCCACTGAAATTCTGCATCAACAGTTAAGGAATATTAGTTGTTTTTTGGATAAACTGGAGCTCCAGCTAAGGGACAAAGGCTTGACTAAGCTTGCTTTAGATTGCTCTCTGATTTTTCCTGATAACAGGCATGTCACATACATGGTTCTTTGATTTGCCAGTAGCAGTTTATGTTTCTAAGGGCCAGTGTCCTCCTTTGCAATCCTGTCAGATTCACTGACAGATTTACCAAGCTGTGGAATTGCCAGCAGCCCTGTAGGTTTATACACCACAGCTGCTATGCAGTGACTGACTACTGCCATGGAATAGCAGCTTTTAATGCTGTGTGTGTCTCTTTATATTTAAAAGGATTTGAAGTTATTTGTACAGCATTTTATTGCTCTTTACCTACACAGACTCCACTTCTTTCAGTGCAAGAGTCTGTGCATTTTATTAGAAAATGTTAGTTTAATATCTGAGACACTTATGAGGCATTAGTGAATATGAAAAACACCAGTATAGGTTGCATTACTGTAGAGGTGCTTCTGATACTGGTCTGTGTTAGAAAAAAAACATTTTTAGTGCTCTAAATTTTTGTCTAAGTGAAAGAGACTCTCCAGACAGCCTAGGGGCTGCCAGTTTAGCGTTAATATGCAAGCACAGAAATTCTTGGTGTTTCCCCAAAGGTCAAACGAAACTCACTTGAAACATCAAAACCAAATGATCCAAATGATTTTGACTAACTGGCAGATTCCAATTTAAATAATGTTGAGTTTTTCCTAGCCTGTTCTACTTGTAACCCTCAAATAATGCTTCATTTCTTTTTTTAAATGCCTTTCTGCTTTTCATCAGTCTAAACAGCCGACTTCAGTAACTGACTTCCATTGTCCTTCAAATAATATGTGGGGCTTTCTTTCTATGTCAGGTGCACTGTTCTGCAACTCTTAAAGCCATTGGATTTTTTGTTGAAGTCCTTCTCTCCCTCTCTCTCCGTGTCTCTCTCTCCACCTCCGCCCCTCTTTTCTTCAGATTACTGTTTTCTACTTGGCAGAAAACAGGAAAAATGTTTTTAATTGTCAATCAAGTCTTAGCTAAGTGAACTCTCCTGAAGCTGGTAGCTATCCCATGGGTTTATATTTAATTTTGAGTACTGGAATGGTGTAAGTTTGTGTATTATTCTTATTGATTAGAAGTCTTGGTTTTTATTGCCAGTTTGCCCTATGAGGAAAAAACACATTTAAAAGAAAGATCCATGGAAGTTTGAAGAAGCTGAGCTCAATCACATCTTTTTCAAAATTGTTTGAAAGTTAAGTATGCTTGACAGCAATAACTATGTAAATCAAGACCATTGATTTTTCTTTGGAGATCATGCAAGCCAAAAACTAGAAGAGGTCAAGTGTGTGTTTATTGTACCAGTCTTGGCTTGTACAGGGAGTTCTCACTCATTATAGGGCAGTTAAGTAAGCAGCCTATTTGGGACTGTAGACCTGTTGGTAAACTTGGGTTCTTCATTAAACAATTTAAAATATTCCCAAAGTGCTCCATAAGGCAACTTGTGTTACTTGAAGCCTACATTGTAGATGTGTGCAGTGCAACACACTGGATTAAATAACTGAAGGGGATTAAATAACTGAACCCTTCTGTCCAGTGCTGAGTGAATTCCTTCACTTGCAATGTCTGCTGGCCAAAGACAAGCATTCACTCTTCTAAATGCAGATGGCAAAACTAAAGCAGAGCAAGATCATATTAAAGGTCTGAATGACATGCCAGGAGAAGATACAAACCCTGCAATACCAACAAACATGGATTCTGTGAAATTGTCAGAGGAGCATACTTAGAAGGTATAAGGCAGTGTTGGCAAGTCTCCTTAGCAAAACTTTTTTTACATATTACAAGTTTACTTATATGATCAGACAAGTCTCATAAAACATTTACAGCCTTCCTTTCACCTTGGCTGGAGAATGAGTACATTCTCTCTCTCTCTGTGATATAGATCTTTAATTAGTTAAGAAAAGAAACAGAACAGCACAGTAGTCCCTGCTTTGAAAGAAGTAGACTACATTGTTCTAAGTGGGATAAAGTCATTTCTGGGTACGTTAAGTAGGAGGTTTCACCAACCTGATTGTCTTCTGGGATGAAATTACAAGATCTATGAATGATGGGAGAGTAGAGGGTGTCATCTGCCTTGATTCTTAATAAGGCTTTTTCTGTGGTCACCCATGGCATCCTTGCATCCAAGTTGGGATGGTAAAATCTGGATGGATGAAAAACAACTAGGTGAAGGTGACTGAAGATGATGAAGGTCCTTCAAGGAAGCTGTATGAAGAATGGCTGAGGTTGCTTGGTCTGTTCAGACTAAAGAAAAGAAGACTGGGGGGAGACCTCATTGTAGTTACAACTTCCTCATAAGGGGAATAGGAGGGGCAAAAACTGATAATCTCTCCTTAGTGACTTGTGACAGAACCCAAGGAAATGGCCTGAAGATGTGTCAGGGGAGGTTTAGGTTGGATATTAGGAGAAATTTCTTCACCCAGAGGGTGGTTGGGCACTGGAACAGGCTCTCCCAGGGAAGTAGTCACAGCACCAAGCCTGAGAGAGTTGAGGAAGCATTTGGACAATGCTCTTGGGCATGTGGGATGACTCTTGAGGATGTCCTGTGTAGGGCCAGGAGTTGGACTCAATGATCCTGATTCAGCTCCTCCCAAAACAGCATATTCTGTGATTCCTTGGTCTGTGATTCTATGTGTGACAAACTGGTTAGATGTTTGAGCTTGGAAAGTAGTAGTTAGTGGGTATTACTACTGGCGTCCAGATGATAATATCAGGGGTGTCTGTCCCGAAATCTATTCAGTGTCTTCACATCTCATTGTTGAGACATTGATCATGCACATCATTAAAATCTGTGAATGACTCCAGTCTGGGTTTGCAGTTTATACACTTGAAGTAAGGGCTGCCATCCAGAACAATCTAGACAGGCTAGAAGAGTGGACCAACAGGAATGTTGTGTAATTGAACAGACACATAGGCAGCAGGACATGCTGTTTCCCTCAGACAGAAGCTGACTGGCGGGGAAATTTCTCTGCTGAAAAGCTCTTAGAGATCCTGGGTGACAGTGGCCAGTGTTGCTCTACAACTGATGAAAGCCAGCAGCATCCTGGGCTGTATTAACAGGAGAACAACAAGGAAATCAGACTAAGTGATTTCTCCTTACTTGTCACTTGTTAAATTGCATCTGAAATACTGCATCCACTTTTGATGCCCCAGTATGAGAAAAAATGATGCAGAAATGGACTGAGCTCAGTAGAGAACTATGAAGCACCACCGAATTTGGGATGCTAGCACTCCAAGGAGAGGCTGAAAGACTGGGGCTTGTTTGACATGGAGGAAAGACAACCTGTAGAGCAGGGATATGTAGTAATAGTCCGCCTACATCTATGAAGAAGTTGCCTAAAATACAGGTTCAGACTCTATATTTGGATATACAGAAGGAGAATGACAGGGTGATCGTGAATTGAATCAGATAGTATGTTGAATACCCTAAAATATTTTTAATAATAGCTTTTTATGCTCTTTTTGAAAAAATTGTTATTATTTTTAATAATGGCATTTCATACAGTGTTGTCCTTAAAGGGGTTTACAAGCTTTAAAATATCACATTTGCTTGGGATAGTGTAGCTTTTTCTGGAGTAGATGGCTTCCTGAGTTAGCCAAAAGTAAGCTCTGTCATTGTGCACAGATGAGAAAAGCATTGATGTTCGAAGGCATGTTTTGAGCTTGTCTAGTTCAACCTCTCTGCTGAAGCAGGGTCATTTAGAACAGGTTGGCCAGGATAGTGTCTACTTGGATTTTTTAAATATATCCAGATCCTGAAAATTATTTTAAGATAGTTTGCTACTGCGAGTTTTGATGTGGAAACAGGGCCCTTCTATGAGAGCACAATTTAGGTGGAAAAAAAAACTACTTAGGAGTCAAGTAGTCCAAATAAATTCAGTCAGTGTTATGAAAAAAACCCAAAAAACAAACAAAAACCCAACAGAACTCCAAAAAACAAAGCCCCTAAGAAAGAAACTGTGCCTCCCAAAGCAAACAACCAAATATACCCCAGAACAAAACACAAACCAGAACCCCCAAATCAACCAAATAACACTCCTTCCTGAATACATCTGTCACTTGTTCATGAAAAAGCCTGAGAAAGGGTAGCTTTTTTTCCAAAATTGCACTACTACTAAGACTTTATTATTTTAGTCTTTTCAATTTGTTTTTAAGCATGTGTATCCTTTGTTGTGGTATATAGACAGAATGCAGATGTTGCTTCTATGACCTTTACAAGTTGTATTTATTTGCACTATTTCTATGAACTGTAATCATGAACTGTTATGTGTAACATTTAAAATGGAGAAGTTTAGAAAGCAGTTGGGAGAGTTGGAGTGTTTTTCCTAATTTGTTAATCTAATTTGTTAACTTTAAGTGTGTGATGACAATTGATGTATGGGGTCTTATTTTTTAATACTTTCATCTACTTCCTCAGATCTTTTCTGGTGATCTCTATGTGTGTTTCTTTCATGTATCATTTGAGCAAGGAGAATGATGTTTAAATGTACAGTTACAAACCCACTCAGCAGCTGGAGTAGATACCCACATGAAAACCAACAGCAGTTTTCACTAATTTTTCTCTAATTCCGTAGCAAAATTTTCCTAGTTTTTACAAATTGCTTGAATGTTCTGTCTTGAGATATGATGAGTGAATTTTAATAGCTGAAATGCATTTAACTGTTGAAAAGATAGGGAGTCAAACTTCCTTGCTGTTTCTCTACCTACAGAGCTAGTGAAATGTGTAGCTTTGTGCTTAACTCAGACAAAAGGCACCCTGACCCTAGTGTACAGATCTCGCTGACATTTTCTAGGTTTGAAAAAGGAATTATAAAGAACTGCAGTGTGCTGGAGTGCTGCCTGAATTGTGTGTCAAGTGTGGGTGTCGCTGCGGGCCCATTTACTGATGTTATCAGCCTACAACAGGTGCCTGCTAGCAGAGAGGCTGCAGCTTGTACACACAGCAGGGAGCATTGTGAGGGCTGTGAGCCCTTAGACCCTTCAATGGCAATTGCAGGAGGACATTTTTCACACAAGGAGACTAAATAAACGTGGCATAAAACCCTAAATGGAGGCTATGTAGATACTTACTTGAAGGGTGCTGGGATGAGAAAAGAGAGTTTGAGTTGGGTTATTCCTGATGCAGCATGAGAGAACTATAGAATGGCTTGGTTTGGAAGGGATCTTAAGATCATGTAGTTCCAACCCTACTGTAAGCAGAGACAACTTCCCCTAGACCAGGTTGCTCAGAGCTCCATTCAGCTTGGCCTTGAATAAGAGACGTGGCATTCACAACTTTTCTGGGCTAACTTGTCATCCTCACAGTAAAGAATTCTTCCTGATATCTCATCTAAACCTGCTGCCTTTCAATTTCACGGTGTTGGCCCTTGTTCTGTCATTACATGCTTTTGTAAATCATCTCTTTCCATCTGTCTTGGAGACTTCTTTCAGGTGCTGGAAGACTGTAAACAGGTCACCCCTAAGCTTTCTCTTTTCCTCTCAGCCTTTCAGAAAAGAGTGAGACTGTTTTATTCTGACTGTAGAAGGGATTAGGGTGTGATTAAGTAATGGTGCTGCATTCACTTAGTTTTTTCTGTTTCATGTATTAACATGGAAAAGAATTTTCAGAACTGAATCCTCGAGAGAGTATCTTAGAAATAAAACCTAATAACAAAATTATTGTTACAGATGTTTGTTCCGGCTCCTGTCACATGCTAAATGGTCTTTTAGAGTAGCACTGAGAGACAAAACTACTGCAAGGTGCCAGTGTAGCATTTTCAGTGGGCTTCTACATCTATACATAATCTGTCTGACTGCTCTTTGTCTGTATACTGCATTCAGTTGTGTTTCTGTCCTGTTTTTTTAGCTTTGTCCTCATGATTCCTTGCTTACTTGGGAGCTGGACTGTACTCTGTGTGTGTGTCTGTGTGTATCTTTCAGTCTTGCTGTTCCTGCTGAGTAGAATACTGGTGAGCTATACAGTGAAGATGTCTTTGGATTGTCTTTGCTAAGGGAAACTTGGAAGAAGTGAAAACCTTGAGAAACAATTCTGAGTGCTGGTGGCCTTCAGATTGTGAAATTCCTAGCTAAACCAAATACCTAATCTAAAAACAGCCAAGCACTATCCTCAGTCCTTGAATGTTGTAGATACTGGTTTCAGTCATCATATTGTCTAATTTTTGCAAGTGATTTTCTGCCTTTCCAAATAATTTGGAATAATTTGTAAATACAGTTTAGCCTCCTTTTAGAGTGGTTTTTACTAGCTAGAAGTTGGGTTAATTGTTAGATTTCCTATCTTTATAAACCCCAGTTGTGCATCAAACATTAGATTAGAAATCATATTAAGGGTCAGCATGTCCTGAATGAAAGAATATTTGTGTGTGTGTGTCTGTGTGTGTGTGAGATTTCCATTTACAGTTAATCACTGAAAATTGTAGTTGTCAAGGCCCAACAGAAATTTCGTACACTGCTGAGAAAGACCTTTCTATTTTTATGGGTATATAATTCTGTCATTTCTTTTCCATTTGATTTAACATGTGGGGTGTGTGGGAGTGTTGTCATTTTAGGGTTTGAATGTTAGCTGAGTTTCATTCAGTTTTTCTGAGTAAGCCAGGATGGTAAGAATGGTTCATTGTGCCTAGTCTGCTGAAGCTGTGATACCCCAAGGTTTAGTTTTGTATTTGGACATCCAGTTTATTGGTTTGATTAATACATCTATGTTGGATATACCGTACTTACAGTTTTTTTCTTTGGTGCTATGTATGATTACATGAGGGCCTTCATCTTGGGCCTACTTTCTTCCCTTTGTAATAATGAATGGATTATTTGCACTTTGTTTAAAAGGATAAGGCATAAGAACGAAGAAGGTTTATCAGCCTGATGAATATACTTACTTTTGAAATTTTGCTATGCAAAGCAGGTGTGGATGTGGTTTTCTTACATCCCAATTACTTCTTAAAGCAAAAAACAAAACTGCATAATAAACTGAATCTCATTCGGCTTGCCTGCTACAAAATAACATCAGCTATGAAATCATATTATATTTCAAGACCCATTTTCTAGCCATTTTTCACTAGCATCTACTTCACGTTAAGACCACCATTGATTACAGTATCTCTTCAATTTCTCCTGAGTCATGGACTCACCCTGAAATTTACTCCTATTTTTTAGGATCCATCCGGGGGCAGAGCAAATTAGAGAAATTTTTTTTTTTGCAGAAGCGGAGGAACCCATTTCAGTACTGAAATTCCCAATGTTTCATAAATTGTGCAAATGCACACACCTTAAAACAAGTTTTCGCACTACCAACAAGTGTGCAAAAATACAAAAAATTCAAGATGCGTGTCAGCAAAGTGCAGAAACAAAATATTTGCTCCTGCAGCTTGTGCAGAGCCCCAGCCCAAAATCCTCCTACCTCTTTATCGGTTCCCAGTCACCCCTTTTATTGATGAAATACCTCTCTACAGTGTGTGCTGGTTGTCCTGGCTTTGGGGTTGGTTTTCTGAAATTCCCAGTCAGAAGGTAGGTGTGCACTGGAGTTTGTCCGACTGAGCCCGTCAGCTCCATGTGGCCAATCAGCCTGGGCAAGGCACTCTGTCTGTCCCACCTGGATTACCAAAAAGTTGCCCAGCTGCAGGTTCTTCCCTGTTGTGCAGTGCCAAAGTATTTCTACCTCTTATTCTGGTTTGTGCAAGGAGGGAGCAGGGTGGTAGCTGACAGAAGGCTGGCTCCCCAGTCATCAGAACTTTACACCATTTGTGCATTTTAGCAAACAAAGCATCAGCATCCATGGCTTGACTTGACAGATCACTTGACTTTCATTAATTAGTACTCAACCCCCTATTTGCCATGTTAATTAGTCTGCAGGTGCAGTTGTTCCCTCTGTCTGACTCTGGGTCTGTTTGGAGTCAGTGGTCACTGGGTTGGTGGACCACTGCTGGAATTTCCTCCAGCCAGTCCTGACCTTACTCCAGGTGGCTTTCATCCAAACAGCCCATTCATCTGGGGGTTGTCTTCCCTTTTCCTTAAAACAAACACTAGCCAAGCATATAATGTTCACAATGCAATTGCTTAATCATAACTGTCTAGCTACATCCACTGACATCAAGAAAATATTGTGAAGGTGGCTTTAGATCTTGAGGGACTTGGTACAAGATGTGCACATGCTTTTGTCTGGATTCTGGGATCTGCAGCTGGCCTCCATCATGTGAAGCAGTGCAAGGGTATGTGCAGATGGGGTGGGTGAACCACAGTGGATTACTGTGAGGAAATAAAACATGCTTGAGGCTCTGTATGCTCAGTCTGGGGATGATGGGAAGCAAACTGTCCCAGCCTACTGCAACAACAGTGGAAGACTTGATCAGGGGAGGTGAGCTACCCTGGGTTACCACAGCATAGTTTTCTCATGCCCTACACAGGGTTACAGGGCTTTCTTGCTAGCTCTTGAATATACCAGATCTCTTTACATGTTACATTTACTAGAAAAATCATCTTTGTGTGCTTCATTGTCCCATGAAGTCTATGTGAGAGATACAAAATACCAAAATTTACTTTTACTTGGTAGCTTCAAAGAGGCCTTGGTAGGAGGAGAGAAGAGACTTTAGAAAGGATGTTGTACCATAGATTCTGTTACATGAGCATAGGTTTTCAGAAAGTAATTTTAAGCCAGTATGGTACACAAGCAGTACAATGTAGAGGTAGAATGAGAAAGGATCTGTTTGAAGCTGCAAATTGCTGAAAAGCTTTTAGTGAAGATTTCTGGGCAATAATACTGTAATGAGGGAGAAGCTAGCATTTGTAGAATTCCCAATGTAATCTGTGTCAGAACACAAGGAGTGCTGTCATGTCATGCTATGAGGCTTGGGAGGATGCTGATGCTGAGAGCATCTCAGTTCCAGCTGAGTTCTTCAGAGCTACTTACAGCTGCCAGAAATAGTAATTTTCAGGAACACCTGCAAATATTCCTCTTTTTGAAAATGAAACGCCACTCTTTCTGTTTAAGAAGGTGTGTTGGGGTTTGTATATCAGTGGATTTCAGTGGCAAAGATTGGCTTGCAATAATACTGACAGTTTGGCAATTAAAAGAGCACTTTCTTTCCTAGAAACTTGAGACTTTTGTGAGCTTCCAGTGGAGGTTTTTCTGTTGTTTTTAAAAATTGTTTCTCTAAACTTGTTTCTCTAAAACTAAAAAAAACTAAAAAAACTAAAAAAGTTTTTCTGGAAATTTGTCTCATTTATTTCTGTGTTGTTTTATCTGTTTGCTTAAAAAAGGTGTTCAGAGCGAATGTAAGCTTTAGGATCTGGATTAATACTTCCATAGCCAGGTCTTAAGTGGGGGTTTCGAGTTAGAGGTGTGTGCTTTTGACTCCTGTTCATCCTCCTCTCTCATCCCCCCATATGCTGGTTTAATTGCTTGAGATTCCATATTAACATCAGCCTGTTGACTAGTGATAAGAGTGAGGGCTACAGGAGTAAATGCTGACTGTTCACAGTCATCTTTTTATGTTCAGAAAAATGCTCAGAGAATTCACTGGTTTTATTATTTCCTCAGGGATCAAGGTGAATTTGACCATTCTGCAGTTTCCCAATGACCTTTTAACCTTCTCCCCCAGACTGGTGCAACATTTGCTTTTTCCCAGTCATTAGGGGCCTTTGCCAATCTCCATGCTTTTTACATGACTTTAGATGAGAGAGAGTGGCTTGTCATGGCATTGCCCATCTCTCAGTACCATTGGATTCAACAGGTCTCATCCCATGGAATTGTACGGATCAAGTTCTGTTAAATAATTTCTGACTAAATCCTCACCAACTGATGGCCATTCTTTGAACCTCCTTGAAGCCTGTCTATAAGAACAGGATTATTTTGCAGGTAAAAAACAAAGGCAAAGAAGACAGTGTGTACCTCTCACTTACCTGTTCCTGGGTACACTTGCTCCATCCAGTAACTATCCCATGTTTTCAGAGGTCAGACTTTTACTATTCATGGAGCAGTAGAAACTCTTTATCCTTCTGGTGCTTGCAGGTCTTACTTGCAGCTGAGCTTTTCCTTTCCTAATGCCATTCCTGCATGCCCAGGCAATGTATCTAAATTCTTCCTTTGCAGCATAACCTTGCTTTCACCTCTTGTATATTGCCTTTTAGCAAAGGAGTTCCACCATGAGTTCTTTGGCTGGGCTGGTCTTCTGATATATGTACTTGAATTTCCTGAGTATTGGGCTGGACTGTTCCTGTGCTTGGAGAATGTCCTTTGACCTACTTGCTTTCTTGTGATCCTTTACCCATCATTACAGCTTTCATTGGGATTATACCTACCAATCTCCAAATTTGCTTTCCAAAAGTCCATGGTCTGTACTCTACTGCTCACCTTCCTCTCTGTCCCCAGGGTTTAGAATTCCCCTATGTCATGGTCATTACCACTGCCAGTGATTTTTGTATCCTTAATTGGTGCTTCCCAATTAGTGAATTGCAGATGTGCTTAGCTGAACACCAGCCCAGGTTAGCCTGTCCAGTGCCTATATTAAGGAGATGCTCTTTAGAGAAATTCTGTTCTGTTCTATTCTATTCTGTTATTTTTAGTGTGCATCCCCACCTGCTCTGTTGTTTTTTTCAAGGAGATGTCAAGGAGATTAAAATCATTCAGAAGAACCAAGGTTGTGATCAAAAGCAGCCCTCAAGTTGTTTAGGGTGCTCTGTCTATGTGGGAGGTCTGTAAAAAGTCTTTTGTCATGATGCCACATTACCTGACATATTTTCTGATGTGGATCCACAAACCCTCACCCACCTGTTGTCCCCCCAAAAGAGCTCCAAAAGACCACACTGGTCTTTTGCATAAAGACCTTTACTTTCATCTTCCCTGTCTGCATTTCCTGGAGAGCATCTGTTTGTCCACCACAGCTCTGTCATTCCTGCCAGATCTCAGTTATTCCAGTCACGTTGTGTGGTGACTGGATGCAGAGCTCCAGTTCCTCCTCCTGTGTGTTTTCAGGCTGCATGTGTTGCATGTGCACTTTACACAGGTGCCCCTTCAGTCTGTAATGTTGCTCCTTAAGTGCCTCTTGTTCTTGTCACTCAGGGTCCTTTATTCTTTCTACTCCTATATCCCAGTTCTTCCCTTACCTGTGAGTCTCCCTTTCTAGCTGGAGATTATGTGAGTTTGAAAGTAACTTAGCTGGTAAAAACTGATGTATTGCCTTGGCTGATGCTGCTGTGCCAGGAAGTAAGTGGAAAGCATAATATCCATTCACAATGACTATCATCTGCCTGTTGCAAACCTCTCTTGTCAAAATCTTGTCTGTTGGCTTGTGTGTTTTTGGGTTGTTTGATGGTTTTGTTTTTTGTTTGTGGGGTTTTTTTGTTTGGTTGGTGGTTTCTTTTTGTTTGTTTGTTTGGTTTTTTTTGAGATTACTCAAGAAAAGGAAGAGAGGAAGAGGAAGAGAATTTGGGGACCAACTTCATATCTTAAAATAAAATTAACAGTTTCATGAAATGTGTTAAAGGCTGTTCCTATTATTAGGGTTATATTAGAGATTACTGCTCATACTATAACCTCTTCCATTTTCAATGAAAACATACTGCAGGCAGTAGAATTTGGCATTCCTGGCCAGAGCCCAAGAAAATGTTACTGTTTGGTACCTTTGTTCCTTTTAAAATTTAAAAACATAATTTCATTTTGATTTGAAAGACCCTGAGTAGCAGGGTTTTGTGGATTTGGCTGGTGTTTATAGTTCCTGCAGCTATATTCTGTTTGTATACAAATTGCTGGGTAATTAATAATGGGATCTAATTTGTTTCCATTATATGTACACAGTGTTAAAATTGTACTTGAATGTTTACTGTTAACTAACAGTAAAGCTTATGTCGGGAATGTATTAGAGTTTTTTTTATACCAGTTTGAATACATTTTCATGCTCCCTCTAAAACACACAAACACAGAAACAAACCGTGCACACACAGAGTTTGTTGTAGCTGGAGAAATGGAGCTGTGGCTTTGGCAACTTCAGTTTGCCTGTGAGTGCTCTTGACTGATTCCAGTGAGACTGACAGCATGGCTTAGCCTTCCTGGGCTGCATCTCCTGCCATCTCAGTGTGTGCAATTTGTGATTGTTCTTCACTCTTTTCAGTTCTTCTTGCTGCAGACATTGTGCAGTGACCCAGTGATTTGAGCAGGTGATTGAAAGGAAGTCTCTATTTGTGAATTACTTTGAAAGAGGGTGTTTTTGAGAGAAGCCTATTCAGCAGATGTTTACTGTATAATGGTAGGTAGATCTGCATTGAGTTCTAGTTTTGTTTGCTAGCTTCTACCATTTTAGAGAAGTGCAGGTGAACCTTTTGTACTCATAAGTGGCCTTCAGAGTGTAGGTTGTGGAGAGAAAGCTGGAGAAGGACTATAAACAATACTTTGTTTTGTAGTGAGTTGTGGGGGTGTTCTATGACAGTGCAGCTAGAATGAATTTCCTGGTGTGATTAGGAAACCAAGATTGTAGCTCTGAAACAGTTTATATTGGCAAAAGCATATTCTGCTGGGAAAAACTGCCTCAGTCTCATATATAAAAATGATCTTTAACCTAGGTTTGCTTTTGAAACAAAGTAGTGTATATGATTTCTTTCAAAAATTATGTTCATATTTATGTGTATTGCCTTGGCCTTTTAAAGCTGATGCTAAAGTGATAAAGTTAAGATCTGTGTCCACTGTGCATTGTGTGGAGGCAACTCACAGATGTTACAAACTATCAAACAGGCAGGTATAGTTACACACACACTTTGCAAGAAAGAAAAACATGTGCTTCCTCTAGTTCATTTAGGGTTTTAGTACACTTTTTTTGGTAGCTGAAGGCACTTTGCTCTCAGCCTAATGTCAATAAGCCTGTCCAGTACAAACCATACTATTTCTAGTTTTACTGGGTTTTAGTTACCTTGTAATGCCACGTGGAACAGCACTGGGAAGGATTCATAAGCAAACTGTGCATTGCATCTTTCTGTGAATAAAGCATTTGTGGCTTCTTGATTTTCTGTTCCTGTATTTTCCCTGTATGTTTAAGTATGTTTATTATTCCTAAGATGTTTTAATTACATCAAAGGACAGTTCTGCTTTGGGAAACTTTTGTTAGTCAATTTCTCTAGGTTATAGTCTTGAAGTAGATGCAGCCCTTAGGATAGAGAGAAACAAAATCGTTACATCCATCATGCTTTTGATGCTTAAAAAACGAGCAGTTTAAGTTATTCTTTTCATGGTAACCCTCTGTTTATGGTATGGGGGGCAAGGGGATGTACTTCTGCTCATAGCAGAGAGTGGCAACTTTGGTCAAAGTCACTCCAGATGAAACAATCCCACTTACAATTGAGCTTAGTAGTGTTATGCCAGCCTTTCAGGTGATGCCCCTCTCGGTCATTTGTTGGCTTCTGAGCACCTGAGTTGAAGGATGCTGAGAAGACTGTGAATACATGGAGAGGAATATTTCTACTGTAGTGTCAGGAGTCACTAAGCAGGTCTGTTGGAGACTGGTCAGGGAAGCTAGCTGCATGATCCTGGGCTTTGTTTGCACATTCTTGGTCATGGATCTCTCTTGTCATTGTGTAAGGACCCAGGCTGCTTGTGCTGATGGCTGTAGGAGTTATGAATTAGCAAAGAAAGGCTCAGTACATGTGTGGTGCCTGTCCATGAAGTTGGATAGACAAGTTGCATGAGAGGGGGCTGATAATTGGAAGGCATCTCAAATGTCAGGCATCTATGGGTTAAATATTTGATACAGTTAACAGTTCAAACATTTTTACAAGACCATTTTAAATAATCCTGTAGTTATTTAAAAGTAATTTATATTGTGGGTTCTTAATTGTTCCATTCAAAGGTCTTTTGTTTATCTGTAGTAGTGCTTCCAGCAACCACCCAGCCCCAGGAACAAATTAGCAAATTGCTTTACATTTCAGAGAAACAATCTACTTAGGTTTTGCAACCTCATACCTTGAAAACAAATGCTGCTGTAAGTCAAGGTATGATGTCTCTTACTTCGTTGTTGGTTTTACTTAGCTTATGTTTACACTAGTGTGTCTTACATCTTGCTTCTTTTGAATTCATAGAGGTTGTTCATGATTTCTGTTGATCTTTAACATGGGGGGGAAATCCTGAAGCAAAACCCATAGGGCACAACAAAGCCTTCACAGGGAAACTGAGTTAGGTTGGTTTTAATTAATTTAAATTGCCAATTAGGATACTTCTTTGATTTATGGTTTTCAGTTTTAACTTTGGAGCAATCATCTATAGAAAACTGGAATCTTACTAGTCAATAAATGTATTTCGTATTGAACATAACATTTGAAGTCTTATTTGCTAAATATTGTGAAGAAAGGAGGTAACTTACAGGCACATTTAAGGAATTTATATAGCTGCACATTTTATTGGCATCTTAATCTCCATGTTTTAGGTTTTTGGAAAATTTTTTGGTTTATTTTCCTTGATATGATTTATTTTTATTTCTTAATTAATGGTGGGCTTCTATTTAATAGAAACAAATTAAATTTAGACAACAAGCTAGTTTTAAAACAGTGTGGAAAGGCAGATGTGTTTTGTCAGTATGCTGAAAATAAAGTGGCTTTTAGAAATCAGGAAAATAGGAATAAAATTATTTGAGGGAGATGCAAATTTAAAAATTTTTTCTTGATATGTAGCATTTGTAGAACTAGTGATTTCGTATTCATTTGCACTTTGCCTTCTTTTCCCAATATGTAAAAATTAGTCTGTTTTCTCCTACAATTTGTAATAAATTTTCTAACTTTGAATGAGCAAGCTCTTAAACTCTTTTCAATGGGAAGAGGAACAAAAGGCATTAACTTGTGAAAGAACACCTTAAACATCTCTGATTTCATTTGATTGGCCAAGAACTCCTTCAGAGGCTTGACTTATCCTAAAAGTTCAGGACTAACGTTCACTCCCTGAAGTTTTCTATTACTTTTTGACTTTTGTTCTAGACGACTTAAGGTTTCGAGTTCAAGTACATTTGAAAATAGCTTTGATTAAGTTTAAATACAGTATCTTAATTTAAACTTATGTATTTTTACCTGCTGATTTCTAGTGTTCAAAGACTCCTCATTGGATCGTGGATTGTAATCAAGGTTGTGCATACAATTGGTCCATCATGATTTTTCTTGGAAAATATATTACTATGGCATTTCATTGTTCTACATTTTTTGTCCTTTGTTATGAAAGGATGTGGAATAGAAATGCTCTTCTGAGAACTTCTCAGTAATCTTATTTTTAAAAATACTGACAGATAGAATGTTCCATCAAAAAATGGGACTGTGTGGCTATTTAAGTCTCAGTGGACCTCCAGATGGAAGAATCTTTCTGTATGTGTATTCTGCTGCCGTGAATTAATGAGAAACTGCCTGTATGCTGCATGTTTTATAGAGCCAAAGGGAGCTTGGTATTGCCCTCGGTATTACCCATCCTGTTAGTTTTTATGCTGGTCATGTTAGGCCATTTGATTCCAAATATTTAACATAGACAGATGGGTGTCGCGTGAAGAGATACTTGACAGGAAGGTAAATTGCCTTCCTGATGGATATTACCTGCAGTGATTTCAGAATAGCATGTTAGTCAGAGCTAATTTTGTTAATGTGCTCTTTCCAAGAAAAAAACATTATTTTCTGTTGCAAACCTTAGATGGATTTTGGAAAATACCAGGATTATCAGAAGTGAAAAATTGAATGGAGTTTAAATTAGTTGTGAAATTAGAGGACAGAGAATAGTTGGGCAAATTTATGGGGGATGGATCTGTCACTGTCACTCTTCACTTGTCAACACTGTCCACATGCAACCTGCAGATCCTGGGTCCCAGGACTATTGTTTCTTGTGAGCTGTTGTGGCTGTGCCAAAAGAAAGAGAAATGGAGTGTTATCTTCTGTACTCTCTCTAGACAGATCTGCTATTGACCAGTACTGCTACAAGATTATCCATTTGTTCTGAAGTATCAAAACTTCCAGAGTTTCTCTACTAGAGTTATTAATACCTAACAAAGGTAAAATAAATGTAAACATTTGCTCCCATGTACAAACTTAATTTATTCCATGGCTGACAGATTTCTAATCTGAGTGTTGAATATGTACCAGGAGAGTGCTTCTGTTAACATTTAATATCTTGGTAAGACCTGGTAGCCTGTGGAATATGGATAGATCAATTTTTCAATTTTTAAAAGAGAAAAGACAACATTGTGCAAAAATAATGACTGATGCAAGCATACTGAAAAGTTGCCCTATTTACAATACTCAAGAGGGAAGTGTGGGTGTTCTTCTTACACTGAAAAAGTAGCATATTTAACCCTGGAAGGTTTTCACTTCTATACTAGGGTATGTGGTTGTTTTCTGTCTGCTGGTATTGCTGGAGAAACTAAAGGATTTTTCCTGTGTTAAGTTTGGGAGGACTTTAGAAGATATATCCTGCAATCTCCAGGGTCCAGGACAGAGAGAAATGCATTTTGGCTCAGGAAGTTAACTGTGTCCTGGAAGTGATTTTGCCCCTCTTCTCTGGTATCATAAGACCCCAGTGGGAATACCGCACCCAGTTCTGGAGACCTCAGTACACAAAAGGCAGCCAGAAATGGGTTGAAATGCGTCCAGAAGAGGGCCACAAAATTGGTCAGAGGGCTGAAGCACCTCTCCTTTGAGGAGAGCCTGGGTGGTGGGATTTTGCAGTCTGCAGGGAGAAGTCTCTGGGAAGACCTTACTGTGACCTTTCAAAAGGAGGTTTAAATGATGAACAGAGATTTACAGCCAAGGCTTGTAGTGACAGGACAGGGAGCAAAGGTTTTAAATGTAAGTTTTTCAGAGTACTTCATTAAAAAATTTCTAGTTACCTAATATGCTCTTCAGATTTGAAACTTGGCACAGGCCTGGTCTCCTGCTGCCAGTGTTCTGATTTACTCTCCTTATGAACGTCTTTTTAAATTAAAGAACCTTTAAAACTCAAAATGGTCAAAAAAGCCAAGTTTCTGAAAGGCTGGAAACTGAAAGCAAGAAACCTGATGCTTTCTGCATACCTGACTGCTGGCTGAATTACTTGTAGTTTTACCTGTGGGTTATGCCTGTAATAACTATCTCATATTTGCATCAGAACTAAAACTGGGGATTATATACCAATTGATATCCTTCTTCAGGACAGGCAGTATAGAAGAAAAAGATTTTGAAAATGAGCATAGAGGAGCATGGACAAGGGCAAGTGGGATATAGGTGATGACAAGGACTGGGAGTTGTGGAGATGCTTAGGCATCTTGGGAAAGGAATACCAAAATCAGACAAGGTGTGTGGTAGTTCATTTTGGTTTTAAAAGCCAGAATCAAAAAAGGAGTTGTAAAGAATTCCCCATGACAGAATTAGCATAGAATTGTTATTCTGTAAAGTTTAATGTGATTTACTTACTGAATGTTACTCTGAAAACTGCTTTTTCAGAGAAACACTCAGCATCTGATAATATGTAGATGTCAAATTTTCTTATTTTCTCAGAAGCTTTGTCTTATTAATGACAGTGATACTGCTGCTTGTGATAAGCCAAGCTGAGGTTCTTTGGGATGTTTCTCTTTTTGTAAAAGCCTTGTCAGCTTGAGACAAAATATATCCAGAAAGGGAGGAGAACTGTGATATTGTGGAACTGAAATCTCTATTATAACTTACTACAAGCAGCACTGGGTTAAGAGGTGTTCTGTTGACCTTTTGTTCCTTTCCTCTATTTCCTCCAAAGTAGCCTCTATGTTATCACAGCTTGGTTTGTTCAGGGTACAGAAATATTACTAAACATTTTCTATGCTTTTTTTGAGCAGTTGGTGTGGTGTCTCTGACTGCTGATGGCCCTATATTCTACATGTATGAGACGAAGATATAAAGTGTTGATTGTTAACATAGCTTTCTTTGAAACAAGACTGGAACAAATGCTTGCTTATTGGAACAAAACCAAGAAAGACAGGAAGAAAGAAAAAAAAGTTATTTCATGGCCTGTCAAATATAAGTTTACTTTCTCATTTTGTTGGGGCAAGTCACTCCTTACTGATTATTAATTTAAGTTGCAGTTGTAAGCATTTAATAGGCTGCAGGGAGGTGAAGGATGTGGAGAACTCATATACAGTAACAGAGCACTACTTAACTCTCACTTCTCTGGATTCTCTCTTAGACCAGTTTTGATTGTGTTCAGGTATTCACATTTCATCAAATAAGCTTGGGCTCTCTCTTGTTTGAAACAATTTCATAGAGGTGGCTTGATCCTGCACATTTAACCATGCTTTCAGAATTTATTCTGTTTCAAACAGATATTTGCAAGGTCAGTTCCTAAGTAGGAAATGCCTCTTTATTACCCTTTCATTTATGGTTAGATTGAATATGCAGTGAAGACAGAAAAATAAATAATTGAGGTGCATTTGCAACTTTGTTTCTGGGATTTCACTGACATTGGACTTCACTGCTCTTTCCTATATCTGTGAAAGACTACAGGCATTGGTGCCAACAATATTTTTAGCACTGAGGCATCATCTTCTCCAGGCTAGGCTGGGTGGGAGCTTTAAGGCTTTCATTAGAAAATCCTGGTCAAAACTGAAAATCCCAACCAAACAATTACCATGGCCTTTGTGCAAATTAATGCTAGATTTGATGAGTGATACCATAAAGAAACAGGCAGGGGGCAACAGGCTAAGGTTTAGAGTTAAAATTGTGCTTCTGTGCCTGTTTGGGTTTTTTTGTGCTAATGATGGCTGGCTTATGTTGGTAACAATAAATGTAAGCCATAGAGAGCCCTTCATTCATTGCATTCAGAAAGTTTGTATAAGCAGTCTTTGATTTTTTTAGAGACTAAATGAGAGATTCTTAAGAGAAGATGACTTTCAAGAAAATCAGTTTAATAATGTAGTTGCAAATAGAAAAAAACAAATGGCTTGAAATTTCAGGTAGCTTTTGAAAAATAACTTACATTCAGGAGGCTCAGAAATTCAAGACACCTGAATCATCACAACCAGTAATTCAAATTCTTATAAAGATGGAAATAGAACAGTGTAGAGGAGTGATCTTTTATGCTCATACAGGGCCTTTAATGTAGTTGTGCTTGGTATTTGCATCTCTTGCTTCAGCTCCCACACAGTGCTGGATGAAAACTGAATTCCAGGACAAGATTAAAAGATTTTATCTTTTTTAAAATGCTTTGTGGCTTGCCAGTTTTATTCTTTGTTCTACAATTGGTTTACTTTCAGTAAAAGTCAGCCTTGAGTTATTGAAATAACTGTTTTCTCTCCTTTTCTAGCTGTTTGCATAATCTTTATAGTAACTGTGTTTGGATGCCTTTTGGGCTTATGGTACTGATGTTAGCCTCCTTTTGAAAGATGACAAGAACAGGCAAAAAGTTTCCTTCTTTCTAAGTAGATATTGAACTTCCTGGAGGAGAGGCTCCTTATGAAAAGGCACTGCTATATTTTGGCTGTTAGGTACTATTTTCTGTGGTGAGTTTCACCTCATTCTTTGTATGTATAAATGGATGTCATCATTCTCTCTGGAACAGCATTAAATGTGCATATAAATGGTGCAAGCATCCTTCACTAGACTGCGTTTGCACAGAAGCAATCCTGATGAAACAGCCTTCAGGGAACAGCAAGGAAGCTGTGACTAACTACTAAGCAAACAGCCACAGGGATCAGACATCACAAACTGGAGATGCTGTTCAGAGTTTCTTAGCAATAGCGTCCTTCTCTTGCAGAATTTTAATGCAGAAAGGGAGTTTCTTTTTAGCTTGTTAATAAACGATGAATTATTTTTGTTATGTATCAGAGAGAATTCCAGTGTTGGAGCTGTGAATCTTACTGTACCTGGGGGGAAATAGAATGGAAAATAAAACATTGTTTATCTTTAATATCTGTGCCTTAAAGTGTCAAGCTTTGTGTCTCAAGTACTCTTTGCTAGGTGGGTCTTATAAGAGTCCTGTAGTACAGCAGTTAAAAGGAAATAAATTTTTGTGCTTTAGCTGTAGAGGTAATATGTTTCAAGCAGCAACTTAAGTTTATGTCAGTTCTTCAGAAAATCACGTCATAATGATTTTGTCATGAGAGAAGATCTAAGCTTAGAGAGGGAGGAACTGGTGACTGTGTTGTTCTCTTGGTTCAGGTGCCCAACTGCCATGCCCATGGGAGTAATCTCTTCTGAATCTTTACATCTTGTCTGCAGCAGCATGGAATTATCTGCAGAGTATACAGGTAGATCACCCCTTCAGAAACATCTACTGGTTGTGGGACTAAGTCAATTTTTGGAAAATTGTTCCTGTCCTCACGCAAAGGCTGGTTTATATATTAGGTGTTATTTCTGTATGTCCTTAGAATAGTTGAGATGGTTCTGATTAATGTATCTACAATCAATATTCCACAGGCACTTTTGGCTTTCTTTAGGACATACTCTTTTTAAAAAGATAAAAAAGAAGAGCCCTGGAAATTACTGATGAGTCAGCCTCACCTCTATGCCCAGCAAGATCTTAGAACAGATCCTACTGGTAGGTATGTGAAATCATAAGCAAGACATGGAGGTGCCTAGAGGCAGCCAGCAGGGCTTCACCACAGGCAAATCACGCCTGACTAATCTCACAGCCTTCTGTGATGGAGTCCTGACTGCATCACTGGACAAGGGAAGAGCTAGAGAAATCTCCCTGGACTTGTCAAAGCCTTTGACATGGTCCCACACAGTGTTGTTGCTGAATTGGGGGAGAAGGTTCTGATGAATGTACTGTTTGATGGATGACATTGGCTGGCTGGCCATGTCCAAAGAATTACACTCAACAGTTCAGTATCCATGGGAAAACCAGTAATGACTGCTGTCTCTTAGGGTCTCTACTGGGGCAAATACATTTAGATACTTTAATCAGTGGCATAAAATAATTGAGCAGAACCTCAGCAAGTTTCTGGAGGGCACCATGCTGAGTGGTGCAATTGATAGGCTTAATGAAAGGGATGCCATCCATCACTAGATGGTATTGAGTGGATCTTTGTGGACCTCATGGAGTTTAACAAAGCTTAGTCCAAGGTCCTGCCCCTGGGTCAGTGCAATCCTTCATTTCCATCACAGAAAGTATTAAAGTCGAGGTTAAACAGTGTTTTGAGCAACCTGGTCTAATGATAGATAGACTAGATGGTATTTAAAAGTTCCTTAAAATCCAGATGGTTCTATGATTCTTTGACATTAGCTTGTGCCCTATTGAATGAGCAGTGAATTTTCCCAGGCGACTTGAACTGTCATCTGATGCACATTTTTTGGTTGAGAAGTTCTTAAATGACTTGCTAGTCCAAATCTATTGGCAATCCTTCATGTTTAATACTTGTATGAGACAGCTGGAAACTGATTTTTATGAACTTGGTTCATCAGAAATGGGAGGATACAAAGATAACAGAGAGGGAATGGTCTAAATAGCTTATTTGACACAGGTAGTGCTTTTACCTTACTTGTTTATATAGTTCTTTTTCTCCAGTTGTGACTTACTACTGGAAACCAGACTTGAACATCCTGCTAACATTCTGTTGATACTCAGCTGTGTAGTCTCCTCAGATAACAGTTTGTGCCTTGACATTTTGAGTGTTAAGAGCACCAGTAAAATACTCGTACTGTGTTTATGAGTATAGCAGTATTTCTGCATTAAGCTGATTTCCTGAAGCTTTACTGACACTGTAAATTTTTTCAGCAGATGATTTCTTGCTGAACAGCTCCTTGAATAAGCAGGAAAAAATGATCCCCAAAGCAAATAGCTGTCAGTGAGCCTATGGAAAACATGCCTTGCTTTTGTATGGGCACTGTAAAGATATGAAAGCACAAATTTTAGAATACTTCATGGTTATTGAATCCTTGGTTATACAGTAGTGCTGCATTGTTAGTTGAGGAAAAAAACCTTCTGATGTTGTACTTGATATCTGACTTGAGGTGCAAAACTTAAGGGTATGTGGGAAGCATGTTGCTGATGAGTTGAATCCTTCAGATACTTTATAGTGTGAAAGTGACTCACATTCTTTTGCAGGTGTGTGCTTAGCTTAAAAATGTGCAAATCTTTTCAGAATTTGGACCTTGCAAGGTGAAGTTGGGTGGCTGCCAAAGCAGTGGCCTCTTTCCTTCTCCCAGGCTGCTGTGGAGTGGATGAAACCATATGGTTGACTCTGTTGGGTTACCAGTCCATCTGAGGTTTAGTTATTCTCATCCTTCACTAAAAAACATGTAGCTGCTAAGGTTAGTGGAGAAGGAAGAAGGCAACAGCTAGGTGATAGTAATTCCTGGTATGAGGTGAGGGGGACATTATTACAAGCGTGTTTGCAAGCACAGTGTTAAAGAAATTTTTGACACTGTGTTCTCGTCTCCATTAGGTAGGTTTATTGGCCATCTCTCATGTGAGAGTCTGGACAAATAGCAGTGTTAGGGTCTAGGGTCTTCTTGCTCTTCAGCAGTTCATATTTTGTTACCAAGTGGTTGCCATGTGATCATCTTCACACCGTCTTAGGTTGTTTTTGGTGGGAGCTTCTGCTGGTTTGTAGTCTATGTTGAATATGGCTGTTAAAGTTCATAAATCACAATCTAGTCTAGCTGTTTATTTTAATATAATATTTTAGCTGCTAGGTTTGTCTGTACTATTATTAATGTTCAGATGTTTAGCTCCAGGTTTCACTATAATACCTCTTTGATTTACACAACATAGCCTAATAGTTAATATAAAGTTCAGCTCACATCCTAACAATTCCAGCTACTGATACCTACTTTCAAATAATTTTTAAACGCTAAGGAAACAGTATGTTTATATTCAGATGGCTGCTATGAGGGCCATTTTGTGGACAGTTCCTGGGTAAGCTGTCCAGTTTGTACCTGTAAATTTAAATTAGATGGTCCTTGAAGTTAAAGTGTTTCTGCAGTCTAGTAGAGACACCTCAGGTAAACCTCAGCAGAAACCTCAGGTTAAAAGATCTTTCTTCAGTTCTGATTTATAGATGAGTTTTGCTTATGAAGCTGAGACCTGTCTCATATTCAGGCTTTTTGCTGTACAAAAAGGAAGTTTGTCTGGGTTTTTTTAAGCTCTGGTATTGTTAAAATATGTCAGACTTGAAGGTTTTAAAATAAAAGTCTTCCCTTTAGGTTCCTCTCCTTTTCTCTGAAAATGTCAGAGAGGTATCATTTAATCAGAAGTTTGACTGGAAGATACACTTAATTTATATGCAATTAATGTAGCCCAGATTTCATTTTGAACTCTCAGTTGTGTCATTTTCATCCCATTTCTTGCTGGTTAGTAAGCATGCTGTGTGTTTCTCTGATAGCTGCAGAAAAAGGAAAATCTGGGGGAGCTTTTCTTGCAGAGTGTTACCATGCTTCCTGATGATTACTAGATATAAATTCTCACTGGGTGTGTGGAATTGAGAACAGCATTCTTTGGCTGAGCGTTGTGGTGGGGAAAAGGGGATGGCAGGGTTATCAGTAAGGTTGACTGGGCCACGGTGAGGAAGGGAACACCAGAACTGAGAAAACACCAGCAAAAACCTGTGCTGGCTGCAGCACAGAAGGACTACTTCTTGACAAGTGGAGGAAGCAGAAGGAGAGACGTTCAGGAAGCATTTTACCTTTTTTTTTTCCCTTTTGACTTTAGGCTGCTTCCTGGCTGGAATGTGTTCCAGAGTTTTATCACAGCATCTTAGATAGGTATATTCCATGCTGAGGAGTTGCTTTAAATTATCAGTGTTGTGTCCCATACCAGGCAACTGAAAAATATTAGCTCTCCCTAGAGTGTAATAAATTCTTTCAACAACCTAAGTGGATATAAATCCATGGGAATTTCAATTTGTTGGAGTTTATAAAAAATGGAGTGGAGGAAAGAAGGGAGGAATGGCAATCTTAGCATGCATTGTAGCATGTTTCTTCTTTGTGGTCTGATTTGGAGACATAGGGAAAAAAATTTGAAAGTATTATAATATACTTAATTTGCGGCCTTGGTCTTACATGACCAGCTTGAGTAGCTGTGTCTTTTATTGAACTCACCTCTAACTTTTCTGTTGTAACAGCAAAGCATTCTTTTTACTCATTAAGTAACAACTTCTTTGCAGTTTGAAAGGTTCTTGAATTTAGATGGAGCATCTAAAATCTAAATAATGTGCCACAGGTAGAGTAACATTGTTGACTAGCACATGATGGTAATCTGCAGGAGTGGTTTGCATTATTTTGTTGGAAGTTGAGGCTCCTAGATCACAGATAATTTAACCTCCTTTCCTTGTATCTTTTCAAGTAGACTAGCCATCCATGGCTGTATCTCACCATATATACATATATATATAAATATATATATGTATATACGTACTCAATTCAACTCACAGGTTTTTTAAAGGGACTCTTTTAATTAAGAGTCTAAATTTGATGCAATTCAGACTTTGCTTCCATGCATTTCCTACTTTCCAAATCTAGTCTGCAAATCAAATGCTTAGCCCAGAATTTGTCAGATTCATGCAAGTTAGTAAGACTCAACAGTTTCACTCTAGATAAAGTAGGTTTAATAGTGCAGGTGTCATACCCAAATTATTTCCTAATGACACTGGTGCTGGAGAGTCAGTGAATGAATTAACCAGTGTCATTCATTTAAGCAATGAGATACTTCCAGTAGCTCTGAAGTAACTGAACCAAAAGGTTTGAATTTACACTTTTTTTTTCCCTTAGACTAGCATTGTGCGTGTTTGGATGATTTAAATTGGCAAGCATGAAGCAGGCCTTTCAAACCTGATACTGATTATCTTTTTATTACAATGCAGAAGTTAGAGCCCATAAAGTTTTGAAGATTCTTTCTGCTGTTCAGTTTAATATGTGGGTTTACAAGAAAAGCAAGCCCTTTCTGTGGTAGCGGGGGAACGCAGCACACTGTTCCTTGCTCTTCCAAAGGAACTGATATTTTTCCTGGAGTGCAAGTCATAATACTAATCTAGGTATCTCACTTTATTTGAAGAAGGGTGTGCAAAAGAATTTAACAGTGTTTAAAGAGGCTATATATATACATAGTGCATCCATTGCAGGGCATTACTGTCTACCCTGTCTGATCCTGGTAATAGTGAAGGCGTGCCTGATCTGATGTTTCATGTATGCCTGCTGTGTTTTGGTGGTGTCTCAGCATAAATCGAAGCTACTCTTTTGTCACTTAGGTTTTAGAAGCTGTGAGTCTGAGAAAATCAACTAACTGTTACAAAGTGCCCTGTTACTTGCACAGTGTTGAAATTGCCTTCAATTGTGGGAGAGAGAAAGTTCAAGCTGGGATTTTGCTTGAGAAAATGATGGGCATTAGACCTCACAGTTGCATCTCCTGAGTAGCGAGGAAGTGCATTTGGGAAGGTCCCGTGGGCAGGACCACATTCTGCCCCTTATGTGGAAGTCTCGATGGCATTTTCCCCACTCTGTCAGCTTTGCAAAAATAATTCTTCAGTCAGAATTAAAGCTTTGATTGTAGTAGTACTCAGATATGCTAGCCCTGGAGTGTAGCTAGTCTTGAGTTGGTCTGAAATTCCCTGTAAATTTGAGGATAAGAGAGTTTAACTGAGTTTGTATCTACTCCCTGCAGTCAGTGCAATGCAAATTGACTTTTGTTCCTTTCAGTCCTCTGGCATCTTTACGGTTAAACAACAATTGAAAAGTCTTTGACACAGACTAGAGAGCTGCTGAGGTCATCTTTTGAGATTCTGACTCTGATCTTCCTTGCAGGTGGGTGAAAGGTCTTCAGGTTTGTCTCAGTGCGATCTGTCAGAAAGAAAATGCTTTAAAAACATAATAACTCAGTTATTAAGAACTGCTTTTATATTTTAGTGTGTATATATATAAAAAATATTTTTAAGATCAGAAAAGTCCTACAGGATTTCCTGACAATGTAACCCAACATTACAGATTGCACTGTCATGACTGATGTGTCAGTATCTTCAGATCTGTTACTTCTGTTGGCCCCATTCAAGGGACTGCATTATCAATGCTGTCTTTGGTGTAAACCCTTTCCTGAAGGCAGCTTTTGGTGAGGCTGTTTGTGAGGTCAGCCAGCTCACTGGTGCAAAGCAGCCAGGATGTGTGTAATGCCTTCACTTTTTGCAGTTAGGAATTGTGTCATGTCTTGCTTTTGTACTGTAGGGTACAGAAATGAAACAAATATGTCATAAAGGCCAAGAATAATCCTGTAAAGAGAAAAAAATAATTTAAAGGAAAATATTGCCATATATCTGCTAACTGTGCTTGGTTGAGTTTGACTGAAACATGTAGATAAAACCCAAGCTAGATTTTTTTTTTTTAATTTTTGCTAATATGGATATTGTTAGAATTGAAGGTATGACATTATGAAAACTGATGAGCTGCCCAGCTGCACTAACTGGAAGCTCTGGTATTGGAGCTGTGTTGCTACCGCTAGTGTCCTTTATAGCTAGAAAAAAGTTAGCTTGTCATCGTGATGGTTTGTGTGATCACTGTTTGTGCAAAGCCTATCTGTAAAGTGTATAAAGTAGCCTGTAATGCATGGTCCACATTTATGAGTTTTAATCTGTTAGGGAATTTTTAATCTGTTTTAGGAATTTCACCTCTGGAAATTCATTATCCACATGTGTAGATGCCTGAAAAAAAAGTTTATATTTTAAAAGTTGTATTTGTTGTAATTTGGCTGAGCTTAATTATTTTTGGTTGCCTGTTTCCTTATTTTAAACCAATTCAAGAGGTTGTATTTTACATCAGTTCTCCCTCTGGGGTAATGGGCAGAAAGATATCAACCTTTACCTTTAACAGTGTGTTCTTCTGGGTTTTGTAGTTTGCATTTGGGCTTAAACTGATTCAAGTTTCAAGAAAACATGTGGAGTGTTTGTAGTTTGCATAATTCTAAATCAAGTGGGGTGGGAGGACTGCATATTTCTAACAGTTTAAAACTGGTTCTTTTTCCCCTTTTTACATTGAAACTTTAACTGCATAGTGATTTCTTCTTTGCCTTCCCTTCCTACAAAAAATACATAGTATGATCATGCTCTACTGCTGTTCAAGCCAGTACAATGACTCCTATGGAAAAATAATCTTTTTTCTGAAGTAGTAAGTCAGAAAGCTTTCAGGTATTCCTTGGACTGAAATCTCAGGACTGGGGTAAGCCTTTGTAGGGGTGTACTGTCCCTTTTATTCCTAGGCATAAAGAAACTTGTATAGAAACATTAAGCAGGCAGAAATCTCATTATAAGAAAACTGGACTCAATTAAAACTTTGACCTTGGAATTTTCCTCTTTTATTCTTAATGTACTGGTGAGAAAGCTGGTTTGTGGTTACCCAGGGTGCTGCAAATGTAGTATAGTAAATAATAAATAAATAGAGTAAATAAACTTGAATTGCATAGCTTCTCCTTATTTGTATATTTGCATATGTACTTTACTGCATTTGTTTGTTTTAGATTGATGAACTAGCTATAATTTTATTCTGTTAAAAAGTCTTAAAAAATATATATGAAGACATTGGCACACTTGTAAAATGTTTCTCTGATGCTTATTCTGTTATCAAACCTAGCTGTTTGGCAACTAAATCTCGGAGAAAAGAAAGGTTGCTAAATTTATTTTTTTGTGTTCACAAAAATTGGGTTATCATTTTAGTTACTTTTTTCTTCCTTCCCTCCTTGTTTTCCAGGTAGTATTGGTACATCGTTTCAATGCCACTCAATCCATCAAGATCACATTTGTACTGATGACAGTGACAAGGTGAGATTTATGTGAATGTTTCATTCACAAGATGCATATGCATTGCAGGGTTTTTATATATTGCTTTTACTAGACAAAGATGTATTGTTTTGCAGATATAGCAGTCAATTTTCAGAGTTTTTTTTAACTGCCTCTAGCATAATAAGATATATATTTTTCTTTAGACAATCTTTTAGATAGTTAATAAGAGATTTGTCTTTAGTATTGTATTTTTATTTTGTTTTTTATTCCTTTGCTGTTCTAAATGCTTGTGATTTGCCATATTGACACCATCAGTTAATAAATAACAGCAATGGTTTTGCCAATTTCTAGATAGGTAGGATGTCTCGTTTCTTCTGACTTTAGATTCTGATTTAGCTAAATGTTCAAAGCTTTATTTTCTTTTTATTTTTCCTTTTTTTTTCCCCTTCTTCACAGAAGCTGTGTTTTACAGATTGGAATTTTTTGTTCAGTGGTGCATCCTCAAAATAGCAAGCTGTCTAGTTGTGTGCATGCATTTCCCTAACCACTTTTTTGGCACGTTTGCAGAGGAATTTGCTTGGGGTCAGTAGAGTACTGGGCATTTGATACTTGGATCACTACTGTAATTGTGGCATACAGAAAGGAGTAGATTTTTACATTGAACTGCTTGTGAGACTGGCTGTTGATGGTTTTACCTTGAGCTTTATTGTCTATAAATGCTGATAAACTTTAGTTCAACATGTAATGTGTTCTTACATTGTATGCAAATATGACACATCATAGTAAACTAACTTCTTGGCTTGACATGCCTGGAAACGGGCAGGTATTGGTCAAATTCTAAATAATTTTTCTTGGGAAGTGAAATGCAACCTGTCTGGCACTGCCTTAATAACTGCACTAATCATTGTGCTTTGAAATTCTGGAATAAGTTAATTTTATAGTTGTTCCAGCTTATCCTAGAGCTAGAGTTGTTTTCAGAAAGAGTTTCTTTTACTGATCTACTGCCTTACTATCTTGTTTTTCTTCTCTCACTGTCCTTCCTCCACTTTTGTGGGGATTTTTTTGTTTCTTTCTTTGTTTTGTTTTGTGGGGGTTTTAGGTTTTTTTGTTTGGGGTTTTTTTGGGTTTTTTTTGTTTGAGGGAGTTAGGGGTTTTTTGTTTGCTTTCTTTTTTCTTTTGTTTTAGTGTGTATGTGTATTTGCTTTCTTGTTGGGGTTTTTTGGAGGGGGTTAGGATGTTTTTTTATGTGGTTTAGTTTTTAGTTTAATTTTATTTTTCGCTACCACCCTAGATTTGGTTACTGGTTCACCTGACAGATATTGATCTCACATGCTATCCAACATGGCCAACATTATTTTAAATTTCCACTTGATTATCTGGTTAGCTATATTCAACGGTATTCACTGCTTTGTTTTTTGGTCCTTGTGCACTCTGCACTGGAAGATTGTTTAGTGAGGAATGGGTGGGGAAAATTTCATTTCAGAGCCCTCCTAGTGCACCAACCTAACCATTTTCCTTTTGTGAGTCATTACATGGAAGACCACTTCTTGTGTTACACTGATTGTCTTCCCTTAGTTTTATTTCAACAATTTTATCACAACAATTAAAACTAGTTTAAATCTTGTTGGAAAATCTTTGTTAGGTGGTTTGGGGCAGGGGAATAGGAAGGGATGTGGCAGCTTATCTGGTATAAATTTCAGCAGAGTGATTGTTTGGCACCCCACCTGCCTCCATATTAATAGAGGAATTGGGACAAATGTTATTTTTTGCATATTTAGAGGTGGTGGAAGAAAATAATCTTTCTTATTGGGGTTGATTGTGCACCAATTGAGGAAGAACTTCCAATTGTAAATTTTAGTGAAGTAGAACAAGTAAGAAAAAAATAATTAATGTGGGTTTGGGTCTGTTTAAAAGACATATTTTTCCCTCAGGTGTCAGGTTTATTTAGTACGGGTGGTGATTTTACTGTAAGAATACGTGAAGCTGTATGACTTGGATTTTATAGGAAATTCTTGTTGATTCCTTGATTAAAATAACGACTTGTTTGGAAAAACAATGAACAGTCCTCTTGTCCAGGTCCCTCTGGATAGCATCCTGTCCTTCAGGAGTGCCAACCACATCACTCAGCTTGGTGTCATCGGGAAATTTGATGAGGGCGCACTCGATCCCTTCATCTGTGTCAGTAATGAAGGTGTTGAATAGCACTGGTCCTGATACAGATCCCTGTGGGACTCAGCTTGTCACTGATGTCCATTGGGACTCTGAGCTTTTGGTCATTACCCTCTGGATGCCCACTGATTGGGTTTGTGGGGTTTTTTCCAAAGGGTTTGTGTATACTGAGATACTTCTTTAAAATCGTAAGTAGTGCTTCTTAAAGTAGTCTGTACTAGGGTACAACTGCAATCCCCTATCACTCTGTGCCATCACATATGCCTAAATTCTTGTGTCAGTTTTGGTCACAGTTTCCACTGTGAATTACTTTGAAAATTGGGTTTTGATTTATTCTGCCATTACTGAGATATACCACCTGTTCATTTTGCTATGAATATAATTTAAATTATATTAAATGCAGGATTAAATTGATTTATCTACAAATTTATTAATTGTTGGGCCTTTTTGCATTTTAGAAACTTTATTAAAGGGATGCATTTAAAATAATTTGACATGTCTTTGAATTAGTCAACAGGCATATTACAGCAAAATAATTTATTACTTTTTGCCTGGCTGCGCATAACTGGTTTTTGCATTTTTGAAGAAATGTAAAGGTCCATATTTGACTTGCAATCTACATATATTTTACAGTAGTTTCTCCACAAGCCCTGTTGTCATTTTCTGGACCACAGCATGAGAAAAGTTCTACACCACACATGCTAAAGGAATGCTGCAATTTTAATGAAAACAATTCCCAGGCTTCCACCCCAATTACTTGATTTTGTTGACTTGGCACATGAGAATCTTGAATTCATGTTCAGTGACATCAGCAGGAAACTGAAGTCTAAGATTTTTCATGTGTGGGCTCACTGCATTAAGAGGGATATGTCATTGTTGAGAACGTTATTGGTAGTACTAAGAACTTCTCCAATTTTGTAGCATCAAAAGCAGTGCTTCTTGTCTTAGAGAGAAATCTAATACAGCATAGGTATAAAATACATTTCCCATTTTACCTGGTGTAGCAAAGTGATTAGAAGTGAGATTTATTTAAAAATAATTGTTGCTTTGGTGGTGGGAGCTTTTAAACCTTAGTGTGTGAGTCAGGGCACCATTTTTTTCATGTTTGTAATTTCTTTGATTTTTGGCTTTAAATAAATAAAAGCTGAATGGGTTTCTTTATTGAGCACAGCAATTAGGGAAAGGTACTTGTAAGAAGGAACTGGTATTCCTTGGTATATTACTTTAATGCTCAAACAGTGGATTCCTACAGCATTAGAGATAAATGCAAGTGTATCATCCTGCAGAGCCTTTCAATCACACGAAGTTTATTTAGCTTTACAAATCCTTTTTTGTCCCTTGTCTGTTTTACCAGTGATGTGCTTCCATTAAAGAATGCCAACTCATCTTGAAAAGAATGTCCAAAGATGCAGCCCTTTGCTACTCTTGCGACATCTCTTTCACAGATCTTACCAAGTTATCTCTTCCATGCAGTTAAAAACCAAATTGACCACCTAGTAGCAATGACAAAAAAAAAAAAAATCACTATAGGGCAATACAGTGGATTTTTCTCCACTACTACTGAGGGGTTGGTAATTGTACTTTGCTCTTCTCCTTTTTAGCTTATTTTCATTTTACTTTCATAGTATGTAAAGAATTTTTTTTTTGCTTTTTGGTACTTACAACTGAAATACGTAGCTACATAATTTATTTTATTATTTCTAACCTTTAAATTTTCCAGCTTTAGTTACATTGTCCACACACATTTTGTGTCACCTGCTTGAGGTGAACGTGCCTTGACAGGGGAATGATCTCCAGACAGTTCTGTGCTTTATGAACTTAACTCTCATTTGCCTGTCCTAATGACATCGTCACGCACATCAGGTACTCAGCCTGTCAACTCATTAAAAAAGATGTTTTCACAAGGGAAGTATTTTTAAGTTCTAGTCTTAAAGAAAAAATGATCAGCTTTGTGTTTCACTTTGGATAGTGCAGTGTCTGTTAGCATAAGCCTACAAAATTCACACACGGCTGAACAAAAAATGATTCACAAATTCAGGTATTTGAAGGACTCATCACATTCATTTATGTATTATGTATTATATAGGACTGCATGCACTTCTTGTGGTGAATGTGTGAAGGGCAGTACATAGAAAAATAAGAGGAATTTCTTTTGCCCCTTCCAATTTCAAAACTAGAAAATTTTCTAGTCCAATTAGTAACAGGTCAGGTTCATTCCTCATGGTATTGTCACATCCTCACAGCCACACACTCTCAGTTCATTCTGTCTGTGTTTACTGAGCAGCTTTATGTCTTTTTCGTTTCTCCTCTGGCAGCTGCAAGGATGTAATTTACCAAATTTCAACCACTTTTATGCCTAGTGAGTCATCTCCTTTAGAACATTAATTCTTTATACCTACAGCAAGTGGTTTGTTTTCCTGGCTCAGAAAAACTTTAGTTAGGCTGAGGTAGAGAGTGCAAGGAGGTTTGAAAGGTGATAAATAAAGCGTTAATATCTTATTTGAGGGGAACAGCGCGAGTAAATAATTTCTGGGAGGCTCCGTTTGCTCCCGTTGGTGACCAGGGCTGCATCCTGAGCTCGTATCCGTGTGGCACCGTCGGCAGGAGGCTGGTCCTGTTACTCCAGTGACTCTGGAAAGGAGGGCAGAGCCAGCTGGGGGTCGGTCTCCTCAACCACCAGAACCAGAGGACGTGGCCTGAAGCGGCGCCAGGGAGGTTCGGGTGGGACACGAGGAAGGATTTCTTCGGCGGTGTCGGGCACTGGAACGGGCTGCCCGGGGAGGCGCTGGAGTCGCCGTCGCGGAAGGTGTTTAAGGAAAGACTGGCCGTGACACCCGGTGCCGCGGTGCGGCTGAAGAAGGACACGGGCCCCCGCGGTCTCGGCGCTCTCTCCCGCGGCAGCGAGCGCCGAGATCCTGCGAAACCGAAACTAAAAGGGGCTGGCGAGCCCGCGCCTCACCGCGGCGCGCAGGCGCGCTGGGCGCGCGGCCGCCGCCGGGCGCAGACAAAGGGCGCGCCGCGCCGGCCGTGGTGTGGCGTCACCGGCCAGCGGGAGTGACGTCACCGGGGCGGGGGGCCGCGCCCCCGGAAGCGCTGGCGGAAGGGTCGGGCCCGGCCCGGGGCGGCCGCGGCGGCCCCCAGGTGCGGGCGGGGCGGGAGCCGCAGGTACCGCGGGGGAGCGGCGGGAGCGCGGGCGGGGCTCGCCGGCGCCGCCAGCTGCCCACGGCTCCTCGGCCGGGCAGGGGAAGGGGCGATGGGCCGGCGGCGCCGGGCCGCCCTCGTACGGGGAGCGGGGGACGAGGCCGTGTGGGGCGGGGGCCCGAGCTGCCTCGCCCGCGAGGTGGGCGAGAGCTGGGGAAGGGCCGTGGTTGTCTGATCTTGTGAGAGTTGCTTTATCTGCTTTGGCAAATGTGGAACTGGAGCCTAAAAATTAACAGACTTTGCAGGACTGAGATGCTGTGTGCTGTCCTCAAGACAGGCAGGTTAATGTGCAAGGCGGTAGCGAGTTGTTTCTGAAGCACTGAACGTCCTCCCGTCCGTATAGTACAATGACGTCTCCAGGTATCTGTAATGCCCTTAAATTAGTAAAAAAAACAATGTTTAGAGAAACACTCATTTAGCGAGCATATATGGTTAGGGCATTAGGTGCTTTTTCGGTACGCATGAGTTAATCTATTCCTAAAAAACACAGAGAGGATTTAATTTTTTTTATGCTCGAACAGTAAAGTTGCATCTCGTTTTCATAAGAAGTTTTTAAACTGACTGTGCATTGACATCTTAACTGAGGACAAATTGTAACTGTGTAGAGCAAGCAGCTTAGTTATTACTTGCACAGAAGTTCATTGAACTGGAAGTCATGACAAGGTTTATGGATGTATAGCATTTGCATTTTGAGGTTTTCGGAAGTAGTATTTGAAGCAGACGTGCATTTTCTGGGAAGTTCTTTACATGTAGAGTGGGGCAACTATAATGTTAAGATGAGCGGGATTACTAGGAGGAGTCTGCCTTATTCAAGTACTGAATAGAATTACATTACTAAATTTGATTTGGTGTTGCTGATGATGTGCTTGTTCTTGAATGTCATTCACTGAGCAACTGCTTTGGTTTCATTTGCTGAATTTATGATATTTATCCACATCAATCTTGTTACCTGCTGACCCAACAGACTCCTTAGACTGCTTCTTGTAGCATTATATTACATTACCTTTCTTACCTTCAAGGGGATGTTGTGGCTGTGATATTAGAGACTCACTATTCTGAGAGGGGAAAAATCTCCATTTGGATACTAATGTGTGCAGTAAGAGAAAGGAGGGTGCAGACATTAGACAATTGAGTATGAAATGGAAGAACAAATAGCTTCTATGGTAGATTTCTTGTCTAGTGATAGTTCACAATGTTTTTGGTCTTTCTTGATCACCAAATCTCTGGCAAAAAATGAAATGTATGCATACATAGAATAACAAAAGAAAGTTTTCAGTAAATTGTTACCAGGAGTTACACTACTTGTGAAAAGTGTTAATGTGAAGAGTTGTATGTAAATAAAAGGGTCTTAAAAAGTAAAGATTTCATGATCTCTTTTGTGAATCTTACTTTGTTATCTCATGGACTTACTGAGTAGGTTAAACTTCGTTTGATTCTCATCTGGTTCACATTGTGGGGTTTTATAATTAATAGAAATATAACAAACACTGAATTGAAGTTGCATGTTGATCAGTCCTTGCTTTGTACCCGCAGTGGTGTGGAAGTCACAGTATATAATTGTCTTTTCTTTTTCTGAAGTACAAGGATATGACTCTGAAACTGATATTAGTTGAATCAGTTACTGCTGTGATTTGTCACAACAGTTTGTGAGGTTTATGTGTCAGTTTATCTAAATATGTTTTTTTTAATATGGCTTATTGACATTATAATAAGAGATAACTTGTGATTTAAAGTGGACTGCTGATGAAGTCAAGTTACTTTTTCAACTCCTTGCTAAGAAAGTCTTTAAGAGTTGAGATGGGTTTTATGCAAGGTCTTGCTAAAATATAAAAATTCTGTGGTTAAGGAGGGAAGTTACTTCTTCAAACCTATGTGCTGTTGAATTGTAGTCTTTTACTATGAAACTGTAGTGTTGTCATAAGTCAAAGCTGTCACACATGCTTGTTTGTAGAGACCACACAGGCTGAATTGCTGGGGGTCTAATGAGAGTTTGTACAGAGAAGGTCTTTGACTTAAAAAGTTCTCATGTAGTTTTTGTGTGTAGCTTTACTATCCCCACCTCCCCTTGCCTCAGAAGGATTTGAAAGGCCGAAATAAGGGTCAAGGAAAGATACAGAGCTTATTTTTTCTTATTATTAGTCAGAAAGTTGTTTTGACTGTGGAGGAGTGCTTCTTATGGGAGCGGGTGGGTTCCTCTTTTACTAAGCTCTCAAAGATAAGGAAACTTGTTTTGCTTTTTGGTGCCCTCTACTGATGTCTGTTTGTCAGAACATTGAAAGCTGGTGCTGGTTTTGGCCTTTAATAGCACTGAATGCTAACAACAGTAGCTCTTTTAGAGCAGTGCAAAGGGGAAGGAGAGAAAGGAAGAAGCACTTTTACACCTTGAGTATTTTGGTGTTTGCCTTCCAGCCAGTTTGTCTGGATTGCACTGGAACTGTACCCCACTTGGTAGAAAAGTAAGTAAGCAGCATATATCTGACTCAGTGTTTTCTGATGGCATTGTAGCAGTAGAAAGACTGATTCATTTGCTTCTTTCCTCTCAGGAAAATGGGGACATTCTTTCTTTAATGTCTGCAATTCCTAGATCTCAGTAAATACATTCCAGGTTTGCTCTCTTAGAAATTTTTATTTCCTTGTTTATTTTCAGTAACTGTGCTTTTTTTTGTATTTCCCACTACTATCTCAGGTACTACAAAAATGCTTCATGTGAGCACCACTACATAGGCTGTGCTTTGCTTATTTTCTGTTTAAGTAGCTCTTTCATCTTATCAGTCTTGCAGTTTTGTTCCTGTTACAAAATTTATGAATACCTCTGTCCTAGAAAAACTCAGAAATTGCATTAAGTCAGCTACATTGTCCATACAGAGCCTCTTACCTTAGCCTTGTGGTGTGTCTTTGTCAGCTTTGTTAATTTCTGAGAGAAGTGGCCAATTTTTATTTTGTCAATTGCAGTAACTAACAGTAAATTTTGTGAGAAGGGATGAGAACATTCATGGCACAATTTATGGTGCTGCTGAACAGATGCTCTGTCTGGCAGTCTTCATGAAAGCTTTAGGAGATGGCTTTCTAGGCAAAAATTTAGGACTTTTCTTTCTTATTCACGTTGTTTAGATTACCTGTGTTGGGACTGTTCTTTAAAAAATTTGTGATGGGATGGATATTTTTGATGAGCTGCATTTTCAGAATTTGATTCTTGGACATTAATTTCTTGCAAGGAGATTTAAGACTGTTTTGTTAGCGAGTACTGAGGGAGGGCATTTTTGATCTGTCTTCTGAGTTTGTGTCTTTGGAAAATGTCAGAACTGAATATAAAGCAAGATGGGAAATTAAGAGATGGGAGATACAAAAGACTAAAAAATTCATTTAAAATAGTGTTCTGGAAGGAACTTGTGAAGACAAATAAGTTCTGAGTGGGTGAGTATGGCTTTGGGAAAAACAGTCAGATGTGAGCACAGACGATCTGGTAAAACTAATAGACATTTAGTAACTTTGTATGTGAAGCTCTACTGAGCATAGATTAGAGATCATATGTGAAGTTTTCTTCCTCTATACTTAATTTTCTTACTGTATCAGAGAACAGCCAGAGCACTTTTTCTCAAATTCAAGTAGAGAGACCTAGTATAGTGTTTGTATTCTTTGGCTGTGCTTCCTATAAGTGAATGTTTATGTGTATCTGTTGTCTTGTTCAACACTGGGCAGGACATGAGAATGTTTAAAAAAACCCACATCTTACCAAATTTCTTACATGGTTTTAAGTTCTTAATGTTTTTGTTTTTTCTCCTTATGAAAGGTGTGAGTTAAAGTTTAAGAAGCAAGTCAACAAACCATGCTTATTTGAATGTGTCTGGGGAGTGACGCTTGTGTTTCTTTGCGTATCATCTAATGTGTAGCAAGTGGTTTGTTTTTTGTTGACCTTCCTTTGACTTTGTGTGGGGATAATCTTATTTTCTAGAGTAAATGAAAAGATCTACACAAGTAGAAGCTGTTTTTTGAAGCTGAGGACCTGCAGTGTTTTGTTTAACTTAGCAGAAGATGCCAGTTCTTTCTTGGTTTTGTAATTTCAAATAATCTGTTGCTTGCATTGATGAGTGAGTTCTTTACCCATGACATGATCTGTTTGATGACAGCCTCCCAGCATGTGTGTTTTGTAGGGGAAGAGGAACCAACTGCTGCTGCAATAGTTAATATGTTAACAGGGCCTGTACTGAGTCTGACACATGCAAAAAAGGAAGTTCTGCAAGCTGCTAATGGTAAAAGGTATGTTCAAATCTAGTGAAGAACATTTTTTCCCCTAAGCTTTTTAAAGCAACTCATACTAATTTATCAAACCCGTTAATAAAAACTAAATTACGTGTGTATATTTAAATCATGTAGTCTCTAATATATAGCACATAGTCTAAATAGGATGAGCTTTGAGAAGAATAATAGAATATTTTGGTTGAAAAAGACCCATAAGATCATCAAGTCCAGCCATTAACCAACCTCATACTGTCAAGTCTAGCACTAAATGACATTCCTATGTCTATACATCTTCTTTGTTACCTCCAGAGATGGTGACTCAGCTGCTTCCCTTGGAAGCCTGTTCCAATGCTTGATGATCATTCTGGTGAAGAAAATTTTCCTAATACCTGATTTCAACTATCTTTGGTGCAAACTGAGGTAATTTTTTCTTGTCCCATTACTTGGAAAACAGATCAACTCCCACCTTGCTGCAGCCTTTTTTTCAGGTAGCTATGGAGAGAGACAAGGTGTCCTGTGAGTCTCCCTTCCTCCAGGTTAAACAGCCCCAGCTCCTTCAGCTGCTCCTCATAAGACTTCGCTGCAGACCTACTATGTTCCAGCATCTCAGTTGTTGTGAGCGGCTCAGAACTGGACACAGGACTCAAGGTGTGGTCTCACCAGTGCCAATTACAGGGGGAAAATCCCTGCCCTGGTCCCGCTGCCCACACTATGCTGATACAGGCCAGGATGCCACTGGCCTTCTTGGCCGCCTGGGCACATTCCTGGCTCATGTTCAGGGACAGTCAGTCAGCAGCCCCAGGTCCTTTTTGTTGGACACTTTCCAGACACTGCCCCAGCCTTAGCCCTGCATGGAGTTGTTGTGACCCAATGGCAGGACGTGGCACTGGGCTTTATGAACTTTGACCTCAGCACATTGCTACATCCTGTTCAGGTACATCTGCAGAGCCTTCTTACCCTCCAGCAGGTCAGCTTCTTCCCAGCTTAGTGTCATCTGCAGACTTACTGAGGAGTCACTTGATCACCTTGTCTAGTTTGTTGATAGAGATGTTATTCAGGGCTGGCCCCAGTACTGAGTCCTGTGGAACAACACTTGTGAGTGGACCCCAACTGGATGTATAACTCTGTTCACTAGAATTCTCTAGACCAGGCTGTTCAGCCAGTTCTTTACCAAGGAGATAGGGCATCTCTCTAAATCATGAGCAGCCATGATCAGGATTGTGCTGTTAAGGGTAGTTCTGCAGTGTATCAGCATGCAATATTCTGTTGTGTTGATAATTTTTTTTTTTAAATATAGTTTAACAGAATGCCAATCATAACATCATGCTTGGTGACCCACTATGTCCAGCCATAGGTGATGAAGAATTTACTTGTCCTGGACTGAATTCAGATTATTTAGATGATTCAGAACTAAATTATCTGCCCAGTGAGCCTCTCAATTCGGATTCATCTGTCAGATGGATCACCACCTCTTACATCGAAAAGTAAAGAAGGGTAGTTGTAGGGGTGAGTCCCTTCTGAGGGGAGCAGAGGCCCCATACGTTGACCCGACCCGTCTCACAGGGAGGTGTGCTGCCTCTCTGGGGCCCGGGTGTGAGATATCACTGAGAGACTCCCTGGGCTGATCCAGCCCTCTAGTTATTACCCACTGCTGATACTCCAGGCTGGCAGTGATGAGGTTGAAAAGAGGAGTGTCAGGGCAATTAAAAGGGACGTTAGGGCACTGAGTCAAGCGGTTGATAGGACAGGGACACAGGTAGTTTTTTCCTCAGTCCCCTTGGTGGCTGAGATAAGTGGTGAAAGGAATAGGAGAACTCACATCATTAACACGTGGCTCAAGGGTTGGTGTCATCAGCAAAGTTTTGGGTTTTTTGATCATGGGGCAACTTTTATGACAGCTGCCCTGCTGGAAACAGATGGGATCCATCCCTCAGTTAAGGGCAAAAGGTTTTTAGCTCATGAAGTGCTAGACCTTGTTGAGAGGGCTTTAAGCTAGGTTTGAAGAGGGAAGAGGATGCAGCTGGGCTGTCTAGAAGCAGGTACAACCAGGGTGGTAAACCTGAATTCAGGGTGAAATCAGTAGCCCAGCTGAGGTGCCTGTACACCAATGCACACAGCATGGGTAATAAACAAGAGCTGGAAGCCATGGTGCAGCAGCAGAGCTATGATGTAGTTGCCATTGCAGAAACATGGTGGGATGATTCATAGAGCTGGAGCACTGCACTGGATGGCTAGAAGGTCTTCAAAAGAGACAGGAAAGGGAGAAGAGGTAGACGGGTGGCCCTTTATATTAGAGAGGCTTTTGATGCCATAGGTATTGAAACAAATGGCTATGAAGTTGAATGCCTATGAGCAAGAATTAAGGGCAAGGCTGACATCCTACTGGGAGTCTGCTATTGTCCACTCAACCAAGAAGAAGAGGTGGACAGCTTATTCTATAAGCAGCTGGAGAATGTTTCAGGATCATCAGCCCTCGTTCATGTGGGCAACTTCAAACTGCCAGACATCTGCTGGGAACTTAATACAGCCAAAAAAGGGCAGTCCTGAAAGTCCTAAAAGTATGTGGAGGACAACAAGTATGTGGAGGACAGCTTTTTGATGTAGCTGGTGGGTGAGCCCATCAGGAGAAGGGCTGTGTTAGATCTGTTGTTTGCAAATAGAGATGAGCTGGTGGGAGATGGGGTGGTTGGAGGCTGCTTGGGGCACAATGATCATGAAATTATAGAGTTCTTGATACTTGGTGAAATTAGGAGGAATATTGATAAGACTTTTACATTGGACTTCCAGAGAGCAGACTTTGGCCTATTTAGGAGACTTATTCAGAGAGCTCCTCTGAAGGCAGCCCTTAAAAACAAAGGAGTTCAGGAAAGGTGGGTGTGCTTCAAAACAGAGATCTTGAGGGCACAGGAACAAACTGTCCCTCTGTGCTGAAAGGTGAGTCAACGAGGCAAACGTCTGGCCTGAATGGGCAAGGAGGTTTTGAAGGAATTTAGGAATTAAAAGAGGATACATCATCTTTGGAAGGAGGGTCAGGTCTCTCAAGCAGTATTTAGGGGGCTGCTAGAGCATGTAAGAAAAAAATTAGGCAAGCTCTGTTTGAACTAAAAATGGTGATTTCTGTAAAAGATAATAAAAAATGTTTTTACAAATATGTTAATGGTAAAAGGAAGGGTAAGTCCAGGCTTTGTTCTCCATTTGATGCAGGAGGGAACTTAGTAACTGCAGATGAGGAGAAGGCAGAAGTGCTTAATGCCTTCTTTGCCTCAGCCTTTAGTGGGAAGATGGCTTGTCCTCAGGACAGCTGTCCTGCTGGGATGGTAGATGATGTCAGGGAGCAGAATGGTCCCCTTGTCATCCAGGAGGAGGCAGTCAGAGAACTGCTGAGCTGCTTAAATGTTCATAAATCCATGAGCCCCAATGGGATCTATCCCAGGGTCATGAGGGAGCTGGCAGATGAGCTTGCAAAGCCACTCTCCATCATTTACCAGGAGTCTTGGCTCACTGGGGAGGTTCCAGATGACTGGAAGCTGGCCAGTGTGACACCCATTCATAGAAAGGGTGGCAAGGAGGATCCTGGTAGCTACAGGCCAGTTAGCCTGGCCTCAGTACCTGGGAAGGCAATGGATCAGTTTATACTGAGTGCCATCACACAGCACTTAGAGGATGGCCAGGGCATCAGACCCAGCCAGTGTGGGTTTAGGAGGGGAAGGTCGTGTTTGACCAACCTGATCTCCTTTCATGACCAGGTGACCCAGCTGGTGGATGCAGGAAAGGCTGTGGGTGTTGTGTACCTGGACCTCAGCAAGGCCTTTGGCACTGTCTCCCACAGCACACCCTGGAAAAGCTGCAGCCCCTGCTTGGACAGGAGCACTCTGTGCTGGGTTAGGAACTGCTGGATGGAAGGCCCAGAGAGTGGTGAATGGTGCTGCATCCAGATGGGGATCAGCACCAGTGGTGTCCCTCAGGGGTCTGTGCTGGGGCCAGTCCTGTTCAATATTTTTATTGATGACATGGATGAGGGTATTGATCTTCCATCAGTAAATTTGCAGACAACACTAAGCTGGGAGCATGTGTCAATCTGTTGGAAGGTAGGAGGGCTCTGCAGAGAGACCTGGAATGGTTGGATGGATGGGCAGAGTCCAGTAGGATGAAGTTTAACAAGTCCAACTGCTGAGTCCTGCATTTTGGCCACAGTAATGCCCTTCAGTGTTACAGGCTGGGCTGGTGTGGCTGGACAGTGCCCAGGCAGAAAGAGACCTGGGGGTGCTGGTCAGCAGCTGACTGAACATGAGCCAGCAGTGTGCCCAGGTGGCCAAAAGGCCAATGGCCCCTGGCCTGGGTCAGGAATAGTGAGTCCAGCAGGAGCAGGGAGGTCATTCTTCCCCTGTGCTCAGCACTGGTGAGTGCTGTGTCCAGTTCTGTCCCCTCAGTTTAGGAAGGACCTACAGCCCCTTTGGCACATGTAGAGGAGGCAACAAGGCTGGTAAGGGGTTTGGAACTCAAACTGTGAGGAATGGCTGAGGGAGCTGGGGTTGTTTAGCCTGGAGAAAAGGAGACTCAGGGGTGACCTCATCACTCTCTACAGCTCCCTGAAAGGTGGCTGTAGTCAGGTGGGGGTTGGTCTCTTTCACCAGGCAGCAGCTGACAGAATCAGAGGACACAGTCTCAAGCTGTATCAAGGGAAAATTAGGTTGGATATTAGGAAAAAGTTTTTCATGGAAAGAGTGATAAAGTACTGGAATGGTCTGCCCAGGTAGGTGGTGGAGTCACCATCCCTGGATGTGTTTAAAAAAGATTGGATGTGGCACTTGGTGCCATGGTCTAGTTGAGGTGTTAGGGCATGGGTTGGACTTGATGATCTTGAAGGTCTCTTCCAACCCAGTGATTCTGTGAACTGTGTGAAGGGGAGAGTAAAGCCTTGGCATTTATTTCACCTGTGAAAATTTGCTTTCATTGGAAAATTTTGTAGAATCTGGAAAAAATAAATTAAGCATCATAAATAGAAGGACAGAACTGATGCACAAGGTGACAGGAGCCCTGTTTGGTGTTGGAGGCTGCTGTGACAGCTGAAGGACAAGGGTTGCAGTTGTACTGTGTGCTATGAGGATGTGTTTTCTTCCTCATTCAGTGGCATCTCCTCAGAGAAAAAGGAAATTGGAAAAGGTAGAACTTAGAGTGCCTTATTCTTAGAATGAAGTATCTTGACCTCTGAGTTTTCAAGCCTGTGTTTTTTTAAAACAACTCTTTTAAGCTGTATCCTTTAAGACTGTAATTTTTTGCTTTATTTTTTTTTCTCACCGATAGCAGTGTGGGTATATTGAAGACCATTCTGTTGTTAACACGTCAGTTCGGTTGTACTGATCAGATAAGTAGGTAGGTGGGGTTTTTTTGGATTCATTGTGTAGTTTCTAAAATGGATGAAAGGTATTTTTTGAGGCTTCAAATTCTCAGCAATACAGAGAACATTAAGCAATGTAGAGAGAAAATTGTAGTATGAACTGAGAACACATGAAACTACATTACATAGAGAAATTTTTAACAGTATGATGTGCTGACCAGATACTTCCATTTTTTGGTAATGCAGTTCAGCATTGTGATGACAAGCAACAACAGTGAAGGCAGCCAAGTACGAATATGTGTTACCACAGTAGAGGTCAAGTTACTATTACTACGAGAGGCCAGTAGTCCTCTCACTAGGAACAGATATCAAATGCTCATTTGTCCTTGTGCCTATTGTGTACATCAGTTATAGTAGTGTGAGTAATGTTTTTATTGGTGTAAATATTTGGATGTTCTTTTGATGCTTTGTCAACAAATACCGTCAGTGTAACATCCGTTCACACAAATAAAAGATTTCAGACTTCACTGCTCAAGTGATGGTTCATCCATTTACATATGCTGTGTTTCATATGTGTGTGTGCATACCTGTGTGACTCTATATATGTGTAGTTTAATACAGGGGAAAAAAATCTAGTGTGATGTTGGTTTTTTACTTGTAATGAATAAGCAACAGATTAAATATTTATCTTATTTATGGTGTTTTGACCTAAAGTAAAGTAAGTCTTTGTTGGACTGTCCAGTATGTCAGTGTTTCTTTTGCAGTAGGAGCTCAGAACTGCATGCAGTACTCCAGATGCTATCTCCTAGAACTTTTGCAAGAATTCTCTCAGTTTGGCCTTTCTTTCAGTCACCTGCTTTTATTGAAACATTTCTCTAGTACTGCTGTGTGATTTGCTATTGCATGCCTCAGGTCTTTACAGTCAAACTTTGCATGGAGGATTCCTTGTCAGTTCTGATTGCTGAAGAACAAGTTGGTTTTTGTGCCCACTGTCAGTAACTAATTACTTCATCCTGTTAGCCAGGAGTGAATTGTGCATTGCCAGAAAGATTACTGAGGCATGTTCTTGGTACAGTTGTTAGCTATAGTTACAGCTATAATTGATATATAGCATGTAATTGATATATACCATCATAGCGTTGAAAGACAAAAAAAAGGGATGAACTTGTATCTTCTTTTTACCATGTCTGGTAATGTTGTGTTTGTTTTACAAATTGTGTTCATTTTACTAAATATGTGGAAAGTTCTGCTGTTCCACTGTTAGAAGGGCTCTTTAATTCACATAAATTACTATGAAACCTGATATATATAGAGCTGCTACAGAAAATTTTGTACTAGCAACCTGACATGGCTATTGAACATTTTAAGATGTAGTGGATGTAGTGGCCAGTTTTCTTCTTACTGCATGACCATATATCAAAAGCAAGTTAAAGAAAATATTGTGGGCTTCTCTTCAGAATGATGTGCCTTGTTAAGCAGTATTCTCTGAATTGAAATACCTTCTTCAAAAGTCAACAGACATGTCACCGGGAGGGTGGGTTTTTTTAACTGCCCTTTTTTAGATTTTGCTGTGGCTATAAGAAACAGTGTCATGCTTAGTGGGTTTTTTTCTCTGTTTGTGGAATTTTCATCCCAAGTACTAGTTACTTATTAATTTTCTTAGTTCTTGACAGTGTGAGAATTAAGGAAAAAAAAAAAAAGAAAAATGTTCTGAAGTGTAGAAAGAACTGATCTTCTTTTTTGAATGTATCTGATGTATCTGGTGTTCAGTGGGGAACTGTAGATACTCACAGCGATACTTTGTGTGTCCAGGATACATCTTGAAATACCCGAAGTCCTACGTGAGTTGCACTTTGCTTCTTTCACAGGAAAAAGGCTTCAAAAAGCCTTACTTGAAAATCAACTGCAGAATCACAGTGGCTGAAGTTGGAAAGTACTTCTGGAGGTCATCTGGTCCAGCTCTCCTGCTGAAGCAGGGCTAGGTAGAGCTAAATGCTGAGGACCATGGCTTTTGAGATAATCCAAGGAGAGACTCCAGAGTCTCGATGAAACCCCTGCCGGTGCTCAATCACTCTCCTGAGTAAAGAAGTGTTGCTCATGTTCAGATGGAGCCTGCTGTGTCTCACTGAAGCCATAGCCCTGAGCTTTCTCTTTTCTAGGCTGATCAGTCAGTCCAAGGCTGCCTTAGCCTTTCTTTACACAAGAGGTGCTCTAGGTGATTCATCATCTCTGTGACCCTTTATTGGACTCTCTAGTATATCAGTGTTTCTCTTGTGATGGGGAGCCCAGAACTGGACACAGTACTCCAGATACTATCTCCTAGGACTTTTGCAAGAATTGGTTCATTTTGGCTTTCCTTTCAGTCATCTGCTTTTATTGAAACAGTTTGCAGTTTTGGGAAGGTCTGTGTTTCTTTGCAAGTTTTTTATTACACCATAGTCAGATTTCCCTTACTGTTCCTTCATCAGGAAGTTGTTTAGTATGTGCCCAGACAGCCACATTTCCAAGCTGTGTCTTGGTCACAACTCTGAAGTCAAAGCTTGGGTAGAAAAAAATGGCTCTGAATATTATTGATAGTGAGGTTTTTAGGTAAAATTTGATTTTTTTTTAAGGCATGAATCATTATTTACATTCTAGGATTTACGTCTAGTGCCTGGAGGGTGCAGGGTGTGGACATTAATATTAGAATTTTTATTTTCTTACCATGTACCCATTTACCTTGACTTTATGATTATGTTATATCAAGATTGTGCTCATCAATAGCTGTAACAGTTTGCAGTTCTTACTAGAGAAGTCACTGTATCTTTTCCAGATGTTCTCTTACTCATGAAAAGAGGTATAACGATTATGTGACTGGTGGTGAATTGTAGCGAAGGTTCTGAATCCTGCTTGCTCTGCAGAAATTGAGCAAGCAGTGTTATATGCTCTAGGGCGACTGGCACACAGTTGGCAGGATGAAAAATATCACTTTGTTGGCCCATGCAGCTAAGCCAGCAAAGTTCTTTGGGCAAATTCAATTATACTAGCAAAAGATTCTTATTTCTGGTGTTTATTTTGTCAGCTGAAGTTCCTCCAAAGAGCTTTTGCCAGTGAAAGATGTGTGTCATTACAGTATGATTCTGCTGGCAAATCTTTTTACATGGACAGGTCCTTTGTTATGCGTCTTTGAGTCCAACTGAATAATCCTTGTTTATTTTGTCTTGAAAAAAGCATACCTATTAGGCTTGGAAGTAGGCCGCTTGTTCATAAAATCTGTTACTTTTGCTACTTGTGGCACAGGGCTTTTAATTTACTGCCCAATAGTGGCTTCTTATGGTAGCTCTTTTCTGGTTTTATTTAAGGCTGGAGTTTTAAGAATATATTTAAAGGAAATTTCAAGCTGCATGGTCCCTGAGAGCTTTTTGTGTGACATCTTACAAGTTAATATGATGCCACTTTTTTAATCCTGTTTTTGTTTTTTTCCCCTCCCTGTTACACAAAATGTAGATGTGGATCTCTCAGGAATAAGGCAGGACAATGAGCATATGAAAGCCTTGGCTTTCATGAAAGCTGAAATTTACCACTGTGGGAGCCCTGGGACACCAGTGCTAATCAAATGGAGTGCAGCTCAAGGGAAAGCCAAGGATGATAAAACCTGAGCTTATTAACATAGGATGTATATGCAGTGTCCTGTTTTGCTCATTAGGTTGATGTAGTGCAGGTGCTGCTGTCTGGATTCCAAGATCTGCAGTTTACCTCTGTCATGTGTACTGGTGCTAAAGTACATACAGAAGGGTCTGTGTGAACTATCCTGGGTAATTGTGGCAAGAAGATAAAATGTCCTTTGGACTTTACATACCTGGCTGGGAGAGACAAACTTTCCTGGTTTACCATAACAAATTCTTCTCATCCTCTACACCAACCCTTTCCATGTTCATTACATATTCTTGTTTAGGGCAAGGGTGAAGGCCTGTTGTTTATTCCCATATTCTTCTTAGTTTTTGCTGTTTTCAGAAGTAGTTTTCATTTCTCTCTTCCTGGATTACAACTGTACTCTGTATTGTTCTTGAAAGAGTTTTGTGATCTGTAAGGGAATGTGGAAGGGGACACCATCAGCTTGTGTAAATTGTGTCTGTTCAAGGAACGTGCAAGTGCCATAAGGGGATAAAAAAAGAAAAGTAGTAATAAATAGGAACATTTTGAGGCACAAATCTGTTGAAGCAATTGAAGAGCGTATGTGGAATGTGGGAATGTTTATTTCAGTGGGATTATGTGATTGCAGACCTCATAAAATGACATTATTAGAGAAAGGAAGAAGCCGTAAACAAGAAATGGAGAGAGACATAAAGCAAACTTAATGGAGATGAAGACAAGAAACAAAACCTGGTCTGTCACGCTAACTGATGAGCTGTCAGAAAGTTGCACACAAAGAAAGACTCTGTGGCTAAGGATGCAAACCTGAGGGTCCGGGTTGTTGGACAGGCCAGTAGGAATATGCCATCTGAGAAGGTGGGGCCAGACAGAAAAAGGGCTCATACAGGTAAACTGTGGCCAGTCTTTATCCTTGTCTGGCTGAGCCCTGTGCCTGATCCCTGCAGTCTGTCCTGTTTTATTAGATCTTTTCTTAACTGCCTCTCTGTGTAATTTCACTTTCTGTGTGTGAGTGCTGCAGGTACTAGGTGAGACCATCTTGAGTAGAAACCAGGCCAGCAACTGGATTCTCCCTGGAGATGTTGACACCAACCAGGTTTGTAGTGCCAGTGGTGGAAGTGAGTGAGGTTCTTGGCGGCAGGAGGTGGAGGGGCTGTAGCTGTCTCAATAATGTTCTTGGTTTCCTACAGACTTTGTATCTATAGTGCCAGCTACAAGGGGGTTGTGTGAGCTTGTAAACTCTATCTTGTAATGCCACACCTAAGTTAAACTTCTGCCACTGCTGCTTTCTGTGGGAGAGATGGAAGAAGACAGTAATGCTTACAAAGCCATCTGGCCTGCAGTGGCTTCATCCTGTCACATAAGTGATTTCCCTTGTCTTGGTTTTGAGTTTGTAGGGCACAACTCTTCCAGAGCTTACTCAACCTAGGCCAAAAAATGTACTTATGATTAGGTTGATCTTGGATAATGAATAAGCCACTGCATTTGGATGTAACTGTTCAGCCCAAGAATCTATTGTTATTGTAGGTATGATCAGGCTAACAGAAATGTTAAAATGTAATTAAAATTACAGTTGTTAGAATTGTTGGATCAGGTAGGATATGCAGAATTCTCAGTTTATTAGCTCATTAGATGCCTATAGTTAAATATAAAAATGATTATAAATGTTGATGTTTACCAACTTGTATCATGGGGGAAAATAATTTCCTTTTCAGTATGCATGCGTGAGGAGGAGACATGCAGCTGATGATTTCTGGTCAGCCTGGTTGGATTTTATAGGGCATACCCATCAGATTGTCCTTGTGTAAACCTTCTATGGACTATGCATGAGCATACTCCTGAGGTATTAGTTTACTTTTAAAATACAGATCTTTTGTGGGGTACAGGATAGATGTTTATTTTCTGAATCTGAGATGGGAGTTATGGAGTAGTTTCTTGTGTTTTGTCAGGACCATTAAGTGGAAATACGGGGAGTTGGAGAGGAAAGTGATTTTCAGATATTTGCAGGAATTGCTTTGGTAACAATTCCCTTCTGTAATGGTTAATAATCAGTGTGTGGCTGCAGTATTTATAATTTTACAGGAAAAGAACAATGAAAAAGACACACCTCAAAGGGTGTTGTTTTGATGAAAATACCTAGTTTTTCCCAAATAAAATGGAAAAGCTTTCAGATAAAACATTACTACAAGAAACATAGGCAGAACAAACACTTCTAAAGGGTGTTTTACAAGCAGGCATACTCTTTATTCACCTTTATTACCATTACATTTATGGGATTTAATGGGTACACAGATGAGAATGAGACAAAACTGTACTGAGTATGTCAGTGAAATGATAACTTTTGGGAATGATAATGAAATGCTGAATTTTATGGACAAGATTGTAGGTATTAGTGGCCTGACATATGCAGCTTCTTTTACTAGTAACAATTTGATGACTTTGTCCTGATGCAACTTCCTTTAAATATGAAGTAATCTGTATTCCTGTTCAGCGTGCTCTTTTGGTTCAGTGCTGTTTAAAGAAGGGCAGTGAGTTTATCTTGCTAGTTAAAATTTAGGTAGAGTGTTCTTGATAACTGCCATCCAGTCTGCTCTTGTTGCATGTTGGACATGAGAAAAATACATAGTGTATGGCTGGAAAAAGTAGCAGTAGTCCCAGAAAATATTTTGAGTACTAACAAGAAACAGTAAGAATGATTTGGAATTTGGAGAGATCCTGTCATTGTGGAAAGTGTCGTATTCCACAAGTAAACTACTAAACTTAATGACCAATAACAGAAGACTGAAAAACATACTGTCCATATATAGTTTTCCACATGCTGATTGAAAATAACATGAAAACAAAATTATACAGGATATGTGTCTTTTATTAGCTCCTTGTACTTTCCTGCATGCTAGTATTATCTTGATACAATTTCCATATGATTAATAAAAACTAAGACAAAACACCAAGTCTTAAGTGTTTAATTAGGTTTGTATTTGAGTTTTTTATAACATCTGTTTGCAAATAAGCTGGACTTAGCTTAGGTTACTTCTTTTTCAGTACAGAAAAAAGACACAATTATATTTTAAATCTCTCTACATGTAGTTCCAAAAAATTATTTTACCTTTATTTTCTTTCTAATGGGAAACAATTTTGAGTAAAATTATTGTTGCTTACTGCAGAGGGAGTTTGAAATATTTGTGAGAGTTAGTAATCTGTAGTGATTATGAAGGCAGACTACTCAGCAGTTTGCATCTCTACAGTCTCTGAAGTGATGCATTCTTAATGCAAAAGGAGAACAACAACAATAATAATAGAAGAACTGTTCTTCCCAAGTCGACTGCTTTCTATGGGGCAAGGTATAGCAGTGTTAGTTCTTGGGAAGGGTGTCACATTTAAATTAGGGCAGTAGCAGTGGGAGATCCCCAGCCAAAGGCACGTATAGATTGTATTAGGACAGGAGTGGTTATTGTATTCTTCCAAGGTTTTGTTTTCTGCCAGCTTCACTAAATCCACTTTTTTCCTTCCTCCACTTGACATTTTCTTTTGCACTCACAAAATCGCAGCATACCTAATTTACCAGCATTTTTTTTTACCTTTCTCTTTGAATAGGTTTAGTCATCATAGTGTAAAAAACTGGGCCACAAATCAGCCTTCTCTGATTCTTATAGCACAGTTCCCTTAAGATTTGTCATTTGGCAGTGTTCTCTAAAATCTAATAAAATATGTTTTCGCAGAAGCTGTACTCACGAGTTAGTTACTGGGTGTCTCTTCCAGTTTTTTGGTGTTGAGCTTCTCAGGGCAAGCAGCCCTCTAAAGAGTCACCCTTTACCTGGATAGATACTGTCATGCACCATCAGGTGCATTCCTGCCTTTTGACCTCTTTTTCTCTAAAAAATTAAAGTGCAGTTGGTCAAGGAGTTCAAAAGAGATTGAGAATAAACAGATGCATGCATTATCAGGCTGCTTCCCTAAGAAAGCTGACTGTTTTAGACAAGATACAGTAGGGAAAAACTACAATCTGTGTTAAAGTATTTGAAAGCAAGAGATTGAAAAGCTCTAAAATTTTGTAAAAAATGGCCACAAGTCAAAGAGAGAAGAAACACCTTTTTTCTCTTGAACACCTGGACAAAATTTCTAGTTCTTAAAAGGAGTGTCCTTGCACAGGAAAGAATGCTGGAGTACAAACTATATGTTGATGGAAACCTACCAAGAAGCTACTCAATATAAATGCTCCTGTAAAGCTAAGAGCTGGGAGAGGGCCATAGTCCAGTCTACAGTTAAGTCTGAAGTGAGACCCAGTCTAGGGAGAGAGGGCACTTCTGGAACACAGAGCCGTTGTGGACAAGTTGTTTTCTGTGCTTCAGCTATCTGCAATTACCTGCAGATGTAGCTGAAATAGTGCTGTGGTGGACTGAAAAGGAAGTGGTGGAGTGACGGTACAAGCTGGAGGACAGCTCAATACTACAAGTTTGCTTGCACTAGGGATTCTGTCAGAGAAGTTGACGTGATGCTTGGACTCAAAGATGGTTCCAGTGGTCATTCATGTGTTTTTAGTTTTTTGTTAGTTCAGTTGGTGATCTCTGAAGTAGGATGTGTACTTTTCTGGGTTTTCAGTTGTCATGCCTATTTACAGCATGATGTGGTTTAGTTTTGGCAGAATAGTGGGGTGGAAGGGAGGGAGGGTTTATTGCGTTTGTTGCTGGCTTCATAGGCCTTAGTGGAACTTCTCAGAAGAATGACATCTCTGTTAAATTGTTGGATAGCATGGACACACAGTGAAAATTATTTGTGTTCATAACGATTGGGAAAATACTGCTTGGAGGTGAATGACCTTCACATCACTAGCACTGGAAGCTTCAGGTACTATGTAAGCTTTGTGGAATTTTAATGAAGTAGATAGACTTAACCAGAGTTTGATTGTTTTGTTTTGTTTTGTTTTTTAATTTTTTTTTTCCTTCAGGTTATGCGTATGAGTGGTTATCACGACATGGATAACTAGAAGGATGAAGTGTCTCTGTCCTGAGCTAGCAAAATTAAAATAGGCTGCAGTACAGAGCAGATGTCTGATTAGTTAAATACAGACCTGATAGGACGGGGGTGCAATGCAGAGAGCAGACTCTGTGTGGCAGCTGCTTACTGACTAGTACAGATTCCATAGCTGTGAAGACTTATTTATACGTCTTCCCATGCTTCTGTAGCCTGTAAGTGCTAAGGCAGGAGGAATGTAAAATAGGTGATGCCTTATTTTCTTCATATTACTCTTTCCTGATACTGATTTTGCATGGATGTTGGAATTTTTATATTTTAGTGCTGCTAAAGTATAATTTAAGTAGTAATTCTTCCACGGGTTAGGAAACCGTTAAAAATTTGCGTTCATAAACACAATATAAAGATGAATACTTGCAGGTGATAAATTTCATGGTGTTTAAGGCTTCAGTTTTTAGAAAGTCACTCCTAATGCTAGGTGCAAAGTATGGACTGTAATTCACTCATCTGGAGGTGGGTTTTGTTTCTGTTTTGTTTTGGTTCTCTTTGCACTGGCGTAGAGCGAAGACAGTCCTAGTCCCAAGCGACAGCGCCTTTCCCATTCAGTCTTTGACTACACAGCAGCATCACCAGCCCCATCACCACCAATGCGACCATGGGAGATGACATCAAATAGGCAGCCTCCTTTGGCTCGACCCAACCAACACCACTTCTCAGGGGAACGATGCAACACACCTGCACGGAACAGGAGGAGGTAAGCAAGCTGTGTAGCTTGGGAAACAAGTTCTTGTCCTTTCTGATTTTAGCTCAAGAAAGGTGTATTTTGGGCAGCACTGGCTAGATTACACATGGTAAACATTTCCTTTGAGCTGTAAGATAATGCAGTTGTGACTAAAAAGTAACTGGAAGTAATTCAGGTTTGTGCATCATCTTGTAATTTATGTGAAAAGTCAGTTTGAGGAAAAGAGTACTCCAGCCGTGTTTCATTTCGAACCTAATTCTCTATTACTCTGCACTGAGGCAAAAAGCATGTAGAAAAGTGCAACAAAAAATCTTTCTTATCAGGGTACTTTTAAAGGTGTTAAGAATTAGTCATGTAATACCATCATTTTCATTACAGTCACAATTATTTTTGTACTTAAAACCAAACAAAATAAAGATGAGACATACCAGCTGGGGAGATGAGGACTAGCATAGTGTTTGCTGAGCTGGGTGATTCACAGGAAGTAGTTATTAGGTTTTCGTTTTAGTTTTACCTTGTGGCTCATTAACTTCTTAAAGCAGAGATTTTGAAATAAGTTCCAGTGGTCATGGAAAAAAGAGATTGGAACTGGGGCCTGGATAGATGATACTCTAGCAAAACATAAACTGACATATTTTTTTGCTATTCTAGTTTAACAAATTATCCAAACCAGAAGCTTTCAGTGCCTCACATTCTGCCTCAAAAATACTGAGTCATCTTATGCAAGTTAAAACACACTATCTCTGTTTGCTTCTAAGAAATGTTTTAGCTTGGTTTGTACTTTAAAAAAAAAGTGTCTATCCCTTTTCATTAATATGATATTTAGGCTTAAGATATATTTAGCTAGTTTTCTGCAGATTCCACAAATCAAATTTGTCAACAATGATCAGCCAGTAATTTTGAAGCGAGAGGGTTTAGAGCATGCTAGTTTTGTATCTTTGCTTCAACTTGATGAACTTGAAAGCTTTCGTTCAGCTCTCAATGCAGCTTGTCAGACTTGGGAAACAGGTTAAATTGTGAATTTAAAAGAGTTATTGTAAAGATAGAAGATCAGACCTTTCATATAGTTTGGACAAGGATGCTTTGTTAGGGGCATTTGGCCTACAAAATTATTTTCACCTCAGACGGTTTGAACTGAGATGCCTAAAATACATGCATTCAGTCATTTTTGTTTGGTATCCAGTCAGCTTACACAAACTTCTTTGCAGTGTTCATTAACATCTGCAGAGTTAAACAGCGTGCTTAACAAGCTAAATGCTAGATAGCAGGACCTGGACAGTTTGGATACACTGTGGGATGGAGGAAAAGAATGGAAATGCGTAAGGGGTGAATGTGCATGGGACCAGTGTCTTTACATTCAGATGCAGTCGAGTGCTACTGAAGTAGTAGCCTGTGGCTTTTGCTAGTAAGCTGTTTGCAAACAGGGAGACACCTCCTTGCAAAGCCATCTTCAGTCTGACGTGAGCTGTTAGGTTGGCCGCAGGTTTATGGACAAAAGCATTACTCTTTCTAGGGCTGGCTTGCCTGCTCCTGGGTAATAACACAAGTTTTTGCTCTGTTCAGAGACATTTGAGTGTCAGTACTTTGTCTCCCTGCGCTTGAGTCAGGACATTTTTTAGCTTGGGTGCAATGTTGCATTTGAGCTAGCTCCAGGTCAGTTCCAAAATAGCATTGCACCTAATTTCTTCTTCTAGAAGCAGGATTTTTAGGGAGAACAATACATACATGTTCCTTGTCCTGCAACAGTCCTTCTGAGTCTTAAGAGTGCTCTGGAATCATACCAGAACTAATAGCCATTCACATTGATCAAAATTTGATTCCTTAAGATCATTATGAATGCATCTGTTATTAATGCTTTAGGTGAGGTTATGCCTATGCTTTTGAAGCAAATTTTTTGTTTTCCCTGCTTTGTTTTCTCATTGCAGAATGGTTTCAGAATTCACCAGGTTTTCAATTTAAGATAAGATGAAAGATGCACTCCAGCTGCAAATGGTCATTGAGCTCAAGGAAACAAGCTAGGGCCAGTGCAGGCAAAACCTTTGAAGTGTGTCTGCTGTGGACATCAGTGCCCCAGTGTCATCAGCATTAACTCTTTTGTCCTACAGGTTGATTCCTGTTGGTCAGGACAGTCTGTCTTGGGTTTTTTTAATACCTGGTTTGTTTTTTTTTGTTACCTGCCTTACTATTTTGGCCTTACCTCTTGGTATCAGGGATTTTGTACTGTACCTAACACAAGAGTACCCCAATTTGTTGTGGTTTTTTATTCTGATTCATTGTAAGCAAGTTAATACTGCATTAATAAAGATAGCCTTGTGGTGTGAATTTGCAGAAAGATTTTGTCTAGGTACTTTATATAATAATACAGATAAATTATGAATGTAAAAGCATGATGCATGCCTATGTGAAATGGAAGGCCATTCCAATTTATCAGCCATTGTGAAAGGGGGGGATCTGTACCATTGCTGTGCCTTACCTTTCATCTATGCTTCCTTTCCTCGTCTTGAATGTAATTCTGAACTAAAGGGATTCAAGAATGTCTTACTGCAAAGAAATCACCCTTGTTAGAAATTCTAAGACCTGCACATACTAACTCTGCAGTTTTGGATACCTTTTGATGGCTGTTCTTACCTGAGGGTAGGAATTCCTGCAATTTTTTCACCACTTTCATCCTGTCTCTTTGTTTTAACCTGGCATTTACCATGTTTATACTGTGCATGTAGTAACAGAGGATTTTTTTGTGGCTGTTTTTAAAGACTTCAAGCACAAGTTCATTGCTGAAGTTTAATAATAGTTTAGACCCATGTTTTGATAATTATTTTGAAGTAATTTCCAGTAATTCAGAAGCTGATAAAGCTCTGAATTTTGCTGACTGAAAGGATAGTATATTTATAATTCTGTACAGGAAAAAAATCCAGCTTTGCTTTTTACCAGAGAATGGTACTTCTTTGTTCATTTATAAAGACACTCCACTCCATAAGTTTTGCCAGCCTTTATTGGCTTTTTCATGATTCTGGGTTCATAGAAAAGTAAAACCAGCCTTTTAACCAAGACAGAGGCAAGACTAGTTTTATGAGAACTACCTTGTCTAAGAAGCCACCTTGTCTAAGGGCTGGTGGCAGTTAAGAGAATTTCTGTTCTTCTGAAGCTCTGGTGCTGTCTTTTGTAAGTTTTCTCTATTTTTGGAGCTTTTCCAAAGAAAAATCCTCACATAGGCATTTTTATGTTAAATTATTCAGACCATTTGTATTTCATAGCAGAAAATAGCAAATTTAAAACAACCTGGGTACTCCAAACAATAGAACATCTTCTGCATTACTAGTTCCATGATTAGAAGCTATATATGCCAGTTTTACCTGAGGAGAATGTAGCAGTTGTATCATATTAGCAATAAAGCAGCACAGGGTGCAGCAAAACTTCAGGAAAGAAAACTGGATTTAAGACAAAATACATTAGTAAGAGCTTAAATTTAGGTTCTCAGTGATTAGAAGAAAACACAACTTGTATGTTCTGCCATGGTAGTTTATAAAAATAAAGTCGGCTATGCATTTTTTAATTATTTGGGGTTTTCTTTGCTGTGTTACAGCCTGGCCTTATGCCTTCTGTCTGACCTGTTGAGAATTACTATTTGTTTCAGATCTAAGAATGGCAGTAATGTCATAAAATCTCTGTGAGGTCAGGTAGAAAAACAGTGGCTTGAGACATTTTATCATATACTCACAGTAGCATCTGGGTCACTGGTAATGTGGTCTCACTTACCCCAAGTATGTCTGTTTCATGCAGCACAAAAGTTGGACTCAACCTGAGAAGTGTCTGGGATTTGCCAACAGGTTGCAAGTTTATTTGATTTTTATTTGGTAATAGGAGAAGTTCTGTTCATGCAGTGTGTGGAGAGGACATGTTCTAATAATGATCACAGATCCTTTTAGTCTCTTCACTGCAGTTTGGATCCTTTATCCTGTTTCATAAATGGGAAACCATTTCACCCCACGTAGCTTTAATTTGCTGTTGCTTCTGGAACCTGTAACTTTTGTGTGTTGTGGAGATTGGAAGGCATGTGCTGAAAGTGCTGCAAGATAATTTTATGATTTTCAGTACTTTCACCTTCCAAATAAATGAGAAGTGACTTGTTCAAAACCTCTCATAATGAGTTTTTTACATCTGTGTTCATCATTTTCTGAGTGCTGAACCTGAGCCAATGGTCTCTGATTTCCAAAAGTTTTGGCTCAAGGTAGTTGCAGCTCTGCTCAGAACATACACACTATTATATAAGAATACATAATCAAATCCTACACCTGTAGATCACTTAATCAATATGCTCTGGTCTAAATCTATCTACAGAAGTTGTCCACTATGAAAAAGAAACAATACCACAATCATAATTTCCTGGGATCTTCTGGAGGGAATTTTAGAATGCACTCAGTTATGTACTGAACATGTGAAAGCTGAAAAATTAATTTATTTCTTCAAAGAAGTCTATCAAATGCTTTGTCTGCTGTCACTAAGCAAACAATCATTCTGTGATGTGGTTGAAACAAAGACCTGGGGAAATCTGTGACCATTTAATGAAGGATTTTTACCTAGATAGAATAAAGGCATGGGAATGTCATGAAGATTGCTGTCTTGACTTTTGAGCACTATGATGGCAATCCAAGTGTCATTTTTTTAACAAGGTAATATTTACATAGGAGTTCTTCTCTTGGTTTCCTTAGCAGAATTAAGCTATGCTCTGTTAAGCATTCCCCTACTGAAAAAAGTGCCATTTGTAAGGATTCCGGCAGTTCTGTCAGTGAAAATTTTTATTCCAATCTAATAAACTTGTTCTAGTAAAATTTTCCAGTTTAAAAAATGCATTGATATTTGATTCTCTTGAGGTTTTAGTTAAGAAGTATTTGTGTCATTTATATAACCTCTAATTTTTTAAATACATTTCCAGTCCTCCTGTTCGACGTCAGAGAGCAAGGAGAGATCGTTTGTCTAGACATAATTCTATTAGCCAGGATGAAAACTATCACCATCTCTCCTACGGACAGCAGCAAGCAATAGAAGAGCCTCGAGCCTTTCGCCCACCGAATGTATCTCCTCGTATGTTGCACCCAGCTGCTCACCCACCACAGCAGAATGCAGTGATGGTTGACATTCATGATCAGGTAAAATTTTTAGACCACCAACAGAAGGCTGTTCAAGACATGGTGTTTGGTTTTGGGGGGTTTTTCCTGCCATTTTCAGGGTCCCTCTCCTCACCAAATAGTTCACCTCATCTCATAGTTGACAATGAAAGTCACAAACTACTAAAGTCTATTTGACTTCTTGCTGGTGGTGCTGGTGGTGGTGATTTTTGTTGAGTATTACATGTATGAAGCATTGCAGTAGGCAGAGAAAAATACCCAAGTTCACACTTCTAATAAAGAAGATTGATACTTAAAAATTCATACTTAACTATTTGTCAATGCATGAATTGGCATGTTTCTCTGTGTCTTTGCCTCAAACCTTTAAAAGGCAATTATTTTGCTTTTGTAACTAGTTTCTTGCAATAAAGATGTGTTATGATACTTACTAATTATGTATTCTATTTCACATGAAATACCTCAGCTTAGGAGTCATTAAATAGTTTAAATGCATTATTTAGAGGTAGAATTCACAATACATATAGTTGCTTGTTTACATAGCAGCAGAAGTCGTGGTAGTTTTGTTACATAACTAAATTAAGCCTCCAAGCCTAATCAACTCCTTCTTAAAATATATGAAAAAATTATATATGTAGTTGGTCCAGAAAGTAAATAATTCTTTCCTGTGCCAGCACTTTGTATAGAATTCTGTAACTGAGGACCTGTAAAAGAAGTTTTGGGCCTCTCGCTACAAGGAGGACATAGTGCTGATGGAGCATGTCCTTGAAGATCAATGAAACTGGTGAAGGTGCTGGAGCACAAATTGTATGAGGTGTGGCTGAGAGAGCTGTGTGTGTTTAGACTGGAGAAAAGGAGGCTCTGGAAGGACCTTACCAATCTCTAAAACTTTGTGAAAGGAGGTTGTAACCTGGTGGGCATTGGTTTCCCAAGTAACAAGTGTCAGGATGAGAATAAATTTCACCACATTGCACAAGGGTAGTTTAGATTGACTATTAGGAAAAATTACTGGAAGGATTGCCAGGCATTGGAACTCGCTGCCCAGGGAAGTAGTGGAATCATCATGCCTGGAGGTATTTAAAAGACACATAGGTTGACAATTATGGACGTGATTTAGGGGTGGCAGTGCTGAGTTAATGGTTGAACTTGATGAACCTAGGGGTCTTTTCCTGCCTAAATGATTCTGTGATCCTGTCAAGATAACCTTTGTTGTTGTCCACTACACTAACAGGCCACAGCACAAGTACACTAGTTGCTACATAGTTGTGAATAGACCTGGCATGAATTCCGATGTCCACATTGGAAGCTGCATGTGCACAGAATGCAGCTGTAACATCTGTGCTTAAAAGCTGGTTTGCACTCAGTGCAGTAACATAGCCCTGGTGTGTCATACTAAGGGTGCAGAGCAGTTCTCAGCAGGGAGGTATTTGCATTTGGGACCAAGTGCAAGGATGGAAGCCAGTGCCATTCTAGCAATCTCATGAACTCCCATGTTTAACAGTTCTGCTGGAGATCAGGTAATGCTCTTGCTTTATGTAGTAAGTTTATGACAAGTCTGACTGAACAGTTTTCCATCCCACTGCCAAACACCATCTGTGATCAGATGTCAGTATTTCAAGACTGACTGAGGTCTTCCATGGTGTTACTTTCCAATTCAGGGATATTTTGAGAAGTCATTTTTTGTTATTATTGTGACCAGTAAACATTTGAGGATCACATACAGCATTGCACTTATGCCCAGCTTTTGTAGCAGAGCCAGAACTGGTTCAAGTTCAGTGTCTTTCCTGAGACTGGTTTCTGTCTATTATTGATATTTGAGATTTTAATCTGTGTTCAGTGATCTGTGTATCGTTTTTGGTCTCTTTATCTGGCTGTACACTACTAGTTTGGTAGTTTAGCTCTCTTTACTCATTTTCACCTTCCTGAAGAGGAGGTTTTTTTCCATTTTAAATAAGAAGGTTCTATTTTGGCTGATCATGACGGAAGAGAGAACTTTGAAATAATTAATCTGTGCTGCCTGACTCTTAAGCCTGTTCAGTTTTATTAGAGCATGAAGATGTTAAAAGATTGCTCAGTGTTAAAAAATCCAACAAAACAAAATTTTAAACAAACATCTCATGTAGTTTCTAGGTCCAGAATACCTTTGGATCTTGGTTTGATGATTAAATTTTAGGGATTGCCACTAGTTAGAAAATTGTGTTATATGGTTTCCTATTATGAATCTGGATAGTTAGGGTCTGCTGCCTCTTAGACATGTTAACTTTTCCTTTTCAGCTTTCTGGCTAACTGTTCTGTTACTTAAATTAGGAATGTAGCTTAAATTCTGGCCTGAAAGTGAATCGAGAGCGGTCTCTTTGGAAGAAATCTGGAATATAGTTCTGATGTTAAAAGATGCAAGTCTCTTGGGTTGATATTGTATCGGTCCCTTCAGAACAGAGAAAATTCCTGAGCTTCTTGTGGATTAACTTTTATGTTGGAGTTACTGCCTTCTTATTTCATAAGAGTTAACCTGGGGGAGAGAAGAGAGGGTAGGCAGGCTTAGTCTGATTGTGCTTCTGAGTGACTAAGGTGCCACTGAAGTTTTAACATGTTAAGCTGAGGGATCTCTCTTGTCCAGAAATTCTGATCAATAAATAACATTCCATTGATAAAAACATTTTAATGAATGGAAATTACAATCGTGTACCTCCTTTTGCACTTTCTTTGTGAGTATATTATTTTTCTGATCTGTAAGTAGAAGGTTGTTATCTTACTGTGCTGTACAACAGTGTCAAGACTTTGCAGTAAGTTATTAAATCAATTTTCTTCTTCTTTTCATGCAGATCCATCAGGGCACAGTTCCTGTTTCATACACAGTGACAACTGTGGCACCACATGGGATACCACTTTGCACAGGCCAGCACATTCCAGCCTGCAGCACGCAGCAGGTCCCAGGATGCTCAGTGGTTTTCAGTGGCCAGCACCTTCCAGTTTGCAGTGTGCCTCCCCCAGTAAGTGGATGTCTCTAACTACACCAGCTTCGATCTGTTTTTCTAGTAAAAATCTATAATGTCATACACAGTACTATGTACAGTATCTAGTGAACACTTTTTGATGTTGGCATAATGTTGGTCTCTGCCAGCAGTGTGTAACTTTGCTTTTCCTGTGATGCATTGTGTGACATGAATAAGCCTGTGTGGCACTGAAATAAAACCCTTGATATGACCTGTCTATTTCTTTAGGTTGCTTATTGAAGAGTAAGGGTAATCTGTGTTTATCATGCCCGGGTACCGTTTATCCCCATAAGAATCAACAAGTCTGCAGCATGCTGCTGGCTAGTCTGGAGTATTTGTAAGAATCAGTTCCCCTTACCTATGTCAGTTGGTGAAAGTCTGTTACATAAGCTGGTGTGTATCCCTGAGGCAGCATGAGACAGCCGTTTTCTTCTGTTTAGTGGTGGTGTTAGTGGAACAAAGCAATATCAGAATAAGTATCCAAAGACTACAACAATACTTAAAAAGTAAATTCAGCAGGGAAAAAAGCAACATGTCCTAAGGAACAACAGAAAAAAATCTGAAACTGTATTGGGGCTTAGGAAAATCCATCCAATGGTTACTAATAATCTTACCCTATGCTTAGAAAAGGTATGTTATCTGTGCAATTCATAAAATGTTTTGTAATTCGACAATGCAGTGGTCTTTTTAATACATACAGCAGTAAAGCTCTGGTTTTTGTTTGTGCAACAGTTAATCAGGTGTGTTGAGAGAATAGATCCAGTACAAGTGAATATAAACAGTTAAGTTTCTGTAGCATCAGCAAACAGACTTTATGCTTTCTTCTGTTAAAGCATAAAATTGAGGAATAGTTTTAAGTTAGGAGGGGGCTCTGGAAGTTGTCTGGTGGTCACCTGCTGAGGTACCAACTTCCAAGTATGGAGATTTCACAACGCTTCTAAGCTTCTGCTCCATTGTTTGACTGTCCTTGTGATGAAGAATTTCCTCTGTATATCTGCTTGAGTTTTCTTTGTTGTATCTTGGTCCCATTGGTCCTTGTGCTCTTTTACTTTGCTTCTTGAGGAGAACTTGGATTCTTCTTGTCTGCTCTCAGGAAGTAGTTAGACACAGGGGTAAGGTTTTTGCTTAGTTTTCTCTTTTTAAAGAAGAACAAGTCTAGTGATACCATGTCTTTTATGCGGTTTTCTTGAAGTCAGTGTTCATCAAGAGCACTTTCATCAAGACCCGGTCATCATCTTGTCATTTTCTCTGACACTGGAACCCCCAAAATTGGGCCCAAGACTTGAGATTAATGTCACAGTTTCTGAATGGAGAGGCAGAATCACTTCACTGGTTTCACCAGTTGCTTTTCTAGCTGTGCAGCCCAGCATGCCATAGGCCCTTGTGGCTAAGTACACTATGAATATTGTATACATGTCCACCACAACCACACTTTTCTTTTTCACAAATCTAACTGCAGCCAGTTAGTCTCAGAGTGTCCAGATCGATGGAGTGGATCCACTCTTCCAGTGCCAGACTTCACATTTGTCTTCGAATTTTAAATAGTTCCTGTTGGCCAATTTCTCCAGCCTATAAAATACATCTCAAAGGTAGCCCATGTCCTCCCTTGAGCATGTCATCTTGCTCACCAGTTTCATCTGTGAACTTCCCAGTTTCCTGGCATGTAGTGACAGAACAAGATGGGACTTTAAACTGAAAAAGAGTGAGTTTAAATTGGATAATAGGGGAAAAAAAAATCTTTACTGTGAGGGTAATGAGGCACTGGAACAAGTTGCCCAGGAAAGTTATATATTCCACATCCTTGAAAGTATTCAAGGCCAGGTTGGATGAAGGTCTGAACAGCCTGATCTAGTGAAAGGTGTCCCTAACCGTAGCAGAGGGGTTGGAACAAAATGATCTTTTAAGCTGCCTTCCAATCTAGGTCATTTTATGATATGTCCAAACTTTTTTAAAAACTTGAATGAATAAACAGGTCATTTACATTTCTTTCTGCTTGGAAGTTAGTGTGGCCTCATTTGCTCTAACTTTAAAAAGTACTGTGGGCATAGCACAAATCAAACATTTCCAAACGTATATAGGAGCTATGGTAATCTTTACCACATAGAATCCTATTTCAGTGTTTCCCAAAGAATCTCATCTTTTGAAGGAGACTGTGAGATGTTCTGCCTGCGAATTTATCTTCAGCTGTTTCAGAGGATAGCTTTAATTTATAAAAGTACAAGTGTATTATAACCATAGAAACATTTGTTTATTTGTTTTAGAAAACTTATGTAGTAACTGAAGGAAAAGAATAGTCAGCAAAATTTAAATTAAAAATAGTAGTTGGATCAAATTATTCTACTAGTGTTTTCGTGCATTTGGAGGTTTATGTTTGGTCATGATCATAGCAAATTGAGATGGTAGTTTTACCTCCACTACTGAAATCTAATTTGAAGTTAATTCATTTTACCATTTCATGCTATTATAGTCAGTATGTAAATGTATGCTAATAAAAACCAATAAGAAAAAAAAGGTGAGAGATCAAAACTGGGTAATTGTTCTTTTCAAGATTTGATAATGAATATCTTAATTGAATGCTCCTGTAATTGTTATAATTGTAGAAGAAATGCCTGACAGTCTCATATTGGATCAAGGCACAACAAAAAAGAGAATGCAGGTTCCTTTCTCCTCCATATATAAAGGTGGAAGTAAAACTGAGCAATGCCACAAAACACATTCTTGTTGCCCTGCAGTGCCTTCATGATTTTATTGTTCAAACATTAGTGTCTGAAGTTGCTTTTGTGCCAGGAATTTAAAGGAGGAGAGAAAAAGAGCTATATCCTGTAATATCTGTCTCTAGGGACCTGCTTTTAGAGCATAGGGCTCACGCAAAAGTGCAAAATGGAGCAGACTGTATGAATTATTCCTGGTATATGAGGCAACATAGGTCTTTGGCCACACTCTGACAGCTGAGTCCCTCAGCTGCATCTAAAGCTTAAAGTGGTTGCACGACCATTGCTTTGGCATGTTGTTTAGATGGTGATATGTGGGGAAAATAAAATTAACTAGGATAACAGTCTCTGCTCATCGCTTAGGAGCCTGTCTAATCCTGGAGTATTGAAAATCCAGACTCCTAGAGACCTCATGTGCACCTAGCAGATGTCACACTATGCTGCTTCTAGAGCCTCTTCTGTAGTTATCACTGTTCCTTGGGTATTTGAATGAATTACATTTATGTGTATTTTGGAGGCTTTTTCAACAAGGCTAAAGAACTGTTCTGTTACAATTATATCTTTTCATAATAAATACATAGAATATGGAATATTGTGCAGGCAATATTTGTGCTACAAAAATGTATTGTTTTCATTTTATTTCAGATGCTTCAGGCGTGCTCAGTCCAGCATCTACCTGTACCATATGCAGCATTTCCACCCCTCATTTCTAGTGACCCATTCCTTTTGCATCCTCCTCATATCTCTACACACCACCCTCCTCACTTACCTCCTCCGGGACAGTTTGTTCCTTTCCAAGCACAGCAGTCACGGTCGGTAAGTAATGCTTCTTACCCCACTCTCAGTAGAACTGGTGGGCTGGATGGGCACATGGTACTGATACCTGATTCAGGATACAAGGATTTTCTTTCAAATTGTAACTGCTTGGTATGAAGATAAAAAAATACTTCTGAAGTTCAAAGTTTCACATTAGATTTCATCATTGGCTGTGCTGTTTCTTCATAGGCTTTTACTTCTCTCAGAAAGATGGGTATTTCCTTCACCATCAGGTATTTCTTTCCCAGGAAGCAGAATAGAATCCAGAGGAGGTTGTGTAAGCATTGTAGGCATCTCAGAGAAAAGCTTAGCAGATAAAAGAGCACAGTGTTGCTTTTATTACATGTTTCTTTTTTTACATAATAAGTCTTACTTCTTGATTAATTTTTAAATGACTAGTCCTTTTCCTAGGACATTTCCTTTACACTTTTGAAAGTTGCTGATGTTGTTGCTTAAGCAGATTTGGCTTAGTGAAACGGACCGTGGCAACATGGGAAGATGTGACTCTGTTTTGGATTTAGGGGGAATCAGTTTTACAATTCTGGCCTACCACTCTTTCTATGTGGTTCTCTGAGTACTTGTCCATTTGTTTTCCCTGGTGAGTAGAAGACATAGGTATTTCTGTAACAGAGGCTACAGCTGTATTGTTGCAAACACTGCCGAGACTCCTTATGACATGTCTCTGGTGTGGTTAGGATTGTCATCACATCATTGCAGTAATGGGAGAATAGTTTCCATTATCCTAACAAAGTGGTTTTTTTATGGTAGAAATCTTTACACTACTTAGCTTTAGAAAATGTATGGACTCAGGTTGTAGCTTGAGTTGTTTACTTAGGTTTTTAACTAGGTTGCCTCTAAGCTTTCAGCTCTGCCAGAAAGCTTGTATTGTAGTGGCTTAAGAATATCTTGTTCATTCTGTAAAAGAAAAACGGAATATTACTTTGGTTCCTCAAGGTGGCTTTCTCAGCTGAATTTCTTGAAATGGTGGAATTCAGTGTCAATAACAGAAAGGTGTATTTATGAAACAGTGAGAATTCCTGGTTATTTCTTGGACACTTTTGGACTTATGTCATAGGTTTGACTATCAACAAAACTAATCTTGGAATCTCATGCTTCTGAAATCTCAGGACTGCTTATTAGGACTGCTTGCATGACCCTCCTAGGAAAGCATCTGCTTTCTGGATATCATTGTCAGTTTCATCTATTGGAATCACCATGATTCCTCTCCACTTTTTAGTTTTTCTGGCACAATTTCAGTTCTTGTCTATGGTTGTTTATTTTTTTCTCTTGCATAGTTATACAGTGAAAGCAGCCTGGCAAGAGGGAGAGCAAATATTTGTCCTGAAAAATACAAGATACAGAAATTACAGCCACTCCTGTATTTGCTAGATCACATAAATTCCTGGTCTATAAGCACGGCTAGCTGGAAAAGGTGAACTTATATCAAATGTGTAGTCTTGTCTTTGCTTTTTTGGGTAGTGTTAATGGCCTAGGTATTGTTCACAGAGTTATTGTAGAATTGATCACAGCAGCACAGAGTATACAGCTGGGACTGCAGCTTTACTGGGGAAAAATTTTGTCTCTATTACTGCAACAAAGGCTGTCTCTGGTTTTTTTGTAGCCACTTCAAAGGATAGAAAATGACGTAGAATTGCTTGGAGAACATCTTCCTGTAGGAGGTTTTACATACCCTCCCTCAGCCCATCCACCAACGTTGCCTCCCTCAGCTCCTCTTCAATTCTTAGCCCATGATCCATTACACCAGGAGGTGTCATTTGGGGTAGTAAGTATTTTTTCCTATGTTACATTCTCTTTCATACTGCATTAACATTCTTGATCTTTATTCTGTAGTACAGTTTGTTGAAAAGTCACATTTTTGCAATCATACTCCATTATTGTAATAGCTGCATACTGTGGTGTTTTCTTTAAGCTTTTTTTTAATTGAGTTAAGGGTAATTTAGTGACATCAGCAAATTATTTCCAGTAACATTATCTGCAGACTGCAGCAGCATTTACTTAAAAAACTTTCCATGTTGTCATATAGTCTGTTGCAGGAATTGGTCAGTACAGTTTAGAAAAACTGTTGTCACTTTTAGTTTAATTCTTCATCATATGCTGAGTTTCCACAACTCAGGAAAGCCAGAATACTTTAAAAACTTTCTCTTTAAACTGTTGTAGAGTGCTTCCATGGCTTACTCCATGCCACATATTATAGTGATAGACATGTTATAAAGCATGATTTAAGTCAGCTTTCAGGGGATGAACAGGCAGTTCAGCTGCAGCAGCACAAAATAAAATTAGAAGTGGTACAGAATAAAGTCTGTGTTGGATTTAGTTGAATCATGTGCTTCTGTGATGTGTCCAGTGGTGCTACTTCTAGGATCTTTGTCTTGTACTTTAATTTGCAATTATACTAGTCCTGAAGTGGGTCAGGATTTTGTTGTTGTTGCTGCTGTTGTTGTTTTGTGCGAGTCACTTTAAAAAAAAAAAAATACCCCCTGTCCTGCCTGTGTAATGCTGGGAGAAATAACTAGATCCCTAGTATGCTGAAATTTTTTATTGTTAGACATGTGCATCAAGTTGTCACTGGTTTTAGGGGCGCATTGTTATTTAAATTTTAAATAATAATTAAATTTTAGGCCCTGTGGCTGCGGGATATACAGATATCTTGTCTTTAATTATTCTCCTAGAAAAGTCAAATGCTTGCTGTAGTTTTTATAAAGCTTCAAGTAAATGCCAACCATTTCAAAAGGTGACTAACTTACTCCTAATCTAAAGGTGTATAGATTTTCAATGAAGTTTTCAGGCACTATGAGACACTTTGGAGTCCAGGAGACTTGAAAGCTTCCATAAACTGCTTGTATTTTATTCACTATGCTTGTTAGATTAATTAGTCTAATCATACATGTTTTGCTTGGAGTCAGACTTCCTTCTTAAGTCTGGTTGTTAAAGTAGATGGGGAACATAGTACCATTTTCTGCAGATTGCAGTATTTGTCCTCTCTGATGCTTCAGCTTTGTATTGTTTATTGCTAAGGAGTAGAATAGAGACATTACAAGTAATCATGCAGCCTTTTATAAAGTAGTACTAAATCTTTATAAAGCTTTATTTGCACTAACATTAGAATGGAATAGCTGCATGTCTGATTCTTTTTCATTCAGTGAACACAACAGTTTCTAATTATGTTTTTGGATTGTAGAATTCACAAAGCAGTAAAATTAATATTTGATATGTCTAGTTTGAGGCTTTAGCTGAAAGGAGCCTGGCTCTTTTGCATTGTGCTTATATTCATATGTTAATTTTATATATGACCATGGCTACCTAATTGTAATTTTTCCATTGTAAAATTAGGGGATTTTTGGTTAGTTATTGGGAGTGTTGAGCTCTTGTGCTTTCAAATTTCAAACATGTTAGTAAAGACTTAGAGCATATTTTGTTAAAAAATAAAAAAGTCTTAAGGTCTTCAAATATGAATTCAGTAGGAATACATGAATTTCATGTAGAAAATACAAAGACATTTCAGTAAAAGATGAAGAAAAGCACCCTGATTTATCCATGGAATAAATGCATTGAAACTTTGGGCTTGAGTTTCTCTCTGTGTGGTCCAACTGCAGAAATTGTACTGATTAAACCATCCCCATACACCTGAAAGGCTTAAAGCCTTTAAGCCTAAATGTAAATATATACCACTGCTTAAAAGTTAGTTTTTTTAAGGAGATTTTTTTAAAGTTCTCATTTTTAGAGGATTTTTAACGGCTTCTTTACTCAACTGCTTATGCACAGGCCTGCATAATAGCACCTGCATCTTTTATATTTACAAGAGGGTCAGCAATTCATGTCCTGTTTCCCAGACTATACTGACTGTAGACTAAACATACAAGAAATTGTAAGGATTTCTGTTGTATATTACCTCTTTTTCACATTAATCTATACGATTGTATATTGTAGATGGGAATAATAATTTCAAATTGATGCTGAGATTCTTTTGGATTTTAGTAGAGGCTGGATTTTTAAAATAATGCTTTAATCAAAGTGGATTTCATTATTGGGTGTAGAGATTAAGAACAGAAAATCTTGAATCATGGGCTCACAGACTGGATAAGGTTGGAGGGGAAGTCATCTGGTCAAGCAGGGCCGCCTAAAACTGGGTATCCAGGACTATGTCCAGCCAGCTTTTGAGTATCTCCAGGAGGGGAGACCATCTCCCTAGTCAACCTGTGCCAATGCTCAGTCACCCTCAGAGTAAAGAAGTGTTTCCTGATGTTCAGACGGAGCCTCCTGTGTTTCAGTCTGTGCACAATGTCTCTGGTCCTGCCACTGGCCACCACTGAAAAGAGCCTGGCTCCGTCTTCTTTGCACCCTCCCTTCAGGTATTTGTATACATTGATAGGATCCCCAAATCTTCTCTTCTCCAGGCTGAGCAAGCTCAGCTGTCTCAAGCCTTTTTGCACGTGTGAGATGCTCCAGTTCCATCTTAGTGACCCTTTGTTGGACTGTCTCCAGTATGTCCATGTCTATCTTGTGCTGGGTAGCCAAGAACTGGACACAAGTTCCAGTTCCACAAGTTTCAGTTGAAGCTTATTTTCTTCTTTCTTGCAGCCTTACCCACCTTTTATGCCTCGAAGACTCACAGGGCGCAGCAGATACCGATCACAGCAGCCAATACCACCACACCCTTACCATCCCAGCCTATTACCTTATGTGCTGTAAGTGAAAAGTACATTTGCTTCCATGTAGGCTATTAAGAAATCAGCAAACATCTTGGCACATTTTATGGTTGGTCTCTACCAGAAACCAGGCATATTTCACCTGTCTCAGAGGAAAACTTACCATTTCTGTATAAATTTTTCAGCCTTTATTGGATAACCTTACACCACTAAGCAAGGCAAAATACAAGTGAACAGTTTTTGTCCAGTGTAGTTTTATAGGTATTTTGAGGCATAGTAGCCTCTTGTTTCTGAGCTCTTGATAAAATCTTCAACAGATTTTAAACCACAGTTCCATGATACTCTTACAGAGGCATAGTTACATTGTAGGATCAAGTCAGAGGAGTCTTCACTTACGGAATACATTTGGTTTGGTTCTCAATTATAGAACACAAGAGTGGGGACTTCTGTGCTGTGTTACTCTTTACTGGCTGAAGTGCTGCTCTGTCACAGCTGTCACATTTCTGTTCTGCCTCTGATTAGCTGTTTCTGGAAAAGATGTGGGACAATTAAAATTTAGGAATTACCTGTAGTGTATTATGGTAGACTCTCTGGAAGAAGGTTTGGGTCTATGACGTGAGATGTGTTAGTCTTCTGTGTTCTGTATTGGAAGTAAGAATTAAATGTTTGGAAAACAAAGATAAAGTTTCTGGTGGCAAAGATGACATTGGCAAGGAAATAATCAAGCACTGACACCAGATCTGTAGATTCTGTGCACAGTGTCAGGTGTGGCATGAAAATGGCACCAGAAATCTGATTCAGCGAAGTTGTTCAACTTTTCATCTTGCAGTCTGAGTGTAATGTTATAGCTTCTTGCCTATTCATTGAGGACATAGTGTGGCACAGTAATTCCTGATTCTGCTGTATTAGTGCTTTGAATTTGTGATTTCTATGTCTGTGGATGAAGTTTTGACCCATTGTACTACCTTGGGGGGTAAAAAGACTTACTGAATATACAACCAAAAACATCTCTCTGATCTCTTAGTGTAAGAGGAATCTGCTTTCATGAACATCACAGTACATGAGAAAGTGAACTTGTGCTTGCCTTCAGGATTGAAGTTTGTCCAGTAGTAAATTCTATTTATCTTCATTTGTTTTAGGCTTGCAGAAGTTGCAAGACTTTTATGTTGGAGATCTAACTGAACTTAGCATTCCTCTTTGATGGTCTTTTATCCACTTAAAGAAATAAAGTTATTATAAACCAGATTGTCAATTTTAGGTCCCCATAGTCTGTGATAATTAAGAGATTAGTTTTTGTAGTAAAGCTGAGCTTGGTTAAAAGTACCAAGTGAAATGCACATGCTGTTAAAAAGTCAGCACTCCCAATATCAGAAAGTAGCAGAAAAACCTTTTTCCTGTAACTCACTTCAAATGTCTGTTTTTGACTTAAACCAACATTTTTGCCAGTTCTGAGAACATGTTGATTTGAGTGGCATCAGAAAGGTTACTTTACCTTTGTGCTTTCCTTCAGCAAGATGAAACCTTATCCTTGTTTGCTCTCATGGTAGATCAATGCTCCCAGTGCCACCGGCAGTTGGACCAGCTTTCAGCTTTGAGTTGGATGTGGAAGATGGAGAGGTAGAAAACTACGAGGTTGGTGTGTGAACTACAACTACCTTTAAAGAACAGATTTTAACTTAAGCAATAGATAAAATTTTATTATATTTTGCTTTTAATCCTGGTTTTGCCTTCCAAATAAATGTGACTGTGAAGACAGAATCCAAAAACTGCCCTTTCAGATTTTGTTTGTAGTACTGGATATTAGAAGTGTTTAGCTTTCTTTTTTGTCTGTTGCTCTTTCCCAGAATTCACCTTTCCAGGCTAGTAATCATTAAATTGTTCAACTTTTATGTTCTCCATGCTACTCTTCTTCTTTCAAAATTTAATTAATTTTAAATACCAAACAGAAGTGAAGCACTTTGAAAAGAAAGGGTAAGTTACTGGTTTTATGAGTGTAACTTTCAGAATAGTTTTAATGTCATAGAATGAATTAATCTAAATGTAATGTTTATAAAATTGCCTTACTGACTTTTCTTCTTGCCCTCTGGAGGGGATGGTAATTCACATCTAAAGACGCAGAACCCTCTTAAATATCCTAGATAATTATGGAGCTGTTCCAACTGTTATTCCTTTGCTGGTTCTGAAGTGAATGGATTCCCTTTGATTTCTCTTGAGTTCGTCATCATTAACCCTGACTTTTGCATCCCTTTGCCTGTACTCCCATTAAGATGTCTTGTAGTTGCATGTCCTCAGATTAACAATGAGCACTTCTGTAAAAACATCTGTGGTGGTTCAGAAGCAATGTCTTCTGAGGATTTGGGCCCTAGGTTGAGTAGTGTAAGAAATCAATACCATTTGCAGCTTTCATAGGATCTTTTCTGTGCATTGATTCTCTATCACACTCATGTTGTTTCCTAGGCCCCCCATGAAGGAGTGTGAGTTAAATACATGACAATACACTGCAAATTATATACATGAAAGGATTTTAATTGCGATCGTTGGCTTACAGAAAATTTACATAAAAATTAGCAGCCAAAAGAGCACCTAAAGTTTGATGATATGTATTTGTTTTCCAGATTGTGCGTAAAATCTCCATATTTTAGTTCAATTAGCCCAAGACATGGAGTGGGAATCATAAACTGTCCCATTAATTTATGATTTCTCTCATAAGACCAAATTCACATATTCCTATGAAATAAATTAGTTGACTTTTTTTCTAGTTACCAGCCGTTAATTAAGGGTGAGGCAATCCCTCAGAAGGGAATTACTTACTGAGCTGTGCGTGCAGTCACAGGACTAATTGGAAATTGGGTCCTTGGGAAGTGGGTTTTGAAATCCCAGAGATATCTTACATAATTATAAAGATGTTTAAGTTCTGAAAGACTTTCCAAGGAGCTTGTATTTTATGGGAGAACTAAAGTTTTAAACCTCTCTTTGTAGAAGGGTGTTTTGTGCTAGCAGCTGGGGTAGTGAGATGTGATGGTAGTACCCAGCACTAATGGAACCAAAGCCTCTTTGATCAGTGAATTTTTAAATGTCTAGTTTCCATGTCTTGCAGGCACTGCTGAATTTGGCAGAACGTCTGGGAGAAGCCAAACCACGGGGATTAACAAAAGCAGACATTGAGCAGCTTCCATCCTACAGGTTCAATCCAAACAATCACCAGTCAGAGCAGACGTTGTAAGTATATTGGTCTCTTTCAAAAATCTGTAATTTAGGTGGCTTGATTTTAATTTCTTTAACTTGCAGTCACGGCTAGATCAGAAGAGCAAGAATACTTGCTTTATGAAGTGAAAGCACAGTAAATTAAAAAAACCACAAAACACCCATTAAACCCCACGGAGCCAATTCTCAATTTCCATTTTTAGATATAGATCAGTGTGGCTACTGAAGGAGTAAAATAGCTACTGTGTTGCAATGATACCTGTAAGGTTTTGTATGGAATTGAATATTTATTGTACTTACATAGCAAATACATTTGAACTTCATTGTCTTTTTTAGATGTGTGGTATGCATGTGTGATTTTGAATCAAGGCAGCTACTTAGAGTCTTACCCTGTAACCACGAGTTCCATGCCAAGTGTGTTGATAAATGGCTGAAGGTAAGAAAAGTAATCCTATGTTAGATGAAATTGGTTATGTAGTTTTGTAGGAGAGGGTGGGGATATTTTGCTATTCCACTTAATTTCATCTTGTTTCATGTTTCTGATATTCAGAAATGCCAGCAGAATGGAAGCACTGCCTGGATATTATATTATTCTAATAACTGATGAAGATTGTTTCTTCATAATATTTGGTGCAAGGGAAAACTAATATGAATACAATTGTTTTCATTGACAGCTCTTACTATGTTTTCCGTTTGCTTAAAACAGTAACTGTGCATTTGAGTAATACATGACATGAAAGAATACTTGAAAAAAGTAAATAATATAGGAGTTATGATACAGAGGTTGATAATGATGGTGGCTTCAACTGTTTACCTAGCTTTCCTAGGAAGAATGAGTACCAGCACGTTTCCTTACCCACTTTTTGTTTAATTTTAGTTTCTGGGGCAAATAAAGTGGGTTACATGTGTACATTTATGGGTAAAAATTATTTACCCATCCAAGAGAATTTGAGCAAAAAAGAAAGGCTCAAGGGTCAGGACCGCCCAGTAAGAGCACTGATTAAATAGCAGCAGAAGGTGAGAAGAACAAGAAATACAAGTAGATAATAGCAGACATTTCTGCAGGCTGCATTTGGCCAGATCTACTGCCAGCAAGGTATTGATTCCCATCTTGCCTCAGTTTTTTGACTATTTTATTCTATTCTGCTTCAATCTGTTTAGTCTGTTGTGTGGAACATTGGGAACTGCAATGATCCTATGTTGATGTGGTCCCTAGAAAACTACAGATGGTGTTTGTTGTCTTGAAAAATGAGATAAAAGCCCCTTGCCTTTTTGGCATCATAAATATGGCATCGTATCTTATGCAAGTGCTAAAATATTGTGTGCAGAAAATTAAAAACTCAATTTTGATAGTATTTTTTCTGCTGAGAAGATACCAAGAATAATGAGAAAGATTTGAAAAAATGAGATGTGAAATTGCCCTTTGGCTACAGTACCTATGGTAGTCTCAGTCTAAAGCTTCTACAAAGTCTAGGGCCAGTGTAACTATTTGTAATGCTCATAATATTTGGTAAAAATGGTCCAACACTATCTGAATTTACATACATGCTCAAGAATCAGCAGGAGGATAATTGTTTTATTGTCATACTGAAAAGCCACACTCCACATAATATAACCAGTTTTTCTCTGCTAGACATATGCAGTTTTATTCACTTATTACAAATTAAGAGTAGAGTCGATATGTATCAAAGTGGTGTTCTTCAGTGTCTCCCTCCTCTTCTTAAGCAACATTCACACTACATGTGTCAATCTTTCATTGCACAAACTCTCTAAGTCACTTGTGGTGTGGACAGTGAGTATCCAGGAATAGTATTCTCTCTACTTTACAGAAAAATAAAAAGAAAAAAAGAAAATGTCATTTGACATGGCCTGTGAGATAGTGGATTCTGTAGGTTTATTATGTGGACTTTTTAAAAGACGTCTCTTCCAGGCTGTTAATACAAAAAAATATACCTCTGATTCATAAACCCCCTGATCTGCAGATTTCTGAAGTTAGAGGAACATGTCAAGAAAGTGTCTTGCATGTTTGTCTTTTTCTTAATGCCTTTTTCTTACATGTGTTTGTACTCAGGAGTCAGACAAGCATGTTGAGTTAATCTTTCTTGGGACTCAATGTGTTTCTTTTAAAATTAAGAGTTAGTCCTTTCAATTGCTAATGAACTGACAGTAGAAGTTGGAACTGCAAAGTGAAAAAAGTAGATTTAGTTTAGCCCATTTTCATAATCATGGTGTACTATTCTAGTGGTGAAATAGTTTTCCTAATGATTCTGTCCCACCTTAGAAACTGCATTTTCTATCAGATCTTCACATGTAGTATTTTCTAAAGGTTGTCTTTAGAATGAAATGCAAGATATGCAATCAAAATGTAGAGGGGTGCAGTTAAACTTAGTAAAACTTGCATTGACATTGTTATTCCAGAACTGAGTGCAAAATAAGATAGACAAGGTTAAACCATCTTAGTTTAGGATCACTTAGGCAATACTTTTACACCTTGTGGTTTCAGTTACAGAGATAGAAAGATGGTATATAGAAATAAAAACTATTTTGTTTTGGAAGCTGTAATGAATTACCTGTAACAACAGTCTATTTTGGTTACAGCCTCTGTCTAAACTTGGTTACAGTTAAGAAGCTAACATCTGGAAGTGATGATAACTGGAAAATACTTTGTGCTTTAGTTTTGCTTCGGTCCTTTATGAATTTGAGAGCTTTTTTTAATATATCTTGATTGTATTATTATGTCCGCATTCACCTAATTCACATCATCCAGCCAACATCAGGTTCATAAATTCTATAAGGGAAGGTTAAAATTGTAGCTTTCAGTACCTGTAATGTTATTCCACAAGGTAGAAAAAGAAAAAAAATTATCAGTTAGTTGCTATTTTTTACTGATTTAATCTCATTTCTTTGAAGAGTGTATTTGTTATCTAGGACTATTTCTAGAACTGTGGAGTCAAATTAATTCTTTTTTAAGTTCCATCATATGTCACTTTAGTGACAGATGTAAGTAAAACGTTAGTGATTGAATCTTAAAATATTCTTTCTTGGGTTACCTGTTGGTGATGATGGAGAAGTAAACAAACTATCTAAAAAAGTTTTGTGACTTGCATGGAATATTTGACAGTACTATCCTTTTAGGTGGTGAGCAAGTGAGAGGAAATGTTCTATAACTGTGCGTTAGGTTGCCCACTTCAGCTAAAATATTTTCCTATTTAAGCAAACTTAAAGACTTAAGGAGAGAAGATGTAATACAGTGGAAGAAACAACAGAATTAAAAAGGGAGAAGTTATCCTTTTATTTTTGTAGTATTCCCAGTTCCCATGTTGCACAGTATTTGGCTCTTTCTTAGCCTATATCCTCTAGTCAAATATGAACATGTGAGAAATGTGTTCTTCAATAAAATAAAAGTCATTATTCCAAAGAAGAGCTTGACACCATGACCTATCTTCACCCTGAGGGTTTAGAGCAACCTTAAAAGGACAACCTGTGTTTATATTTAATGTACTAGGAAATGCTGTATTATATGTAAGAAAAGACAAATTGTAACTATGCTTCAACTTATTTCTGATGGACTAACACCTAGGTAGTGCAATGTTTTTTAGGATTCTCGTAGCCCTATAGTTTCATTTTCCTAAATGCAGTTAAATTTAGCTGCAAATTTCTATAAAATACAAAAAAAATTCATTGTGCAGCACTCTGTAGTTACAGCACAAAATTAAGTCTGCCTGGAAGAGTGGCAAGTTACAATTACTGTACTATGTCCCCCACACTCCTCTTTTTGCATCCAAGAGTCATATTAAATGCCAACAGGGGGAATTCATTTTATGAAAGACAAAAGAATCCAACTAAATTTAAAGGATATGTTCATGTAGTATCTTGAAAAGTTACTTTAAAAGCAGTGGTATGGTGTCCATGAGCATTCATTTTATCCTGGCGCAGTAGATCTATTTCTGCAATTCCTGTCAGGAAATTATTCCTACTGAATGCTGTTCTGTGGTGCAAGTGGTTGTTACTTCACTACCAATCTAAGCGAATAGCTCTTGATTCATTAATCCACTGAATGTTTAAGAACATGCCTTTTTATTTTAAACATTATATTAGCCAGGCTATATTTAGAATCAGGCACATGGAATGAACTGACTGAGTGAAGACATTTTGAAGTGTATTTTGAAACTACTAGTGAAAGAGAGAGAAAGAAAATTTTAATTGATACTTCAATCTATGATTAACAAAAATTAAAAACCAGTTAAAATTATGGACAATGCTAACAGCTGACAGCAGGAAAATTGACAGAAAAAATACACTGTCAATTTAACTTCCATTACTGAATAATGTTTCTCAGTAATAAACAACATATTACTTTCATTGGATTAGTTACTATTTGAATTTTAAAAATTAGACAAAGAATTCTGAATTCTGGCCAACAGACTCATATTTATTGATGCTCTTCACTTGTACTTTCATTGAAAAATCTGATTGCCTTAGAAGACTTGGAGTACAGTGGTGGGTTCTGCAATTTTGGTAGCTATGAAATAGAGAATTTGGGACAAGGAAGAGCTCTCTTCACTCTTCCCTTTGAAAGGGAAGTATTGATTCATAAATGTCACGTATTTTTCTGGGGCTTTCTTTCATTATTTGCTAATATTAAATTAGCCGTTATTTGAAAAGGGGAATGAGAAGGCAGAAGTACTTTCCCAGTCGCTTAAGGAATATTACTTCTCATCTGTCTTACTTTTTAAGGAAGCTAGGACATATTCTCAGTGTGTGTTTTACTGAAGAGCTGAATCTAGGCCTGCTGGTGTGTGTTACTTGAATACCTGCTTGGGTCATCTTTTCTTTATTTTTTTTATTCCCCTTTTCCTTTACTAAAAGCCCCTCCCTTTTCCCCTGGTTTGCTTTCAGCTTTGACCAGATCTGTATGATGTTTTCTGTGATGATAACTGAATAAACAAAGTATGATGTCATTCCTGACCAATACAGTTTGTGACAATATGATGTCCTCACACAGAGTGTTTATTTGCAGCCCAAGGTGTCTCAATTTGTTTTGGTGGGTTTCTCTGCAACATACAGTACAGGTGGTTAGTTGCATTCATCTGACTGCAATATAGTATAATTGTGAATCTGCATTAATGAAACCACCATCACTTAGCTAGAGCCTTATTTATTGTCTCCCTTTGGCTTTGAAGATAAAAGGTGCAGTTATTTTTTTGTAATTTTCAATTGGCAAACTCACCACACCATTCAAACATAACAAAACAAAATAAGGAAAGGCATTAGCACATTCTGTCTTCTCTTGAATTGCTCTTCAGCAGTCAGATGTCAGTATCACATACACATTACTTTAACAATGTATTTGCCTGTCTGGTTAACCTTCTTGTTTTTCTGGTTTTACAGGCAAATCGTACCTGCCCGATTTGTAGAGCTGATGCTTCGGAAGTGCATCGTGATTCAGAATGACCAATCTAAGAGCACAAATCTGGTTTGGCTGTTTCTGGTCACATGTATATATGAACTCTCTATTGAACTTACCTACCCATGTGGCTTCCAGCCTACCCTTTACACAAAAGGGTCAATGGACCTTACTTTGCACTGTGTGACTTAATCAATTATAAAGCTTATAACTAGTCTTCACAGTTACAAGATTGTTATACTAACAAGTGTGATTGGAACTCCAAAGATTTTTTTTTTTTAGCTTAATTTTGTGTGTGCACTAACATTCCCTGGGTTTTGTGTGATCATTCCAAGTATTGCTGCGAGATTACTGTGGATGTGATCTTTTAGCATGTGCTTTTATATAAAAGAAAAAGGAAAAAAAAGTGGTAGCTCCAAACAATATAGCAATCTACCTTATATAGAGCCTTCAGATACTGTGAGTGGGGATGAACAGTGTGAGTGTGTGTTTGCCTGTGGGAAGGTGAGTGAAGTGTGCTTGTGACTGGGTGTGTGTGTGTGTTTGAGAACCTATATACCAGCATGTACTGAGAACGTATGTGTGTAGTAATAATTATGCTGCAATGTATAATCTTGTGTGTTATTTAAACAGTACTAGTACTGTACACTGGTTCCTTTCCTTGTGTTTGCAGTTGCACACTGAATGCAATGGGTGCAGCAATTACAGACTTTTAGTATTTTGTCCCCAACGTACTTACAGGTGTAAAGACCTTTCTACCTACTACTATTCAAACAAACAGCTGTTATGCTTCCCCTTCACTGGAGGCTTTAAGTGTGTACCACTAAAGAATGCATTGATTGTTCATACCTGAGTAACTTTGGGGGTTTTATCATATGTTACAAACTCCGGATTTTTTAATGGCTGATTTACAAGTTATTTTATCAATGTAGATTCGCAATATCACAATTAGCAATATTGATGTTTTCAACTGCTAATATGAATATCAATGCTTTTCTGTTTTCCTTCTAAATTTTTCTAGCTGGGTTTGCCAGTTACATCTTTCTTCCATGAAAGGAAGCAGAAAGTTCACTGAGGGTGTCCTGGTCTTGTGGAAAAGCTCTTAACTTTTGCCCATTGTACTTGCTTAGGACATCATCTTTTAGCTTATAAACATTGGCTTTAATCACGTACAATCTTTGTCATCTACAAGGAAGCTGGTATGTAACTAAAATAACTTGTAAAAAGTTACAATTTGTTCCTGCAACTTCATGAATAAAATACATTTTTAGCGTTTTCTCAGAGAAGTAAAATTTCATATTTCTTTCATCCTATAACAAGAGGAGGTAGGTTTTGGTCATTACCTGCAGTTGCCCTGATGCTGCTTCTTTCCCTTCCTTATTTCATGATAAGTGTAATAGGAGGAAGGAACTCCCTAAGTTTTTGCAATCAAGTTTCCAGAGTGCTCCACTAGAGGAGAAATTTGGAATACTTTCCTGAACAGTGCTGTGAAATGAGGGGATAATGTCTATTCAAGTGCTCTGAATAATATTTTATTTGGGCCATTAAAAAAATGAGCTTTCTTTGTAACATTCACACTGTTAACGTGTCCAATGTGTTCTAGCATGTTTAGGTCTGCATATTCCACAGTTATTAAAAGTATGCACTTTTTGCAATGAAACTCTTGTCATAAATTCAGTGTCATTACTTTGGTTGCAGCAGCACAAGTGGCACAATTACCAGTATTGCTACAACTTGCTGCCAGTTTCAGCTTTAAGTTTATTGTTTATCATTTCTGATGCTTCTGTATGCTGCTATGCTTTAGTATCAGTTAAAATTTCAAACAGTGTTAGATGTTCTCCATGCTGGTTTTCCTCTGAAGATTTTACAAACCAGTTACAGCTCTTGGTGCAGCTAAATAAAAGCACAAATTTTCCCTGTTTCAGATGTTTTTTCCCTATGTTTAGTTATGCAGATAGTTCTCAAAGACAGTGAAGATTTCCATTCCTTACTTAGGAACACTAAAATAAATAAAAATGCTGTTACTTCCACTTCAAAATATTAGAATTTCTTTTTTCTCTCTTCCAGTGGAGTTAAAGAATAGACTTTTCACAATAGCACCTAGCAGGTTAAATTACATGTAATAAAATTTATTTTTTTAACAAATAAAATCATGTTTAAAAAGCATATGCCACGTATGTCTTACAAAACTTAGCCTCTTTTATATAACTGCAAAAGAAAAAAATCCATGTACAGATTTAAACATGACTAATGTTTCTGTGTTTAGTACTCAGTTCAAAGCATGGAAAGAGGGTACTTTTTCTAAACTTGATACAAGTAAACAAGACACATACTTCTGAAGCCGAGGGAAAGTAGTTGTCTTTCTGGAACTGGAGAAATGTCCCTTTTCCCCCGCTAAAATTCAGTGAAACCATGGGAGATCTTGGAGATGGAGGGTCTAAGTTGGTAAAATCCTGCAATTAATTGTTGCACTCTTATGGCTCATCTCTTCTGGAATGGTTCTTTGGTTTGCATGGATGAATGTGGACTTGCTTCCCGTGGTTAGTGTGTACAAAGAGCACACATGCTTATGTTTTGAATCAGCTCAGACAGGCTACAACCACATCCTCTGTGGTGACTGTCAAGGGCAGGGGATTTATGTTCAGCTCTTAACTGCCATGTATTATGCACAGCTGCCGTGGTGCCTGACAGCACCTCAATTCAGCAACACTTCTTTTATGTTCATTGTCTTTCTGCCATCCAATGACTCTCTTTTTGTCAAAAAAAAAAAAAAAAAAAAGCAAAAAAAAAGGCAAAAAACTGTCCAACCTCCAATATGTTTGCTTTATCATATTGGCACTGCTGTGTTTTTTGCATAAACTGTCAATTTAATTTGACATTTTGGTGGATATCAAGGCCTACAGATAATTCCAGTGTCTCATTTTTCTGCTTTCTTTAGAAAAGTGAGACCGTGTGTTGTACATCATTTTTACAGTCTCTTGAATGTGATTTCAGAGCTGTTAGTACAATGCATGATACTTGGCATGAGACTTACCAACTGCTTTAATTTTAATTGTAGAAAACAGTTTCAACTGAGTTATCTCTGGGCCTTAGTAAAAGCTGTGTTTTTTTCCTTTGGTACATGGTTACCTCATTTTGCTACTTGTGTTTCAGACTTGCTAATTATTATGACAGCTTATGGTTTTTGTTGGAATCTTATTTTGTTAAGTGTTTTCTTTAAATCATATGCTATTGTATCATTTAACATGTAGTTTTAAATGTATTATAAATATCTGTAACCAAATCATTTGAAGGCTTGATAAATTTTTAACAAAATTTGTACATTTTTTATGAGAGTTACTAGTAATGCTTTACTAGGTAGTGCAATGAATTTTTATTTTTAATCCCTGTGCCCAATTTTGGAGTTGAGAGAGTTGTTCGGTAATAAATGTATAATGTACACTTACACAAATTTGTCCTGTTCTTTCTCTGAGGAGTGTATTGTTTTCTTTTATTACTGGGCATATTTCTGTGTGTGATCATGCAAATTGCAATATTGCTGGCAACAGCCACTTGTATTGTAGGTGGGTGTTTTGCCACCTTAACACACAACTTAGCACACAACTTTTTCTTTATTTTTATATTGAGAGAGCCTAAGAAACTGATCTGAAATGCTGTACCATATTTTTGAAAGTGTGAGAATTCAATGTACTCAAAGCCTTGCCTAAAGTTCAGTGTTCTAAAGATCTTATTTACTTAGCTGGAAGAAAATTTGCAGGGGTGAAGGTGCTGCTTAGGCATACTATTTGTACTGTGTATCAGCTGAATATATGTTACACTTTTGCAGTGCCCTAACAGTAGTAAATGATGGATCCTGAATTATAATGGTTTCATTAGCCAGGGTCACACAAGAAACTGGTAATGAAACAAAAAAAGGAAAGAAAAAGAGTTGTGTGACTTTGGTTTTAAGATAATGTAAACTAAGTAAACAGATGTAGTTACTTAAGAGGTTTTCATTTACATAGGACATTTAATAAGTGCATCTGCAGCAGATGTTCTTGGTACTCAGACATATTTGAAGTTTCATTCATGCTTTTGAGAATCCTTATGCAGGTTCACAGACATACCTTTTGGATTTGGGAGACAGTGGGAGAGGGAAAGGTATCAATCTGTGAGCTCGGATACTTGCAAAGCCACTTTCTTTGCACGTGAGTATATTGCAGAGCAGCTTCCTGGATCAGCAGTAGTTTGGCCATGACCAGTGCTAGCCTGAAGAGCAGAATTGCTCTCCTCCTCTTTCCTGATCTGCTCTCTGCTCCCTGCCTTTGTGTCACAGCATCTCACTCTCTTCCTCAGCCTATGCAGTATCTGTCTTTGCTCACAAGCCTGTGAGTCTCCTGGTGTTCTCAATAATTAGCTGACAATTTCTGTTGCTAGCTTCTAGTAAATCATGTCACTGCCACCAGATACTGCATCCTGTGTACACTTTTGTGATTCTGTTTTCCTGTCGTGCTTTCAACTACAGCCTACAGCTCTAGTTTCTCTATCTTGCTGTAACCCTGCTTCTCCCACAGCTCACACTGTGGTGCACACGGCCATCTGACTTTCAGATGTGGTATTTCCTTGCTACTGATTCGTGATTTGCATGCCCGCAGTGCTTATCAACTGATTTAGGAATGACAGCATGCTTAAGAACAGATGGAGTTCCTAATTTTTTATTTAGCCTTACATGTGTAATAGACTACAGGCTTGGCTTTTCAGGAGCAGTGGCACTGCTGCAGCTTTTGTCCAATTCTAGCCTTTGCTAACCTTGGTAGGTGTAGATGTATTTATTTAACATTCATAAGGATTTTCCCTTATCAATGATTCTTTGAGGAACTAGGGGACACTTCCATATCAACTGCCCTTATCCTTATGGGGGACTTCAACTTACCAGAAATCAACTGGAAACTGTCATACAGCTGGTACAGCCCAGGCTGTAACATTCTTAAAAACCTGACAGCTTTACAGAAGGGAAGGGAACCAGCTGGGAAAGATTTCCTCCTTGACCTACTGTGTGCCAACAGAGGATTTTGTGAGTGGAGATTGGCATCCGTCTTGGCCACAGTGGCCACGAAGTTGTTAAATTTAAAATCTTTGTTGATGGAAGGGAAAATCCCGGCAAAACCTCAGCTCTGGACATGAGGAGAGCAGACCTAGTAAGTAAAATCCTCTGGGAAAATGTTTGGGCAGATGCTGGGGTCGATCAGTGATGATCACTTTTTAAACATCATCTCCTAGGGTCACAGTAGCAGGCAATTCCTAAATGTTGGAAGTCAGGCAGATGAGGCAGGAGGCCAGCTTGGCTGAGCAGGAATCTTCTCTTGGAAATAAAGGCAAAAAGTAAAGTGTATGCCTAGTGGAAGTAAGGTCAGGTAACATGGGGAGAATGCAGAGATGCTGCTTCCCACTAGTGAAAAAATTTATGCAGCCAAAACTCAGCTGGAATGGGAGCTGTCCAGAAATGGGGACAATAAAAGCAGTCTTTTCAAATATATTAATTGCAAAAGACAGTGTAGAAATAACATCAGCACGTTACAGGATGAGGATGCAAACAGGGACAGGGGCAAGGCAGAGGTGTTTAATGCGTTCTTTGCCTCTGTCTTCAACATGGATCCGGGGGGTGTCAGTGACCTGACCTGGAGGACCATGGCTACAAGAAAGAACAATTTCCTTTTGACCCTAAACTTGTTCAGGATCTTCTGCTCCAGCTGGGTGCCTGCAAATCTATGGGGTCTGTTGGGATTCATCCAGGAACCCTCAAAGTTTGGCTGAAGTCATCAGAAAGCCTCTCACAATGGTTTTTGAGCAGTCTTGGGAATCTGGAGAGGTTCCAGCTGGCTGGAAGCAAGTGAATGTTATCCAAATTTTCAAGAAGGAAAAGAAGACTCCAAAAACTACGGTGAAGTCTCACTTCACTGCCCAGTAAAATCGTGGAAAGGATTATTCTGGGAGTACTGAAAAACACCTGGAGAAGAACCCAGTCATTTGTCACAGCCAACAGGTCTTCATGAGGGGAAAGTCCTGCTTGTCCAACTTGATTTCCTTCTACAGCAACATAACCCACCAAGCTGAACAAGGGAAGCCAGGTGATACAATCTTTTCGGGTTTCAGTAAAGGTTTCCATACTATCTCTGTCAGTAACTTTCTGCACAAACTATCCAGCACACAGCTGGATAAACATGTAATGGGGTGGGTGAGCAGCTGGCTCACGGATCAGGCACAAATATTACAGTGAATGGGTGACATGAGACTGGTGACCTGTCACTGGTGGGGTTCCACAGGGCTCCAACCTCAGCACTGTGCTCTTCAAAATCTTTATAAATTACTTGGACACAAGACTGGAAGGGATGCTAAGTAAGTTTGCCAACAACACTAAATTGGGACAAGCTGTCTAGTACCTCAGAGGCTTGTAGAGAATTCTGGATGAATGAGGAGGCTGGATAGGCATCAATTGTATTAAGTTAAGTGAGAGAAAGTGCCAGATTCTGTGCCTGGGCCATGGCAACCCTGGGTGTGTGTATAGAATGAGAGGAATGAGAGGCTGGAGAGCATCTCCATGGAAAATGACCAGGGGGTCTTGGTCAGCGGCAAGCTGAACATGAGTCAGCAGTGCCCTGGCAGCCAGGAGGGCCACCTGTGTCCTGGGGAGCATCAGGCACAGCATCACAGCTGGGCAAGGGAGGGGATTGTCCTGCTCTGCTCTGAGCTGGGGCAGCCTCACCTCCAGAGCTGGGGGCAGAAATGGGCACTGCCACAATACAAAAAAGACATTAAGCTTTTGGAGAATGCTCAAAGGAGGCCAGTGAAGATGGTGAAGGGTCAGGAGGGGAAGCTATACAAGGAGCAGCTGGAGATCACTTGCTCTGTTCAGCCTGCAGGAGGCTGAGGGGAGACCTCATTGCAGTTTTCAGCATCCTCACAAGTGAAGGGGCAGGCACTGATATCTTGACTCTTGTGACCAGTGACAGAGAAAATGAACTGAAACTTGTGACCAGGACTCGAGAAAATGGCATGAAACTGAGTCAGTGGAGGTTTAGGTTGGATTATCAGAAAAGGCTCTTCACCCAGAAGGTGTTTGGGCACTGGAACAGGCTCCTCAGGGAAGTGGTCACAGCACAAAGCGTGACGAGTTCAAAAAAGGCACATGGTGTGATTCTCCAGAATGGTGATGGAGGGCCAGGAGTTGGACAGAACGATCCTGTGATGGGTCCCTTCCAACTCAGGATATTCTGTCTGTGAATTGCTGCATCCACAATTGCTGTGCTTTTCAAAGCATGCAAATAGAATGTGAGCCATCAGTTCTGAAATGCATATTCTGCCTAGCACAGTCTCACATGCTGGCTTTTGCAGTGGATTGCACTGCACAGCTTAACTCATCACTGTGTCTTAAAGTGCAGTTTCCAATTGTGAAAGAACTCAGATACCATCAGACTTCTGGTACCTAGAACAAAATGATTTTGAAATGGACATGTTGGAGAAACTCATCCTGGCACCACTAGGAGAGTGTAACAGTTGTGCAGATGCCCAAGCCAGCAGAGTCCTCCGTGATAAATGTACTGGGAGATACCCCACCAAGTTCCTCTGTCTCACTGTTTCTTCCTATAGATTTGTGTGTGCAGGAGAATAATTTTCACAAAATCACATTTGCTAGAGTTTGGAGAATGTCTGATTTTTTTTGAGAGGCAGTAAAGGGAGGAATATGGAGAGAGAAGTTAAGCAGTTCACAGCTCTTTTGAGTACTAGAAGCTTGGGCCATCATATAGACTTACTTAAAAACTGTAAGTCCGTGAGTTCGACAAGAAAGAATAGTATGCTAAACAAGGAATAGAAATCTTCTTCTCATGTGCAACAGGCTAGTTAAGTACATGGATCATAATATTTATAGGGTCTGCCATCTTATAAAAACAACATATTTAGCAAGTAGCTGTGATAGTTTTTAATAGTAATTAGAAAAAAAATCATAAAACAATCATGCTAATTGGAATAAGTAATTATGCATACTGATACTGCTAAAACACGTTTTTGCAATATCTGAAGTATTGGCTCTCTTACAGCTTGCTCTTGCTCTGCAATTTACTGACCTGCTGCTGATCATAGACATATCCCTTCTGTGTACAGAGGTTATTACTACCCTATTGCAACATACACTGCCTTTCTACACAAATCTAGTCCAATGTGCAGAGCCAGGAGCCTGTATGATTTAATTTTGCTTGGCCTTACAACATTTTGCTGTGTCTTTTCCTTCTGAAGAGCAAGGCCAAATTTAAAAAATAGTTACTGCAAACTGCTTTTCATCTTCCTGTGTATTCCACTGCCTCTTGTGCCAGCATGAACAGTTTTAAGGAAATAGAGGAGGGAAAGGAGGTTGCAGAGCATGAAAAGAAGTGATTGAACTTCATCTTTAAGACTTCAGCATGGAGAATGATCAGTTAGCCACAAAAGGAATAAATACAGTGGAATACTGCAAATGACACAGCATCAAAAAATAAAGATGTCAGTTTTGATCTTGGATGACTTCCTACTCACATACTAAAATGAATTCTATCACTAGACCATCTGTCTGTTATTAATGGGGTGTCTCATTCAAAAAATGAATGTGTTCTACAATGCATTAACTGAAGGACAGGAAACAATACAACTACTGTAGGATTTGACATTTACTGACAAATATCAATACCAGATACTGAGGAAGTCACAGAGAAGACAATCACAATAATGAATTTGTAAGGTCATACAATTCTGTGTACCCTCATGTTTGTGTAATGTCCTCAACAAGTCAAGATCATCAATTTACTAACAGAAGAAGAGTGGAGCAGATAAAGAATTGTTGTGTGACTTCAGTTTACTGCAGGGGAGGGGCTAGGGATGAGGGTCAGAAATACAAGCCTTCAAGTTAACTAGAGGTCATGTCGAATGGTTAGCTGCTAAATTCACCTGAGGTAGCAGGTAGGAGTGCTATTTTGACAGAACTCCACACCTGAAGTGAAAGGTACAATCTGTCTGAACCCATTAAGAAAAAAAACAATTATCTGCTTTGGTAAATCTTTCTCAGGGTATGAGAAATTCAGAGCACAGACAAGGTTTGCTGAGTTAAGGAGACTATTTGCTGTTTAAGGAGACTATTCCTTGGGAATCCACTTACACAAAATACCCTGGGCTGTGATCTTCCTGGGAATTGTCTTAGTGAGCCCATAATTCTGCTTATGATGGATTTTTGCAAGATCTGATGCCAGGAGGAATCTCAGCATTGAGTGTCTTATGCATCACAGCATCCCTGAGCTTCAGAAACACTGCTGAGTCTGTTGGCTGGAATTTCTGCCCACATTTCATGGACTGTTAGCTAGGTGGTTCTGTAGGAGAGTAGAAATGGAAAGATACGCTTGCATTTAGTTCTTGTCTTGGGACCTGGAAGAAAAAATGAGTCAAAGGGGGTTGAGAAGACTGTACCCAGGCACAAGGAGCCCCTGCTGCACTGTGCCCATTGGATGGAGCAAAGTGCATTAACCAGCAGAAGTCTTTCAGTCTCCCTAGGAAATGCAGATGGCAGCAATTCAACAAGAAGTAATTTGTTTCTGTATTTGTTCTGGGCATTGCCTCCACTGCCCTGTGAATCTGGCTGTGCCTCAGAGCTGCAGTTTTAGAACACAAAATGTTCAAACACGATGCAAGTGCTACAGACTCGCAGTCCTCCTCCTCCCTTTTGTCTTCCTCCACCTCTCCACACGGTGTGTTTCGCCTTCAGTAGTGGGGGGATCATGGTTTATTGCCAAGCTGAACCAATTTCCTGCCCTTTGTGACAATGAGAGCACAGAGCAGACACAGCTAAGGACAATATTGCTGCCAATGTGACAAAGCTCCTTGTGAGCTGTGCAGACAGCTCAGCCTTGCTGCCACATGGTACTGCTGGGGGAAACTGGTCTCTGAGCTCTTTCTCAGATGCTGTCGAGTGTGCTGTGAATGTTGCAGAAAGTGTTGATTCTGTGCTTTTCTCCTCAGTGGGCTATGCAGAGGGGCAGGGTCACTGTGACAAACACGGGCTGCAAATTGACAGCAAGCAGACTGTGTAAGGCACTGTACTCAAACAGGGAGTGTTCTGCTTGGCATCCTTTCTGCCCTGTGGGAAAGCCAGACTCCATGAAAAGGAAAGTGGTGTGTAGGAGGATATTTCATTTTGAAAGAGTGGCTTCCATGTGAGTTGTTCATGGATGACATAATTTCCTTGACAGGGCATCTAAATTATGGCAGATTGGCATGTAGATGTATTGGGTCAGTTTTGAATACAGCTAAAGCAGGGTTGACCATTATTGCACAGTAATAATTACATTATTATTATTATACAATAATTACATTGTTACATAGAAATTCACCTCTTACACCTCAGATGGTAGGTAAATGGTACCTACACACCTGCTGATACTCCTGGACTCTTTTCCCAAAAATCTGCAGATTGTTATTTGCCACAACTTGGTGAGGCAGTTTCTATTTCCCTGGAAATTTTCTGGGGAGATGTTTTATGTGCCTTTTGGGTAGGAACTTCAGCTGCTGTACTTTGGCCCCTGAAAGGCAACCATCTGTTACACAGGCAAGAACCACCTGCTCTGCAATTATCAGTGTTGAGCAAGTATTACAAAAAACTGATAACCAGGATAATATGGGTAAGCAAAGGGCAGAGGTCGAAGAGAAGACCTATTTTAATAAAGTTTCAATTCCCAATGAATGCAGATGGATTTTAGCCTTTGCTGGGCTGTCCTAGGAGAGTGGTTTTGATTCTACAGTTCATCAATAACAAGGAAAATAGAAGAATAGAAAGTGAAGTCAGAATGTTGTCATAAATGGAGAAAATATATGGAGAAATTGAGAAAGATAATGGGGAAAAAAAGATCTTTGCCTTACTGCCAGTAAGAGCCAACAATGGCACAGAAAGAATCCATGACTGAAGTACAATAATAGTAAGAGAAAAGAAGGAAACAAAACTAAGTCACTACAAAATAGGGTAGGTGGGCATGTGGAATGCACAGGTAAGAATGCCAAGCAGAAACTCTACATTTCCTATCCGTAAGTGTCAATCCCATTCCCAGCTGTGCATCCTGACTGTGTCTTTACATTGAAACTTGCTGTCTCTTCCCAGGTGTCATCTTCCAACCAAAGCACATGAAACCAGTCTTCCTAGATGTGAGCATCTCCATGCCTGTGGAGCATGGATATGCAGCCTCAATCCTGCCTGGGACTTAGAACACCCAGTGCCAGAGGATCCCTCCCCTGCCTGTGGAAGCAGGAGCATCACTAGGGCTCTGCTGAGAGTTGTTTGCCTTGAACCTGGGCAGGTTCGAGGGAGCTGCCCTCAGCAGGATGCCATCTTCCTCAGCCCTCAGCTCAGGTCTGAAACTCCTGCCTGTCATCAAAAGGCAGTAAGTGGGAAGTCTGCCAGGGCACTGGGGGAGTGTCATGTGGGAAGCAAGAGGGTGTGATTGAAGAGGAAGGAAAGGAGCCAGTTACACTTTAATTCTTTCCCATCAGCTAGTTTTCAGTTGTGGTATCATGCTTTGAAATGTGGCTGGAAGACCAGAGAGCCTGTGTAATAAAAGTGTTCTGCTTGCAGCACAAAATCTGAATGAACTACAATGGATTAATGAAAGCAATGAATTATGATTGGTCTATTTTTGTTAATTATTGAGTGCCTTGTTTCACAGGGAGCCTGGGACATGCTCCTTCTGCTCTGAAGGCTTTCAGTGCACAAGCTAAGGATGAACTCTGACAGATGCTGCTAAGGCCAAATCCATGGCTTTTACTGTGGCCCAGGTGCTAGAGGAGATGTTCACTTGTCCACTGTCAGCACAGAAGTACTTTTTGCTGTAGGGAGGTGCAAGAAGAGGGATGAGAAGCAGCAGGGTAACAAACAGAAGCTCTTTTGAGACACTGAGTACATGACTGGGGACACCCAGGTATACCCAAATGCTAACCCAACCCCTGCTGGCACAAGTAGCCTAGGATGGAGCAACATGTCCCTCTAATTTTAGCTGGGGAGATTTTTTTAAAAATCCAACCTTAAAACAGGGAAAGAGAAGGGGGATGCAGCTGAGGCTGCTAATGTGCCCCTATTCCCTACATGTGTGCTGCCTTCCAAAGGATGTGGGCACTAATTCCAAGCCCTCACACTCTTCTTTCTCCCCTTTTTCTGTCTTTCCTCTGTCTGAAGTTCCTGTGCCATCAGCAGCAGTTGTCAGGGCTGAGAAAGGCTTGTTGGGTTATACTGTGGACTCCTCTGCCCTGAAACTTTGCTAGTTTCAGGGAAAGCTTGTAAGGGACACTTAGGAATGCCTTCCCAGGTGCCAGCCTGCTGCCAGAGAGCTGCTCTCCCAAAGTTATTCTGGAGAAATACCATCCTTGAAGGAAAACCCATGTCTCTTCTGCCCTTCCTCCCTCACCAGCTGGTGGATTGGGACTTGGGGGTTCAAAGGAAATCTTTTTCAAGTCTCCACCATTGTTTCCAGTCTCATGGTGTTTGGCAGACTGGGCGGCTTTGGTGTTTGGTACCCGTTTCTGTACAAACAGCCAGAGAAGCAGCTCAGTGAGGCTATTGGACATGGCACATTCTGAGGTGCCAGCACCAGGATGAAAAGGCTCAAGGAGCCCAGCTGAGGGCTTCCCAGGACAAAGAAGATATGGACATACTGGAGAGAGCCCAGCGAAGGGCCACTGAGAGGATGAAGGATGGTTGCTGCCATGCCACAGTGTAGCAAACACCTGCCTATTTGGAGGCAGCAAAGAGGAGGGAAAGGAGATTTAATTTCAAAAAACCACTTGTGCTTGCAAGCACCAAATGGCTGGCTGTGGTGCACAACAAGCCTGTCCTGCTGCCAGCATGCATCAGGGCCCTGGCTCCAGCTGCAAATGCCCCTGTGCCCCAGCCAGGCTCAGCTGCAGGCTCCCAGGGCCAGCCAGTGCTCTCAGGGCTGCTGCAAGGACCTCTGCCTTCTGGTGAGCCCTCCCAGCAGTCTGCAAACAGCACGTCCTGCAGAGCCCCGTGCTCTCAGGTCCCTGTGTGTCTCTCCAAAGCCAGAGGAGCCCTGGCCCAAAAGAGCCAAAGGCAAGGCAAGACTTGGTGCTGTTTGGGCTGTGCAGAGCTGCCTCTCCTGTTGTCTGAGGGGGCACCTGCAGCTCAGCATCTGGTGCTGGGGATTTTCTCTAGGGCCCCATCCCGCTGCCAGCCTTCCCAGCTGCCAGGGGCTTTGCTGGGGCTCTGCACTGCCCAGATGGCCCAGCCCTGCCAGCAGGGAAGAGCCCGGTCACTCTGGCTGTGCCCAGCAGACCTTTGCACCCTCCTGCCCCTGCTGAGCAGCTGTGTCTGCTCCCCACGTCTCCCAGCAGTCCCCAAGCCTGATTGCCAGCTTGCCCCAAGCCAGGAGCCCGTGTTTGGAGCTCCTCTAATGCATGGACAATCTTTCCCATCCCTCATGAGCAGGCAACTTCTTCTGGAGCAGAGGGAGATGTGCTTGGAGCAGAGAGTGAAATTGTCACATGTTTTAGCCCTAAACCCTGCAGGGAAATAATACTCCTGGGCCGTGTTTTAGTCTCTCATCATGGCTCAGGATGATACTGGAATCAGACCAAATTAATTTTTTAACACAATTTGAAGCATTAGAAGGCAGGCTAGTAAGGTCCTAGAGGTTCATCAAAAGGGGTCTCTGGTGTTCATACTCCCTGAATGCTTCAATATTAAAGGTGACCTTCCCGTAAACTTTTTCTTTGGGCATTGCTTCTTATTACATAACTCCCAAAAACCACTGTAGGCCTCTTTATCTGTTTCTCCACTGGCTCCAGCTACATTTATCGTCCTGTGTGCATACCTTTACATAGTTTTCTCTCTTTTTTGGTAGTCTTTAAGCTCAATTCAGCACCTTCAGGGCAGCTGAAAATTTCTTTTCTCTATGTCACTTATCAGGGAGTACCTGAACTTGGGTCAGAATGACAATGAGTTTGTCTTCTTTCTGCTGCAGGGAGCAATGGCAGCTCCTTTTTCCTTTTCTGCTCTGCCTTGACCTCTGGTCCTCTCTGGGAGAACTCTGGGACACGAATTAAGGTGGGGCCTGCCCCACTGCCCTGCCCAGTTGCAGCCCTCTTGGGAGACTAGAAGTGCAAGTTCACTGGCAGCTATTTGTGTGTAATTGAGAAACCAATAAACGCTTTGATTCTGGATGGTTTCAAACCGTGTGAGGTGAACACTGTGAAGGGGAAGGAAAGGAAGGAAAAGTGAGAAACCCTGGGGAAGGACAGCAGGGCAATCAGAATCCATTCACGATGCAGTATTAGAGGCTGTGGTTGCATGTCTTCTGCCCTGTAACCATGTTTATGCCCATTTTGGCTTGTCCCAGAGGGCACCTTGCCCCGTGTTTCCTTTAACCCCAGCCATCAGCAAAGCCCCACACAGTTGCTCACTCCCACACCAGTGGGATCAGATACAGAATCAGAAGGATAAAAATGGGAAAACTCGTATGTTAAGATAAAGACAGTTTAATGGGGAAAGCCAAAACCCGCCCAAACAAAAAAAGAAAAATAAGGAGGAGTCATTCCTATCAGTACGGGCTGGGGGATGAATGGGGTTGTGACCAGCCCTGCAGAGAAGGACCTGGGGATATCAGGAGGTGAAAAACTAGATATGAGCCAGCAATGTGCACTTATAGCCCAGGAAAACAACTGTAATTTGGGCTGCCTAAAAAGGAATTTGTCTTCCTCTGGTAAACCATCTGAAGGTAACTGCATTGGAGCTCAGCCTTGAGGGAAGACAACAGTGTTGGGTGGGTGAGTAAACAAGCTAGGAGAGTGCATTCCCAGCCTGTGCCCTGCGTGGCATGCCCTCTCTCCATGTGTCACAGCTTGGTGTCAGGGGCACGCTGCCCGTGCCACTGGCCAGGAGCTGGGCAGCACTGCTCCCGGCGCTGGCCCCTCAGGAGCCCCGCGCATCCCAACTTCTCACAGCCGGAAAACCTCTTCAGAAGCATGCTGTGAGGGACAGTGAGCCCCACTAAAATCCACGAAAGCTGCATCCATTGCCTTCCCTTCATCCTCTAGATGGATAGCACATTAATTAAACAGGACTCTCTCCTTGTGAATCTGTTCTGGCTGTGCCTGATTATCCTTTAAATGCCTTTCAACAGCACAGCACCCAGTAGGATCTTCCCCAATTTTTTTTTCAGGTACTGAAGTTAGACTAAGAGGTCTGCAGCTCCCTGAGTCATCCTTCCTGTAATCCTTCCTGTAATGGGGATAACTGGCTGCCACTCAGCATGCACCTCCCCAGACTCCCAAGAACTTGGCAGGTGATGAGAGGGGGTCCTGCTGGAACATCCACCGCTGCCTTCATCCTTCTGGGATGAAACCTCTCTGGCCACACAAGTCCTACGAACAGTCAACTGGTACAACTGGTCCCTGACAATTTCAGAGTCCACAGACGGAATGTCACTCCCATTGTCATGGTCCTCCCAACTCCATTTGGTTTATTGCCACTATTAAAAACTGAGGCATAAAAAAAAGCACTTACTTATCTTTATCCCTATTTGTCTGGGATGCTTTTCAGTGCTTTAAAATGTGGGTGTTGAAAAGGTTTGCCATCCAACTCAGTGATATTACAAAGAAAAGACAAAATTTTCCTGTCAGTTTGAAGTAATTCTGACATTTCTTTAATGCATACTATCTTTCCACAATACTGGAGAAAGTATATTTTGAAAAGTATGTGTTTGAAAGTGTATTCCGCTAAAAATTAGAAAGAAATATATACACTGATTTTTTTTTTTTTTTTGATAGCCTAAGATGATCTTCTGTCTTTTTGAATTATAGAGTGGACAGCTAAGCGACAGAAAATTTCTATTTTCATTTAGTTTCTTAATGAAAATATCAAAAGAGTATCCAGTGCCAGTAAAATTAAGACTTTCAAAATTTAATTTGTTTTTCAGGAAAAAAAAGACTTGAACATGAAAACTGAATTCCCATAGCACTGCTAAGACATTTTTCAAACTGTACAATTAAAATACTAAAAATACATTCATGTATGAATGTTTCCAAGAGGTTCTCTTGACTCAGAATGAAATAGATCTTTCTTGTGTGGTCCCTCTGGGAATGGGTAGGCCTGAGGCAAACCAAACCAGGATAAACTCTGGTTTCTGCAGTAAAAATTATTTCTTAAGCCAGTGGGAAGAGTGACTTCTACTGAAAACAGCCCATTTTGATACAGATTTCTTCAGTTCAGCCTTATTTAACATTCAGCCCTTGTGTGGCAGCAACCAAAGTGTGTTCAGTGTGCACAGATGGTGTATCAGTGCCATTCAAATCACAGTGCTCAATGTCTTTGCTGAATTGGTGATTGCACTTGGTTTTGAGCTGGCTGGTTGGTTGGTTTTTTGTAGGTGTCTGCAAAGATGTCCAGATCTGCACCAAGACCTGAAAATTGTGCACTAAAACAGACTTCCCTCCTTTACTCCTACGCACAAGTATGAAGATGAAATCAGAGCTTGTATCAGAAATTTTCTGTACAAAGAAGCAGAGGATGCTGCACCTAAACAAAAGCCTGGTCTCTGTGTATTGCATGCTGCCAGCTTCACACCAAAATTTTGCAGAAATGCACCCCTATTTTGCAGAAGGCTTATATGGATCCAAGTCAGGAGAGGAAAAGTGTCATTTCACCTCAAAACTAACAGATGAAGTCTCAGACTCATTCTGACCCTACCAACGCACTCCACCCACGTCAGCTCAGCTGGCTTTCACACAGAGACTGTGCTGATGGAGGAAAACATTATTACCTCCTGTTTTCTTTTGATTTAATTCTCCTCTCCTCTGCCTGGGCTAGAGGATGATTCTTCTTGGCAAAAACAGCATGAGGCACACTCTGAGACATTTAAAACCTGTTTTGAAAGACTCAAGGTGTTCACTCCAGAGAGATGAATGTGGTAGCTGGATGCAAAGAGAATCTTCAGACCTCTCACAGCCACGGTGCAGCAGCACTTTCCCCCAGTGTTAGACAGTAAAGTACTGGGGAGAAATTACATCTTATTTTGGGGCATTATAGCAGCACCTGCTTATCCAGTAGTGTTTACACAAGCATTATTTAGTTTTATCACAACTCTCTTCTCCTCAGTAAACAATTTAAAACACTAGAAAGCACAGAGAATCTAACTAGTAAGTTCATTTGTAATAGGAAACGCCCCTAGGTACTAATAATATGCAAATTCTAATGTTGCAAGTAATAGGCCTTGACATGTCCTTACAGACATTGTTTGATAGATAGACTAGATCACCTGAACAGGCAGCTGGGGACTAGTGCCACTGCTCTGGGGTGGAAGATGAGCCCAGTGTGCCCTAATGCTCTCACCAGCAATCAGGGCAATAGGATGGAATACGCCCTCAGAGTTTGCTGTCATTACAAACCAGGAGGGTATGAAGCAGAAGATGAGGAAAGAGTCAGTCTTCTGAGGGACTGTGAGGTGCTGCAGAGATGCACCAGCAGGAATTTCACAAAGATCAAGGCAAGTGTCTGAGCTCATCCAACCCGTGAAGTGACTCTGCAACAATTGAGACTGGACACCAACAGGCTGGGGATTAGAAACGGAGCCAGGGTCCTGAGCTGGGTATCTTCCATCAGCATTGTGTGGCTTTATGGTGAGGAAGGCTGGCCATGTGCTGAGGAACACACTCAGTGAAGGTGGCTCGGGGTGCAGCTGCAATGAGAGCTGCAGGTTGAGCTCTGGATGGGCACCTGAGGCAAGAGGCCATGAACTGCCAGCCCTTGGCACAGGAAAGGGCACAGGGACCTCTGGCACCAGCACTGAGACACAGCAGCAGCTGAGGACTCAGCAGGAAGACCCCAAACTTTCTGGCAAACTGTGGGGGTATAAAAGCCCAGATAATCTTTTGTTCAGGGCTTCTCCTCGAGGCTTGCACTCTTACTCTGTTGCTACACCAGGATTAAATTACTTGTGACCAGAGGTCTGGCTGAGTCCCTCATCAGTGACAGGCAAGCACCAAATGAGTGAGCAATGACTGCCTGCCCTCCACCCATCAGTCAGGTGCTGGGTTCAGATCCCTGCTGCCAGCGATGGGTGCCATGGGGCACAACCTGTCAGGAGCTCTGAGCAGGGCTCTCACTGCCCATGGCCATTTTGGGGAGGGAGTGTTGGGCTGTGCTGCTCTCTGTCCGTATCCACAGCAGATCTCCACGGTGACCTGCCCATCTCCTGACAGCTCGTTTTTGAGGCAATTCCTGCACAGACAAAGCATGTCTCTGGAGATGCACAAAACACCACACAGGACAGCCCACCCTCTGTTGCTATTATGTGCACATGGTGTCTCTTCACAGTGGGGGATGCAGGGAGACCTGCACGTGGAGGAATGTTCACCTTCAATCTGTGTGTTATTGTAACTATTTGAATTTATTGTTGTGGTATAAACTTGAAATAGCAAGAGCAGGTTCTCCAGAAGGTTTATGTCAGCTGAAAACACTGTTTTATTTTTAGTACATATAGAGATTTCCTCTGGACTAGTACTTGCTTGTAAGGATGATAATTCAACATATATTTTAAAAATCCTAGTAAACAATAAAATGCTTGAAAGTTCTGTTATGGTCTTCAGGATATCACAGGTTAGACCCATTGAATCTGCAGAAAATATTGGCACTTAATGCACTTCAATGAAGGTATAAAATTACTGGGCAAACTCGTTCTTGTACAATATGTAGGTGGTCTGTCATTGGCTAATTGTGACAAGAGTGTTTATATATTAGACAGTATATATTCATGTACTGCCAAAAGAGGGAACAGCCTCCATCCAAACTTCAGCTGTTCCAGAGAAGAAGTTAAATATTTAGGCTTTACTTTGGGAAGGGATGATCCAGAATGGAGAGAGGCTGTAATTAGGCTCTCACATCCAGTCATGAAAAGCATGTACAAAGTTTGCTCAGAGCTGTGGGATTTTGCTGGCCTTAGATTCCTGTGTTAGAGAAATTCACTCAGCCTCTGACTGAGGAAACCAGGAACAAAGAGGTGAAGTCTATCATACAAGACCTGGAGAGGGAATAAGCTTTCACAGCAGTAAAAGGAGCTCTGGTTTCTGCTCCTGGTCTTGGGCTCCTAGGTTATACAAAACCCTCCAATGTGTACAGGAATGCAAAGGAATAGCCAGTGGTAAAGCATAATTTACAACCCCATCAGAGACCATTTGCATATTACTCAGTTAAATTAGCTTCAGTTGCAGCAGGATCACCAGCCTGTCAGTGGCAGCAACAGCAAAAATATTAGAAATAAGTTGTCCCCCTTATCCTGACACACCCAGAAACAGTTCATATCCCACATGATGTGGAGATACTGTTGACAGTCTGCAGCCCTAACTCTAACACAGCAATGGGCACATAGATATGAACTGATCTTCACAGTGTCAGATAATATCAAAAAGTTATAATACCTTGAATCCAGTGAGCCTAGTGCCTCTACCTGATGATAGAGAATGTGCTGTTGTGGCTCTGGTTGGCCAGAGTGAATGGCCAAATTTGAGAGACCCTAAGACCATGCATGAGAAGGGCTGCTCAACAGAAGAAAAGAAACAATGGGAAAAGTGAGAGGCGACACAAAATTGTGATGGAATATGGTCTACCGAGGGGAAGCCAATTCAGCCAAAGAGATATTTAATCTGTGTGGTTAGATGGTTTCACAATAGAGTCAGTGGAGAGGCAGAGGCAACAGCTAGCCAAGTAAAAAAGAATAAAAATTGGCAGCTCCAGGAATTTATGACGCTGCAAAAAGAATCACAAAGAGCTTCCCAGCCTACCAGAAATTCCCAAGTATCAGAGTTAGGATGGCTAACTGTGAGCCTGCTTCCCTTTTCAGCCACTACAAATAGACTCTGTGGGCACCTATGGCTGCGTGTAAGCATTTGCTAGTGATAGCAGACCAGCTATCAGGCTGGGGAGAAGCCTTTTCAGCAAAAAGGGACCAAGAGGACCAGAAAAGGCCTTGGCTTAAAAAAGTTATCCCTAGATACAGGGTTTATGGAGTCAGACAGGGGTGCACATTTTACAGCTGATATAAACAATCAGTTGTGTAAGCCTTTGAGAACAGAGAGAAAATTACATGCAACTGTATCACTCACAATCTTCAGGACGAGTAGAGGGGATGAACAGGACATAATAATATGCACATGCATTTATCTGAAATGACCACAAGCCTTAAATTTGGTGCTGTGGAATGTTTGGAATGTTCCATCACAACCTGTAGCACTTGCAGAAAATCTCTTTGGAAGGCACTCAGCTATATCAGTACTTATATTCCAGCAAAGAAAGCCTTTTGGATGGAAAAGAATGCATGACCCAGTATTTTACGTATAAAATACAGAAAGGGTTCAAGGAATGGAGAAAGTATGAACAATAGTATCAGCACAGCCCACTTGAAATAGAAGCAAATGATGCACAACCTGCAGATGTAGTGTTAATCAAGATATTCTCACAAAAAGTCCAGTTAGAACCTAAATGGGAGGGACCGTATGCTGGCTACTGTGTTCTTATTTTGCTGTTAAAATTTTGTGTCAGGAAAACTGGATAGACCAGTCGCATATCCAATAAGTTGTGGATGATAAACCAGTTGGACAATAAATGAGTTTCAAGAATCTTTCATGACCTAGTCTTGATAGTAATTTCTGACCTATGACAACGTTAGCCTTAGTTCTGTTATTTGCAATCCCGTAAGAGCAGTGTAAAAGGCCATGAAAGCTTTCTTTTTCCCTTTTATTATATTAGCAGATATGCTCAATCCAAAAAAAGGGGCGAACATTCTGTGAAGGAAGTACAGCTGCAATGAGAGCTGCAGGTTGAGCTCTGGATGGGAGCCTGAGGCAAGAGGCCATGAACTGCCAGCCCTTGGCACAGGAAAGGGCACAGGGACCTCTGGCACCAGCACTGAGACACAGCAGCAGCTGAGGACTCAGCAGGAAGACCCCAAACTTTCTGTCACACAGATTGTGAGGGTATAAAAGTCCAGGTAATCCTTTGTTCAGGGTTCCTCCTTGAGGCACCAGCTGGGGCTGATCTCCATTACTGGACCTAAATAAATCTCTTCAGGGATCCAGAAATCTGAGACTCTGTCACTGGAAACCTGGGGTTGAACTGTTAAGGAAGGAAGCCTTGTGTGATTGTGTGAGTGCAGGGTGTGCAGGGAGGCAGGCAGGGACCCTTTGGCTCATTGTGAACCCTCTGAAGGGTTCCAGTCCCAGCAGTTACAGTCTCTGGTGGTGTGACTGCCAGAGTGCTCCTGAATGGTCAGACGGGAACCTTCACTTAGCACACACACTGCTCTGGATGAGACCCACAAGAGCTCCCTCAGGCAAACCCTCCTGCAGAAGCTGCAAAGACAGTACAGGAGCTGAAGCCTAGCATTTCAACACACACAGAACTGGAATTGTTCAGCTTCTGTCAGAGAACTCAGTGCTGCCTACAGCTGCTGTATGGGTGAACAGTGAGTTGGGATTGAAACTCCCCTTGGAAAGGCACAGTGAAACAACATGGCTACAGCTGTAATGAGAAAAATGTTAACTGACAGCAGGAAAAGTTTTCTTTCTGAGGATGGTCAAGCACCAGAACAGGGTGCATTAGCACTTTAGCAGGCATTAGCACTTTTCTTTGTGTGTGTAGAAGAACAATCTACAGATATCTATAATGATCCCTAAGATTCCACGACTGTAGCCTGGGGTCTGTATGAAACATTTTCCAAGAAAAAAAAATCTGACTTTTGTATGTACAAGGCACCTTCTAAATAGTTGTGTCAGCAGCTCTTTTGCAGGCATAAAATTCCGCCTGATTTCAACAGGACTGCCCTTGTTCCTCAGTGCTGCATATTCTTATGTACTAATACGTATTCTGACTCTCATATGTTCCACCAAAATGCTTGGGTTTTAAGTATCTTCCTATTTTTTCACATCTTGTGTGTGTATGTGAATATTCTGTATTGCTTTTATTCACAGGAATAACAAAGCATATTAAAAAACGAGTATGAATTTGGTTGAATGTAGGTAAGAGTTACGGCCAATGAAAGCGCGCAAACTCTGTAAGAGCACGAGCACTCTATTTCGATTTCTACAAATGAGAACTTTCAGAGCACAAAATTCTAACTGAAGAAAAGGAAAGTGACAAAACATACCCTGAAAGACACCGCGGTCGCGGCTCGCCCAACCAAAGTGCGGCACGGCCGCCCGCTGCGCACACCTGGCCGCGAACCCGCCTGTCCCGAACCCGCCTCTCCCTGTCCCCGCCTGTCCCTGTCCCCGCCTCTCCCTGTCCCCGCCTGTCCCTGTCCCCGCCTGTCCCGAACCCGCCTGTCCCGAACCCGCCTGTCCCTGTCCCGCCTGTCCCTGTCCCCGCCTGTCCCTGTCCCCGCCTGTCCCGAACCCACCTGTCCCTGTCCCGCCTGTCCCTGTCCCTCGCCTCTCTCCCCGTCCCCGCCTGCCCCGCATCTCCTCTCCCTGCGCCGGCCGGGGCGCATCCCCCGTGGGCTCCGGGCATGGCGGAGGCGGAGCGGGCGGCTCGGCTGTGCGGTGTCCATGCCGGGCGGCCCCTGGAGCTGCTGTGCGAGGACTGCGGGCGCTGCGTGTGCGCGCTGTGCCCGGCGCTGGGCGCGCACCGCGGGCACCGCGCCGCGCTGCTGCCGCACGCCGTGCGCCGCGCCCAGGTGAGTGCCGCAGCCGCGGCCGCCCTCCCCGGCATCCCCTCCTCCCTGAGCTTGTGCCGCTGGGTTTCCTTCGGCTGGGGCCTGGTGGTGGCCTCGGTGAGCGTTAGCGCAGTGCCGCGGCACTAAGCCGATCGTCAGCCTTGCTTTGCTTGCCTCGCCTCCTAAACACCTTTTGAAGTTCAATGTTTGTAGGTTGGGTTGAGTAGTAGAACAAAGTTTCTGTACTTTCTGTGCTTTGTAGACCCCCACAAAGACAGGGCCAGCCCGATGCCACTGCACAAGGATATGGTTTGTGTACAAACCATCAGGCACACCCAAGCGTCCACAAAGCAGGTGTATAAATCAAGGGACAAGGAGGAAGTGGTTTTGACTGTTAGGTCACATGCAGCAGCATTTTATCCTCAGACCTTGCATGTGGAGTCAGAGGAGTGTGGCTGCCACAGGGCATTTGTTTTTATTGCCAGGCTGAAAGAACCTTTGACCGAACCGTAGATGACCCAGGGGAAGGGGAAAGGTAATTTCTGTTTACTGCCTGGCCCCACCATTGCAGCTGGCAAGGTCACAGTGACTGCCCAGGCACGGTTCTCTGAAAACTCCTCTGGGATGTTGTGGGTTAACCCCAGTAGGCAGCTAAGCACAACACAGCTGCCTGCTTATTCCCCTTCCTTGTCCAGTGGGAAAGGGGAAGAGGAACACTAAAACCAAGAAAATTAATGGGTTGAGATAAAAATAAGTTTAATAGAAGAAGAAGTGGAGGGAAGAGAAAAAAACCAAAACTGGTGCAAAGGCAGACACTCACCAGACACCTCAGTTCCTGAGCAATAGACAGCTAACCCACCTAAACACCCCACTTCCAGTTTGCTGAATATGAGGTTATATGGTACAGATTACCTTTTGATTAGTAGGGATCATCTCCTGCTTGTGACCCCTCCTACTTTTTTGTGCACACAGAGTATAGCCACATCTCAAACACAGCACCACACAGGCTGCTATGAGGAAAATTAACTCCATCCCAGCCATGGCCAGCCCAGGGGTTCTTCCCTAAGATTTTTTTTCTTCATCCCAGTGTAGCTGTCCACCAAATATCCTCAGGAAGCTTTGCAAGCTTGCCAACACTCCTGCCTGTGCTTTGTTTTGAGAGAGCCTGCCAAGGGGCTTGCTGAGGCCTGCATACTGTGATGCTAAGCTTGGAAGACCTCAAATACTGTAGCACAGAGGTTTGATGTTCAGAAGCTTCTTTTCTTTCTGTCTTTTTCTTTTTTTTATCCCCCTCTACAATTTTAGGAAGTTCTTCCCCACTGCTTGTAGAATATTTTGGGGCAGCGTTACTAGGAGGTTTCCTAAAGAAAACACTAGGAATAAACAGTTCCTACAGAACTTCCTGCTTGGAATTTCACACAGGTTGTGAGCTGGTACACAAGTCATGATAAACCCTTGGAGCATTTTATTGCACTTCGTGTTAGAGAGCATTACAAGGGCAGAAGGCCATGCACTTAGGTTGCCACAAAGAGCAGCACAGAGGTAAAACCATTTAAGACTTCTAAGCAATGCACAGCACTGCACCTGCCAGCTGGTGTGCTTTCATCCCTCTTGCAGGTGGGAACTCACTGCAGTGTTTGTGTTCCCTTCATGGCAGGGCAGCAACGTGTGGATGATGCACGTATTGTGCAGTGTCAGCCTGATCTGAGGCAAAGTAAAGTGCACAGATCTACAAACTGTGCTGCTTCCCCGGGGCTCTGATGGAGTTGGCAAAGACTTGTCTCTGTGCCCAGTCGGGAAGTGAGTGGGGTAGAAACTTGTACTCCCATGTCACCTTCTGTCCCTAGGAGGTATCTGCTGACATCTACTGGCTTAGGGCTGCAGAGATTTTAGGCACAAATCAGCAATAGTTTTAGCCTAAGAGATGGTATTTTGGCTAGTGATTTTGTTTCTGTGCGAAATTATTCAGTGCAGCCCCTGTGGCGTGACATCAGCCAGGCAGCACTTCTTGCATTGAGAACCTTCCACAGCTCTTTCAGCAAATCCTACTGTGAGTGCTAAGAAGAGAGGAGAACCAAGCAGCAAGGTCCATCAGCAGCTTCATCCCTGGATCAGAGATTGTTTAAAATAATCGAAAAGGATGCTCCCTGTGCTCCTGAATGCAGCACACGGGATCAGCATTCTTTGCACTTGATATGTCCTGTGAGCCTGACTGGAGCTCTGAGTGTCATCTCAGAAATCATTGCTTTTACAGTGTTTTCACTTGAATGAGTTAAAGCACCCAGGCAATCCCTTAAGAAAGGTTTTCAGAGTTGGTTCCTCAGGGTGAATGACATGAGTTGCTGGCACGGCCTTCAATCTGTAGGGAGCAGCTCTTTCATATACCTCTGTAAAGAAAGTGATGCTTAACCAGAAATGCTTGGGATTGACAGAAGTATTTGCATGTGGTCACTGCTGTGAATGCACAAAAGTTATAGCAAAGAGCGAAGAGTGGGTGTTCCCCTGTGGTCTTTGTCAGTCTCTGAGGAAGGGAATGAGGTCTGGCTGCAAAATAAACACCAAGACTATTCAGCCAATTTCACAGGGCTGCAGGTGGGGCAAGACATAAGTAGGACATTGATTATGCAGTGCTGGGCACACTCCAAGTGTCACAGATATTGTGATTGATTACCACCCATCCTGACTCTATTGCCTGCTGGAGGCATTCAGACCACAGCATCACTGTGGTGATAGTAGGGGTATCTGATTGGTCGTTTTTACATAGAAAAGCATCCTGAATATTCACTGGATTTTGATTCTAAATGGAGCCTTCCACTTATCCTCTAAATAAAAGTACTTAGCTGCCCTTCAGCTGCTAAATGCATTAGCACGTAGTCTTGAAATATGCAGCACCACAGATTTAAAGATGAAAATGTTTTTTTTCACTCTGGGTTTCCCTATGCCTTAAGAAGGTGATGCTAATTTGCACAGACCTTATGTGTGTAACCTTATGAGTATAACCACTGGGTGAAATGCTGAAATCCTTACGGTTCATCACTATATTGGCCTTAATAAGCCACATGAAAGGCTATTCATTTAAGAGTTGTACCTTCCAATTCAGAATATTTTATGGTTCTGAAACTGAATATTTCAGTATCCCCCTATATGAAAATTAAGCTGGATAGTTGTTTCTGGTTTTTTACAGATGTTGTTATGAAACAGTGTTTTATTTTGTTTCTTTGTTGTATAGGAACTCATGGAATTGCACTTGAAGAATCTAGAAGAGAGAAAAGAGCAAGAATCGGGTAACAAAAGGAGCATAGAGCAGGCTGTAAATGATGTGAAGGTAATGTGGTTTTGTTCTCTACTGGATGGTCATTTTCCAAGAGGACACATTTTGTTTTCTCTATAGCTATTCAAAGACCCAGCCACCTACTGCTTCTCAGGAGAAGAGTGTATTCCCTGTATCCATCACAATATATTACACTATCAAAGAGAGGAAAGAGGGATAGTCTCCAAAGACCTGGTCCTCATTCTTTGATCAGCCGAACATCTCTGGAAGAGCAAGGGTGAAATTTTTGAGCAGAGGAATACTAGGAGCTGCCTATGTTATTCTGGCTTCGCTTACATACCTTGCATTGCACTGAACTGTATTACTGAATTTTCTGGATTCAGAGTTGAGTAAACACAAGAAGAGTTCTGTTGATTCTGTCTTAAGAACAGGAGTATATGCTAAGCTGCACTTCATTTACAGAGCATGAAATTACTTCTGCCCTAAAGAGCATTTCTAAGTAGCTCTGTTACAGAAATGTCAGTAAGAGCTTGAGGGGGCTTTAGAGGCGTGGTCTGATGTCACTTTGTTTCTCTTCCTACCAGCTACTCATCTCCAGCTTGCTTTAAAAGCAAAGGTTTGCTACTGAAGGACAAGGTCTGCTTCTTGTTGCGATTGGTACTCTGTTAATTCCAGCTGAAAACAGATTTTTCTACATAAATAGATATCTTGGAATCTTTCCTCAGTCTTTTTCATCAGCAGGTAGATCATGTCTGCCCTCCCTTAAGGGGTAGAAACATGTTTCTGAAGAAATGGAGAGAATCAGTAAAATTCAACCAAAACTTAGCACTGACAGCCTGAAAGAGAAGTGTCTGAAATGTTTATGGTCTGTTGATCAGAGGGAAGACATTCTTCTGCTTCATCCATAGGCACATGCTGATATGATCAAACGGCAGCTGTCAGAAAAAATTACTGAGCTTCAGTTACTTCTTCGGGAAGAAGAGAGTTTGGCAAAAAACTTCATTGATGAAAAGACTCAGCAAGCCCTGGAAGCACATGATCAGCATTTGAGGTCCTGTCAAGAACAGCTTGCAGCCCTAGAGAACTTCACACATCAAATCAGACAAATACAACAGGACAGTGATCCTATTAATTTGCTGGAGGTGGTATTGTATGGTCTCTTTCTCTCTTACCCTGACAGTCCTTGGTAAATTTCTGTAGTTATGTCTTCTACAGATCCTTCAGTATGTAAGCAGCATCTTTCTAACTGCTTTTTAATCTGCTTTGTGTTGGTGTTTTGGTGAATGAATTTGGTTCCTGATTTTTGAGCTTTTAGGTATTCCTGCTAAGGCATTGATTTCAGGTCTGTATGAAATTCATGTTAATTTTAAGCATAGAGGGAAAAGACAGATACATGTCTCTTAATCTTGAAGACAAATGCTGTATTAGTGTAATAAGAAGATATGAGAAAAGGCAGCCCTCAGGAAACCTCAGGAGGGAAGTTAAAATGTTAACTGCAAGAAATCCTAATCACAATAAGCAATAGCCATAACTTCACTGGAGGGGCCAGTCCTTTTCTTTTTGCCTACAGATAAACACCAGTTTCTCTCTCCTAATGACCTTCACCTTCCTTGGGAAGAGTGTGTTGCCATGTGCTTATGCCCTGACACAAGCCAAAAGATGCCATTTCTTTCTGGTGCATTTTTTCATTTTGGTGTCAGATTTGAGTTTCCATTGCTGTGATATGGTCCTGGCGTTCTGCTGTGTCTGCTAGAAACACATCTCCACACAGGAGCTGCTCTTTGTGGTTTTGTGGGGATTTTCTTGTGTGGAGGTTGGATTTTATTCTTCAGATTGGTTTCAAAACTTAATGGTTTGATTTTGCCGTTGCTGGGATTTCCCACGAAGGATCCTGGCCAGGCTAAACTCATTTCCATTCTGGAGGAATCTCTTTTAGCCATAGCTCTCCTTGTCTGAGGTGGCCACTGGCTCCAGTGGCAGGAGGAGGTAGTGGGCAGGCTAATGAGCTAAAAGGCAGGCTGAGCTCAGCAAAGCTTGGCTGTTATGGCCCATAGGTTTACCCAGTGATGGAGCTGTCCTTGCTCGGTGGTGTATGGGGGCTGGGAGGGTCTGTTCATGTCACAGTCTCTGCTAATTGTAGCATTTGGCTTTCTGCCCTCAGAAGTACACAGAAATTACGAAGGAAATTAAGGAATCCAGGCACCTGTTAGAAGAGTGGCATCCAGTACCTCTCTCTTTTGAGCACTTACTTAACCATTATAAACACTTCATCAGAGTTCTTCAGTCCATTCTAGAGAAACCATTGGAAGCCCGGCTTAAAGAAGGTACCTGGAGAGTGCTCTGAGTTTTGCTTTCTTCTGCTCTCTCTGCAAATAAAGTATACTTTTTAAAGTAAGAACAGGACTTTTTACCAAGTCATCTGGAGTAAAAACAGTGTTTCAGGCATGGCTACTGTTTTCTGATAGCATGGGTGTAATCCTGCTGTAGCAGTGATGATTTAGGAACGTAAGAAGTTTCTCTTCCAAGTCTGAAAATGATCTTTGGTTTGTCTGCTTCTCCCCTTCCTTCACGCCCCACCCCCCCAAGTTCCATCAGGTATTTCAATACAATTTAATGTAGTCCATCACCCCTACAGAATGTATCTATTCTCTCAGCTACTTCCAATTGTGTGTAAGTGCTCTGGCATTGGGGTACCTCTAAAATTTGAAAGCTTTTTCTAATTGATCTGCCTGGTGATCTACCTCAGTCTGAAAAAAAAATGATGATTTTTGGTACTATAGAGCTGAGCTAACATGTTCTATTTAGAAATCCTTTCGTTTTTGAGCTGTTATTTCATCCTTAAATTACCTTTGGCATGATTAAGGCAAGTTTTTCCTAACAGGACGCAGAACCACAAAGCCTAAATAACCATGGGAAAATCCTGCTGCTCTTGGAGTGAGCAGGCAACACTGGCCATCACAATTCACCCAGCTGCCTTTTAGTCCATTATCAGAGAATTGCCACAGTAGCAGGTTGCTGGGGTAAATGGTCAGACCTGATCTGAAAGGCCACTGCACTGGCAGGATGTGTGTAGGATTGCTGGAGAGCATCGTGGAGGTGCTCTGCAAGGTGCAAGCACCTGCAGCTATCTTCAGCTGCCTGTTTCATCTGATAAGGGCTACCATTTAAGGAATCAGGTGTGATTACTTGGTGGTGTGCCCAGTTCTGAATGTCTTTGGCAACACTAGTCCAGCATAGTGAGTAGCCCCTTCCCAGAAAGAGTAACATAGTTTGTCCATGAAGTTGGAAAATGATAGTTGAAAAACTGGCAGACTCCCTAACTGTCCCTTTCCATCTTTGCCCAGATGTTTTCAGTAGCCTCAATCCCACTGCAAAGAAGGAGCCTGGGACAATGCTGAAAACCATGACTCCCATCGATCGGTTGCTTTTCCTAAAACGTAAGTATGATTATACTGGAGTCCCAGAATTTCCTGGGCTGGAACAGAGCCACAGAAATCGCTAGGGTCCAACTCCTGGGCCTGCACAGGACCATGTGTCTCAGAGCATTGTCCAAGTGCTTTATGAGTTCTGTCAGGGTTGGTGCTGTGACCACTTCCCTGGGGAGCCTGGGGCCACTGGAAAGTGCCCAGAAACCCTCTAGGGAACCTCTTCCTAATATCCAACCTAAACCTTGCATGACAGAACTTCAGGCCATTTCCTTGAGTCCTGTCACTGTCACCACAGAGAAGAGATCAGTGCCTTCCTCCTCCCCTCACAAGGAAATTGCAAACTGCAATGAGGTCTCCCCTCAGTCTCCTCCAGGCAGAACAGACCAAGGGACCATCTGTATGACTTCCCCTTATCCATCACAATGAGTGACCCAGATTAGGATGGAGTCAGTGTTGGTGCCCTGCTATGATTCCCTTGGCATGCCTTTTCCAGCCCGTGTTCCTGGGACTGCAGGCTTTCTGACTGTCCCAAGACACTGCCAACTGTGGGCTCCATTGCAGGCATTTTGTAACTTGGACTTCTTCCGGGGGTTAAGAGAAATGTAGCAAGTATGTTTATGGCTTTGACTGCAGATGCAAGATCACCAACCTGGGAATATGACAGCATTCACCCGCGACTGAAATTGTCTGATGACCGTCTTGAAGTAAGCTGCAGCTGGAGGAAAATATTTTACCCCTGTAGCCCGCAGAGGTTTGATAAATTATGGCAAGTGCTAAGCAGAGACGCATTCCTTTCTGGGAGCCATTACTGGGAAGTTGACTTGCTCCATGCTGGAGCAGGATGGTGGATTGGCGCAGCCTACCCCACCATTGGCAGGAAAGGAGACTCTGAAGCCTGTCGACTGGGCTGGAATAGAGCATCCTGGTGCCTTAAGAAGTTTGATTTTGAATACTGGGCATTTCACAAGGGAGAGAGAATCCCCATCGTGATAGAAGACGATCCTGAGTGCGTAGGCATTTTTCTAGATTATGAAGCAGGAATCCTTTCATTCTACAACGTCAGCGATGGCATGGCTCATTTGCACACCTTCCGCTGCAAGTTCACAGAACCTGTTTATCCAGCTCTGAGACTCTGGGAAGGGTCCATTAGAACATGCAAACTAACGTAAGAAACAAAGCAAAATAAAGCCTATTTCATGCTTTTTCTATTAATGTCACTTCAGCAATCACCTACATTAATTCATCTCTGTTGTATCGAAGTTGTAATTTTGATGCTTTTAGAAGGCAATGGAAGTTCAGGAAAACCAACTGTGATTTTTAATGCTTTTTCTTTTTTAAATGGGGGAAGGTGATCTGGTTTTTATAAATGATGTTGATGGACCATTTAAAGTGCCAATGTACTATCGTTGTACTTTTTTCAACTTGTAACAGTAAGTTCAAGAAAACCAACTGTATTTTTAAATGTATATATATTTTTCAATGGGGAAGATGATTTGACTTATAAATGCTGTTGCTATACCACCTGAAGTGCTGTATGTAGTATTTTTCAACTTGCAAAATGGAAGAAATCAGGTTGAAAGAAACACATTACAACTCAGACTGGAACCTGGATATCGACTTTTTGAATTTTTTTTTAATGAACTCCTCATTGCGACCTGCAGAAGCTGCAGTAGTGTATGACAACAGGCCTAATTTGGTTCAAGCTTCAAGATTATATACTGCATATGGTTATAATTGACAAAGTCAGATTTGGATAATAAATGCACTAAGTGAATTAGCTCATATTTAAGTGTCATCTTGGAAAAATCAAAGACTGGCATTGACTCTTGGAAAAGTCTCTGCTGGAGCTGGAGCTTCTGTGGCCACATTTAATAGTCATTAGCTGGTCTCACACATGACAGAAACTGAACTGGACTTCTGAGTGGCCTTATTCTTCCCATTGAGTGGAAGCATGGGAAAAAGCTGTGTACAGTCCCTAACAGAGGATGCAATATCTGCAGGGCTCACAGGTGCAATAAAAACACCAGGCCAGAGGTGCATTTGTGGCTCATTTATCCTTGTGTCCAATTGCAACGTTCACATAAAACTAGGGGACACAGCTTGCAAGTTTCTGTATATGGACTGCTTCCACCAATACTTCAATTAAAAGTCCTGGAACATTCTGGAGCCTTTGCTTACAGCAGTCTCCAGGACCAGCCCAGTTAGGAGTGAAAAACCACTGCTACTTGAAACTGGTTAGGTAATGTTACAGTGTTCAAATACTAAAGGTCCTGTATCACCAGAGCTGGCAAAGGCAAGGTCTGACCGTAGGGTGAAATGCAGAAATGAGAGATTGTTTTATAAGTTAAATTTATTTGTCAAATTTGAAATAATAAAAAAAGCTTTTAACAATTTAATAATTTTTTAATGTAAGGCAAGCATATTGCATCAGTCACAGCCCACATATGGTCAAGTACATGACTCAACCTCTGCTTCCCCATTTAAAGATATGAATACAGTTTCCTCAGAATTGCACAAGGGTAAACATTTTGAAAGTAAACAGTTTATAGGTACAAAGCCACTCACCACTAAATTCAAGATACTTCACCAACTCATGACCCAAAGGTAACAAGTTCCAAGTAACCATCACTAGTAAATGATTCCACCACAGAAAAAAAGCAGACGAATTATTGCGAAGAAGTTCTGTGCTAAGCAAGCTAATTGAAGAATGAGGTTTGCAGCTGCTGCTATATGACTCCCTTCTGGTCAAAGGGAAAAGCAGCAGGTGATCGGAGTGGGATTGCATTTCTCAGTTGAAAAGTGAGAAGCTGGGATGCAAAAGAAGAGCACACAAAAGGAGTACTGACCATCATGCTGAAGCACAATGGTGTGATAAAGTCAGGCAGTCAGCCTCACGCATCTCAAACACCAGCGTTGAGAGAAAAAGCCCAACATAGAGGATTTGCTGGTTAGTACAGAAAAAAAAAAGCTGCTCAAGCTTCACCAGCATTTGACTTCCTACCTTAGAAGCAGCCCCCTAGGTCGAAACAGAGGCATCCAAATGCTCTGCAGAATCAACTTAATATTCCAGACTTCACTCAACTCACAACACATGCTTTTCACAATTTCTGAAGCATAGGTTAAGCTTATTTCCACTGATTCATCTCAGATGTGCTCTTCTTCCCTGCTCAATCTCTCTGGCTTGCCTTTTGGCGCTCCCGATCACAAGATTCTCTTGCCCCCTAAATGGGACCTTTCTAAATATCCCATATGCTTCCTTTCCTGGTACTGTCTCTTGAGAACATAGCTTTCTCAAGAAGCCCATTTTCCCACAGAATACAGATTCCTGCAACCCACTGCTTTATCATGACACTTTTAAGACTTTCATCTTAAAAAAAATCCATCCAGCTTGCATTTGTAGTTTTCTGTTCAGTATATGTAAACTTTCATTTATCTGTATTCAACTCCAACCAGAGTACTGCTGTCACAGGTGTAAGGCAAATGGCAGAAAAGAGAGGAATATCCAAAGATGCAGGGCTAGAACAGTTCAAAGTGTAGACAAAATTCTCATGATTTATTCTTAACAGAAAAGGAAAGCTGGAAAGCAGCAGACTGTGGTCTTATATTTCGCAAAATTCTAAATTAATGTAGATTAAGTGGAATGGAGAAGAAAGGATCATGGCATTTCCTAGGCACAATGCAATGCATTTTCTAATAAAATCTTTATAATTTATATCCCCTTGCTTCTGAAACTTCCTGCTAATGAGAACCTGAAAATTCTAACCTGTTTGCACTCTCATTATTACACTCCTTTCTTCTAATCTATCATGCTGCTATTCTCAAACATGTTGTGTGGTAGTACACTGAGAAATATGGAATGGAGTGCTTCGGTTTAGCACTTCACTTTTTTCACATGATTTTCCACTACTTGCTCAGTGATGGTTTCATCTTCTTCAATGCTTTTTTTAACCTTCTGGCCCACCAGATCAAAGATGGATTCTGGGGGAAATCCCTTCGGCTCTCCCACCTTCACCGTCAGCATGTCAAGTGTCAATACTGCACCTTCAGGAATTGCCACTTTTGCCACTACCGACTTTCCCAGCTACAGGGGAGGGGAAAAAAAACAATGTTTATGTTAAACACATTGCTACCTTAGTATTACAAAAAAAGATAAAAAATATTCTACAGTTATTTGAGAACAAGTTGTGTAGAACTGCCTTCTCTATTACTTATTCCAAATGAAGATTAATAAACAGTGGTTACTTTTATTGCAACCAGGCTGCCAGGAACATCCAGATGTTTTCTGAAACAGGAGAGTGGCTCACTGGAATTTTTCAAAATCACAATGGAGGGAATCTGATTAGAATGACTGGTATTTTAGCTTAGTGTAAAAGCAGCTCATTTAGAATTCTAAGAAATATTACTCCTATTACTATTGCCAAGTACCTGGCGCTGGTGAGGCCACACCCCGAGTCCTGTGTCCAGTTCTGGGCCCTGACTACAAGAAGGACACAAGTGCTGGAGTAGAAGAGCCAGAGAAGGGCCACGAGGCTGGTGGAGGGTGTGGAGCACAAGTCCTATGAGGAGTGGCTGAGGGAGCTGGGGTTGTTTAGCCTGGAGGAAAGGAGGCTCAGAGGTGACCTTCACACTCTCCACAACTGCCTGAAAGGAGGCTGTAGCCAGGTGGGGGTTGGTTTCTTCTCCCAGGCAGCAAGTGACAGAATGAGAGGAAATAGTTTCAAGCTGTGCCAGGGAAGGGTTAGACTGGATATTAGGAAAAAATTCTTCTCTAAAAGGGTTATCAAGCACTCCAACAGTCTAGAACATGGAAGCAGTTGAGTCATGATCCCCTGAGTTATTTAAAATGTGAAGACATGGCACTTAGGAACATACATTGGACTTGGCAGTGATAGGTTGGACCAAACGACCACATGCATCTTTTCCAATCTAAATGATTCCACACTGCTACTCAACTTAGTGAACCACTGGATGATAAACATAGAACTCTATCATAATCAAAACTGCCAGCATTAGGCAGTGTGAAATTTTTTAAGGGCAGAGGAAGAAACACTACTGCAATAAACAATTTGCAAGCTATTTTTCTGAATATAGAATACAGGTCTAAATTAGCTGCATGTTTACACAGACCAAAATCAAAAGTTACCTTTTCATTGCAAACCATTTCACAGGGCAAGAGTTGCTTGATTGGAGAGCCCATTGCTTTCTCCACAGTACGGATGGCTTTCACGAGCTCTGCCAGTTCATTTGGCTCCAGGGATGCTTGGTGGTCGCTTCCTTTCCATGTTTTGTCTAGAGTCACGTGGCGTTCCAGTACTTTAGCACCCATAGCAACAGCTGCCACTGAAATGGCTATGCCAGTTTCATGCCCTGAATAGCCAATGGGGATATCAGGAAAAGCTGACTGATATGCCTGGAATCACAACAGAGTTGGTCTGAATTACCAAGGTAGCAGTTTCAAAGACAAAGCAAATTTAACAATGATAACTGCAGTGGACCAATACTGTGCCGTAGTAGTTCTTTGTGCCATAGTATAAGCAGGTGGTTATGCAGAGAACACAACTTTTAAAATTCAACAAGTCACACTGCATTACCAATCACCATGTTCCAAATCTGACTAATATTATCAATACTGACAAGAAAAAGGAAGCATGTTCTCTTCTACAGCATAGGTTTCTTCTTTCCACTATTCAAGGTCTTCAAAACCTGTATCAGTGTAACAGTATCTTATTTTCATCCAAGAACCCAGCGGATTGGTTAAATTTAATTTGTATCCAAAACAGATTTCTTCAACACTGTATTTAAAATCTGAAGCAATCTTTTAATCCATGCATAGAGAAGAGACACCAAATCCTAAAGGCACTTAAATGCAGCCATGTATCATTCTATAAAAAATAATATACTGTGCGTGCATAGGTCTAAGGTAGTGCTTGAACACTGGCCAAGAAAACTTGGGAAAACTTTCTTATATTACTATTTGGTGTATCCAAGTAATATTTGAAATTGAGGAAACTATAGTAGGGTCTAATCAATTTTCTTCATTGCTCTATAATCATATGAAGCTTTTTAAACAAATTTCTGGTCTAGCTCCCTATTTAGAATTACACTCACCTCAAGCACCTTCTTAATGGTAACAGTCCGCATGATTTTTCTGAGCACTATAAACCACAGGGTTAACCCATTAACCATGTTTTCCTCTGTTGAACTGTGAATACTCCAGAAACATCCTTTATCATATTCCTCAAAGACGAGTTCTGCTAAAAAAGGACCCTGAGGACCTTTTCACTCCAGTGCTTGCATTGTGAATTCGAGGAACACGACACATCCTGCAACTTCTCAGAAGCGAATCCCAGCACACCCCAAGACCTGGAAGTGTACCTCAGTACAAGGGCAGGCCCTTCAGTGCCACCCCACCCCCAGCACGCTCTGGGTCAGCCACTGACCGATATGACACGGAGATTGACGTCCTCTGGCTGGAGCGGGTACGCGCTGGTGCACTGCAGGAAGCAGAAGTTCGGATTGATGGGCTTCACGATCTGATAAACCTGATGCATTGTGCTCATCGACTGCATCCCGCTGGAAATCACCATTGGGCGACCTAGCCATTAGAAAGCATGCACAACTTTTGTCCTGGGTCTACAAGAAAGCTGCCCAAGATTTAAGCAAATTAATTCGGCTAAACTAGAAAAGAATGCGGGATAAAACTTTTTTTTTCAAAGTTTGAGGGTGAGTTTTTTTAAAAGAAACTTCCGATTTTTTCCCAAAAATCAACTGGAGGAAAAATCTAATAACTGAGCTACTGAGAAATTGTGATGTTCACCAAGATGGCTCAAGGAAATGCTTACCTTTCTTTGCAGTCTTTTCCAAATATGGAAAATTATTTGTATCTCCTGATCCTACTTTGAAAAATGGAACATCCAGTTCATGTAGGAATTCCACAGCCATCTACAAGGAGAAGAAATCACTGTGTTTTAACACTTCACTTCAGCTGGATCAAGGGATAAAGAACCACTGTGCTTGGAAATACACAATCCTTTAACACAGCAAACCCAAAGCTTAATTAAAAAGGTCAGTATTACAGACATCTCCTCAAAAACCACTGCTCCTGAAGTAACATTTGCTACCCTCACAATATTAGTTTCTGATTTCCCTTTAGGTGGAGTATAATTATGATGCCTTTTTTCACAATTCCATTTTATTGCAGATTTTTGACTGGGATCACTGTCTCAAGGCAGTATCTCATCTCCCACAAGTCTCCCTCTGGTAACACCAGCTGTACATTCTGCTGCTCAGTACAAGTGAGCTCCACCTCAGCTTAAAGATGAACTAGCATACCACAGCATTACTGCTTTTTTCTCTCTTCTTTCAAACACTACCAGAGAGAGCAACTACCTGCAGATGGAAGTCTGCCCATTGAAGAAGAAATGTGCTACAATCACACACACAGTTTTCCTGCCACACGTCTTGCAGGTCAGAAATATTAAGCCACAGAGTGTTTAAAATTACAGGTAGTAGAACAGATTCATCACACTGAAAACTTGTATGAGCATATTAAATAAGCACCATGAAAAAAACCCCAAGAGTGCCCAAAAAGGAAAATCCAAAATGAGTTTGCTTTTAGGAGAGATACTAGACAATAATACATAAAATACACCAAAACATAGACTGTAAAACTGTTTATTTAAATGCCAATTATACGCTGTCTAAAAATATGAATTCAAGAATTATTAGAGGCTTTCCAAAAACGAGCATTACATCAGTAAGCAGCCTTTTAAAAATTAGTAATTTATTGGAAGAAAATTTAAATTCCAAATCTGTTACAGGCAAGAGGTATTTAAATCTTCCATTCACCTCTGGGGAAAATAATGAAATAGTTACCTTTGTCCTCTGCCAACCTCCCACAAACAGTTTTAATTTCTTCATCTCTTTCCTTGTTGCAGTTAAATTTACTTAGTGCCAGAGAAAGAATGCTAATGCCCATGAAGATAATCATGTCTTATTTGGTCTAATTTTTCTACAGTCATATGATGGAGATTCAATTTCTTGTACCTGCAATTATTACATCTCTCTATTCATTATTTAATATAGTTTATTCAGATGCATTGTGCATAAAGACAGTAAGTGTTCTATATTAAAACAGATCTTATCTCAGGAAATGGCAAAAAATTAAATATGACAGGTAGACTCTGTATCTAAGGCCACTCTTCATCAGGTAATTATCTCTTGAAAATGAGCAGCTCTTCTTTAAGAGATTCAAGAACCAGGAAGTAATTTCAAACTACAGAAATTACATTAAAGGGAGTGGTTCAAGGAGATCCTGCTTTGTCTCCAGTACACACTGGAACTGAATAAAGAACTTATTCATAGCCATTGTATTAATGTCACACACCACTTCAATAATTTCCTCATATAGTTAAACATACAATTTAACCTCTTTGACACAACTGGACTTCTGGAGATTATGTTAAATTTACAAAAGTTAATGTATTCTCAAAGAGTTTTTTTGTCAATTGATGTAACATTTTCCTTAGGTTCCAAACCTGTGTACTGTAGAAATGCCACCAGAAATCTTAGGGGCTGTGCAATGCAATTACTGCTCAAATAGAAGGCACAAACATGTATCTGTTCTGTTAATTAGCTGATGAAGCCACATACAAAGGAGCACAACAGAGAAAAAGAGGGATCCCAGCAGCAGAAAGTGATCTTAGCTGCTGCCTATAAAAGGTTCTCTGTTGCACTACAGCCTTTAGAAACCAGAGCTTTTAACATCAAAGAAGAAGGTGGGGCTTTTTTCCTCCCCAAAGGCACGTGGGTCTTTAAGGTCCCAGATATAGAAATCCAAGACTTCTGGGTTTATCTACTCTTTTTTTAAAGGAGTACCTGTTGTTCAGCAGGTCTTCTAGATGTGAAGACAGCAATAGAAGAAACATCACTGCACTCCTTTCACAGATCTATTCCTAAATCCTTGGCACTGAGCTATTGCCAGATACACAAAACATATTTGTCTGTCGTCAGATGAAGAGGGAGAACAAATTATAACAAGTAAGAGTAATACTGACATATCAGGAATTGTCTCTGATTGCAAGAGTGAGACACTGAATAGATTGCTTTAAAACATTAAGGAAATCACAATCTTTCCTATCCTGGATATGTCTACTTGCAGAAAGCCAGAGACATTGCTCTGCTGGCCATATACAAGAGCAGCTAGCTTACTTCTGGTAGGGTCTCTTTTAGTTTAGTTCTCTTTATTTTCTAGGCAACAAAGAAAATCTCAACAGTGTAGATCTCTCATCTATACTGAAGTTCAAGTGTTACCTGACTTTCACAGCTTATGCATTTCAACTGTATGTTGCATTTGCTAATACTGTCACTACCAACATTCTAAGGCAAGCAACATGCAACAGGTAGAAATATACAAGTCTTAAGGGAGAACAACAGCAGATGTTTCATGGAGTTGTGAGGCTGGTGACTGTTCAAGAGGCCACTGTTAAAAATCAGTAAATGATTCAGCAGTAACAGGCCGAGGTGCTGAGGCCCTCCATAAGATTAGTATAAGAAATAGGGGCATAAACACTTCTGCTGCTTAGAAACGCCACAGGGGACTAGTCAGCAACAAGGAGGGAGGAAAAAAAGAGGGAAATAACAGGGATTAGATCAAGAAAGGAATCTGGTTTAAGCACAGAAGGAAGTTCTATATGCTTGAAACCAACACACCAGACAACACTGGAGAGCAGTCTGAATGCCATCCTGATCTACTCTCAAAGCCTCAATTGTTTAGGAAGGTCAAAACAAAACCTTGTCCCTAATACTACTTACTGTATATAAGCATCTCAACACATGTGGCAAGTCTTCCAAAATATTCCATCAACCATTGTAGAGACACAGGTGAACTGGTAAATTACTGTAGGTCTCTCAGTCAGAAATTGACTGTCCACATATTCTTTTTATACAAGAACTATCACACCAAAGTAATGCCCAACAGACACAACAGCCAGACTCCCCTTGTCATTCCAGTATGGCTTACATACCTCATCCATGCCAGAAGCTGTGAAGAAAATGCCAATCTCCTCTGCATACTTCTTTAGCTCTCTGTATTGGTCATGACTGAACTCCAAATGGCGCTTGTGCTCCCCATAGGTCTTGCCCCAGGAGTGCTTAGAGGTGTAGGGCCTTTCTAATGCTTTCTTGTTGAATTTGTACTCCAGTTCACTCTTCTGGAACTTAGCACAGTCTGCCCCGCAGTCCTGCAAAACAAGTTGGTGCACACTGAGTGGAAGTGCAAGTGAAACTGCACTCATCCTAACTCTGAATGCAAGGAGTGAGTAACTGATGTGCTCATCTGCTGTGGAGTTTTCACGTTATCATCACAGCAATCACAGGAATGGGAAATGAACACAGTGACTGTAGACCTACACACACATAAACTCTTTTATTTCAAAGTCCTGACACACTTGGTAGAACAGCAGCTGAGAGAAGTCACATTAAACCCACAACACTACTTAGCTATGCATGCTGCTTATTCGAAGAGTTGACTTCTGTGGTGTTTTTCCCAGATTAGCTGTCACTGGAAATTTTACATTAAAAAAGGACACGGGATTCTGTGGAACAAGGAGTATGACTCTGAAAGTGATAGAATCATCAAAGCTGGAAGACACTTTTAAGATCATCCATCCAACTATCCACCCAGCATCACTGGCTATCTCTAGATCATATCACTAGCACCAGACACCTCTTGAACACCTCCAGGAATTTGAAGTTACACAGTGAAGACACATCCTCATTAGAGAAATCTCCACTTACCCCCCTATCAAATGGATATAAATTTGAAAGCAGCCCGGCTGTCTTACTGGATGACACAATCTTTATTACAATAAAGTCCTGATGCCAATCAAGTAAAACTGGAGGTTCATTAGAGACGTATCAGCAGCTGCCTGATACTTCCAAAATTCCCCGTGAGCTCGTGCCCCATCTGAGGGGCTGCAGCCAAGACACAAGGTCACAAAAGAATGAATTAGGTGGAAAAGACCTTTGAGACCATGGAGTCCTTGAGGTGACTGAACACCACCTTGTCAAACAGACCATGGCACGAAGTGCCACGTCCAGTCTTTCCTTGAACACCTCCAGGGACAGCGACTCCACCGCTTCCCGGGGCAGCCCATTCCGATGGCTGTGAAGCAATTCTTGCTGATGTCCAGCCGCAGCCTCGCCTGGCACAGCGAGAGGCCATGCCCTGTCGCCCTGTCACTAGCTGTCTCGGAGGAGGGGCCGACCCCCACCTGGCCAGAGCAGCTGCAGACAGCGGTAAGGTCACCCCTGAGCCTCCTGCTCTCCAGGCTGAGCCAGCCCAGCTCCCTCAGCCGCTCCTCACAGGGCAACCGCTCCAGACCCTTCATCGGAGTCAAACGCAAGGGTCTCTCTGCAAACAATGTGTGTTTGGAACAAACCCTCTCGCTCCCCCGCCTCCCCCCGCGCGCACCTTGGCCATACGGATCATGCGCTTGGCGATGTCCAGGTCGCCCTGGTGGTTCTGCCCGATCTCGGCGATGATGAAGCAGGGCTGGTCGCCACCGATGCGCCGCCCGGGGCACAGCTCGAATTCCCGAGCCATGGTGAGATGGCGCCAGCCCCACGACCCGCCCGCGACTGCGCCGCCGCTCGCGGCCCCGCCGCGCCTCCTCCCAGCTCCAGCCAATCAGCGCCGCCGCTCCCGGCCCCGCCGCACCGCCTCCAAGCCGCAGCCAATCGGCGCCGGCGCTCCCAGCCCGGCCACGCCTTCTCTCAGCCGCAGCCAATCAGCGCCGCCGCTGGGCGCGGACTCCCTCCCCCAGGCCACCGCCGGCCGGCAGGGGGCGCCGCGGCACCGCGCCCTGAGGGCTTGGCGTCCTGCGCCGCCGCTGCGGCGGGTTCCCGAGAAACCCGCACTCAGCTGGGGGCTCCAGCCAAGAGACCCTGAAACGCTTCCAGGGATGGTGACTCCGCCACCTCCCGGGAAAACGCTTTCCAACGCCTAAACACCCTGACAGTGACACATTTTATTTCTGATATCTAGTCTGAATCTCCCCTACCTCAAGGCCGTCTCACTGCAGGCACGGCAGGAGGGACCGACCCCCACCACACTACATTCTCCTTTCAGGAGTTGGAGAGATTTGGTTCAGACAAAACTCTCCATGATACATAGAAATAAATGATAAAATGTGAAACAATGGCTAAGCCGACTTCTGAGATTATTTTACTCCAAAATCCTTCTCTGACTGACATGCAGATACATTTGTGACATTCTGGGCCTATCTGTGAGGATTCTGATGGAACAGAAAATCAGTAATTTCAATTGTTACAATATTATGATACGTCTGGTGTGTGTTTGTTTATTTGATCTGGTTTATTTTGTTTTGGTGAGGGATATGAAGCTGAGTTGACAGACAATGACAAGGCTTCATTGACACACAATGTTAATACCACAGTTACAGTACAGTAATTATTTTTGCTGTATTGACTGTTCCCCAAGGAGAACTGCATCCTTCTGCAGACTGCAGTGACTGATTGAACGCAGCCAGCAGACTCCAAGCTGTGTAGCACGACATCAGAGACAGCCTAAAAAATTGCCTCAATTTCAAATCAGAAATGGCCTTGAGTGATATACTGCAGTATGCCAGTGGCTCTCAAAAGAGATGCTTTTACGAAGGATTGAATTTTGTAAATTATAGTCGAGAACACTGTATAAACATAATTTTTGTGTGTGTGTGACTAAGAATTTGCAGACTGTATAAAATGTTTGTTTCCATATAAAACCAGCTAGTTCTTTGGAAATAGTTCAGTTGCCTGAGGCTGTCTCACAGACAAGAAAGTTTCCTGACAACAGAACTCACACTAAGCATTTCTGGTCAATTACATTGACTACTGTTACAGGTGGATACAAATGCAGGTATAGCTTTTTAAGGGTCCTGAACAACTGTTACAGAAAGAGATCTGAGCAAAATACAGTCCCTATAACAAAGGTTTCATTTATGCAATGAGTAATACATATTTAATGTTTTTATGAAAATTGTCCAGAGAAAAAGTAGAAGGTTGAAACTATACTGCCTATCTATTATACCCCATATGGGCTGTAGTGGTGTAATTTCAGGAAGTTCATGGAGTTGAAAGCCATACTGTACTCGGTTGACCTTTAGGATACTAAAAATTAACTAACAATTTACAAAACCCAGCATGCAATATTGGCTATGCAAAACAATTTGCGAGTGTAACCTTAATACTCATGCATATAAACACTGAGAATAATTATAATGACATTTTCCCCAAAAGCTCACTGATTGAAAAGGCAGTTCATTAAGCATTTCTTAATTGTAGTATTTGAAGCAAGCTTCTAATTTGCTACGTCTCACTGAATTTTAGTTTACACATTACTATGCCACCTACCCCATGAGACATTTCTCCAACAAAACTACATGGCTTGAGGCCAAAAGCCCAGGTTATTCTTGTAGTTCCTCAGGTGCTCTAGGTTCTTCCTGCACAAACATTTACCACCAGCGCCACAGAACAGACACACCCTTCTTTCCCAGGGCAAGTTCCTTGTTCAATCATCAGGTAAAGCAGCAGGAAAAGAATGCCTCCAGAACACAAGCTATTAACTTCTGGAATAATTTTGCAATGATAGATTAACATTTTGCATATTATAGCTTAAGAATGACAGAAGATTGAGCCCCTGTTCTTTTAATTATTCAGTATTAAAGCAGTAGAATTGAAGGTAAGATGATATGCAGTGATATGTATCTATATCTATCTATCTATATCTATATATCTATATCTATATCTATATCTATCTATATCTATATCGATAGATACATATATATATCTATATATATATATTTCTAATGTAAAGCTCAAATGTAAGAAACAAATAATAATAGTGCAGAATCTGTGAACTATTCCAACCCACACATTTTTACACTCCCTAACACTTCCTAATGAAGATCTGGCCACAGAAATTCCAACACAGTATTCTGTGAAACTCTGTGTTCCTGTGTAATGTCTAAAACTCTAGTTCTGTTGCAGGTTTGTCTTTTATTTCAGTGGGCAAGCCAACTCATACTGAGGATTTAATGGATGTGGACAATAATGAGAAGCATACCTTGAACACAGTAGAATGCTTCCAGCTGGAAGGGATCAACCATGATTGTTTAGTGCAAGAGCTTGACCATTTCAGGGCGGGTCGATGTGCTGGTTGTCACAGTGATAGTTACCACTATAGGCAAAATTGAATTTATGTGCAGTAATTCTTTATCCAGGAATAACAGAACTTGAGACAACAAGTGCATGTAGTTTATGCACTCAGACACAGACTCCTATACACACTAGAACTTGACTGGCGTGATAAAAGACATTTGAAGAGCCTTGTTCCTTGAAACAGATGATGTGCTATCAGCTTTGATATAGTTTTAGGGAAGAAAATTCCATGGTGATCCAGTGATGACAACCAGCAGCAATTCTTTTCAAATATCAGTATTTAGTACATTTCAAAATTGCTTGAGTTTGTCATTGAATTTTAATTCTCTGGTCTCCTTTCCTTGATATACGCTTCAGTTCTGGGCGTGTTAACTTTCCATGACCACATAATTTATTTGTCTTATTCATAAACAGTGCATAAACTACATGCATTTGTTGTTTGATTGCTTCCTTGTCCTCCCTGTTACATCTAAAGCAGTGTTCTCAGCACTTAAGATTGTAATTCTTCAAGAACCAGAAGCTGACTGGGAGTGAGATGTTTATAGTCCTGTGGCTTCTATTTTTAGCCTGTGCTCATGTTTTTAAGGTCTCTGATATTATCCCACACTTAAACTCTACATCATAACGAAAGAGACCTGGTACCCAACTTCAGTTTGCACTTGAATAAATTCACTCAAACTAATAACAAACCTAACAGCCTTGTTCTTGTTCTTGTGGTCTTTCAATGCTAACATTAGTTTTCTTACTAGCAATGACAGTATAATTTTTTATTGGGCCATCGAGACAACAGTGATCAGCAGTACATCTCCTTGTGGTGACAGCCAGGACTTGATTTCTGCAGATTTTATTTTAGCCCAGCAATCTTGTGGAGTTTGAGTAACTGTTTAAACAACTTCCACAGAAAGAAGTGAGAGATGGAGATTGCATACAATATTTGGGGGAGGGGGTGTGGCTGGGATGAGACAACTCTTACTGAGAAACGGTGATTAAGGGTTACAGAGGCAGGAAGCGATTCAGAAGGAAAAGGTATAAGGAGAAACTAGGGAAGAGTGACAGAATGAAGTGGTACTGGCTGATACTGGCCAGTGGATTGCTGAGAATGCTATGAAGCCCAAAAATCTGAGGAGCATAGGAAGCTGGACTGAAAGCTGGGCAACAGGGGAACTTGAAAGATACTGGTTTCATGAGAAATGCTGCTGGAAATAGCAGCTGAGGGGACTGAGTCATGAAACACAAAGAGCCTTTCCCTAGTGCTATGAGTAATGCGAGTCAAATGGGGCTATAAATAAGGGGTCTGCATGAGAAGAAGGCAGATGATGTTAAACATCATCTTTTTTTCCTCTAAAAATCACAATTGAAGAACTGTGACACATTCAAAATTGTTAAAGATTTAGAATTTAGCTAGAGGCCTCCCATTAGTATATTTTCTCTTCCTTCAGCACAAAGTTATTTCCTGAACTGTAGGAACAGAGATCTCTATGTTCCAATCCTGTGTGTATCACTAGGGTGCACTGGCTTGCAATTTTTGACTTGACAACGCACAGGATCAGGGCTATGACAAAAAGCCACATCTGTTTAGGGGTGTGCAACCCTCAAATGATAGCGGCTGCTAGTTTTAAGATTTTTCAGTCATCATTCTTGCCTCTTTCAGCATGCTTAGTGAACAGACAGTAAATCACCCCCCTCAAGTGCTATCTTGCCCCAGACTGTACCAGATATAGTGGAGGTGACTGTCCTACTCTGTATATCTTGTGTTTTACAAGACAGCAGGGAGCTTTAGGGAAGAGAAAGCTAGTCCCTAAATCAACCAGTTCTGATTCACTGTTTTTTGCCACCAAATTGCTGGATGATACTGCTCTAATCACTAAAATAAACCTTTCACATTTAATTGTCAAACTGAATTCTTATAGCTGGCTTACTCAAGGTGTTATTGTTTAGTTTACAGATCCATTGAATTCTTGCAGCTACAAATCAGTATGAGAAATGTGCTAACCTAACACAATACCTATATAAAATGTCTGGTCTTTGGCATCTTTGAATTGGCATTTGGAATAAATAGACACCATCCACTCTAATCTGGTTGTACTTCAGTTCTACTCCAAGGAAGCAGAGGAGGGAGGAAAGTACACTCTGTAAATTGAGGGCAGAGAGGGAGGAGACTAATACTCTCACTTTTCTGAGGGGTGTGTAAATGTAAATTATTACTTTAAGAAACCTCCAGGCGATTGTAAAAGGCAGAAGGGAGAGCCATAGGACAGAAATAATACATCTGTTGTCAGTGGAACAGTTGAAAAGTGTGTGATGCAGAAACCCGTGACACACAAAACACTGAGAATAAACAGAATGTTTGTTTGTCAGCTTAGCTCAGGGTTGTCAATCCTGCCTCAGTGGGACTGTAGGAGTGCCAGTCTACATCTCAGCCTCCCGGCCTGCCTGGCTGACATTGCTCATCATTGACCTGCTCCCCACTACAGTCTGTAGGCTGAGGTCAGAGCCAAACCCATGCCCAGCCGGTTTGTACATGCTAGTCACAAGCTCCCGCTGCAAGAGGCACATCTTGCATCTGGACCAGTTTCCTCCAGCAGATCAGAGTCTAGGTGTGCTGTTGCAAGGAAATACATCTCTAACACTTGCAAGCATTAGAGAGAAAACTGAGCCCTGACTGGAAAAATAAGCATTCGCATAGGTGCTACTGCCTTGATTACCCAGGAAAAAAAGTCAAGTTAATGTATTTTGTGATAAGGCAGCTGAGTGGGTGCTTTCTATGTGTTCAGAATATAGATTACTTTGACACTTTTTCCACCTTTGACAGGGGAAAGTGGTGCAATACCTCACCTTCTGTATGGAATCCAGTCATAAACCTGTTGCTGGTTTAGGAGGGAAATGAGAAAATCTTGGCAGATTCAAGAACTTCAAAAGAGCTTCAAAAGCTCTTGACTACCCAGATTTCCACATAGTCAAACTATCTTTCAAAGTTCTTCTAAAAGTGGCAATTAACTAAAAAGGCAAAAACAAAAATCAGTGTCAATAAAGAATTACTTTCCCCTTCTACCAGAGCCTTCTTAACTCAACTTCCTTTCTTTGCAACTGTCTGCAGTAAATTGTGATTTCTGCAGTATATGCTTCAACAGTCTCTCTATTGAAGTGATTGCCATTTATTTCAGGTTCAATTAAACTTAAAAAAAAAAAAGATCACACTATAAAAGCAGCTTAGAGCAGAAATAGAATTAAAGTGTTACTTTTATTTATACTTCTTTTCATGAGTTGTTTCTATGCAGTCAGATTCTTCTCAACGTTTTGCGACCTGTGTTGGGTTTGGGCAAGTTGAAATACTCATTCTGCACCTCATGGAATGCTTTTGTATCTGTAAATCAAATCCAGAAAAGACCACTGCTTCATTGTTTCTAAGGAAGCCAGCAGGACTGTAATACATTAAAGAAGTGGTAGATTATTTGCTAATATTTAAATTAGTTTTACTACCTTAGGAGTTGCAGAGGTTCCACATTCGGAAGTGATTCTAAAATACTAAGACAATTTATGTGCCATGAAGTAGCCTTGGGAATCGAAACTGTAGAACACAGATGTAATACAGATTGTCCAGAAAACTTGATTGAAAACTAATTTGCTGAATGCATTTTCAAATATATTACCAAAGAAAAATATTTAACTGAATACTTCTGATGGTGTTGGGGGAATTTACAATTTCTGCTGTAAATTAAATAGGCCACTTCAATTATGTCAGAGAAGATGACGGTGAGATTATAAGACAGAAAGATGCTTATTACCTACACAGTTGCAATCAGTTTGATCAGTTTGATTGGAAGTTATAATCTGTGGAAAACTAATTTTTCTCTCTGAAGAAAAATTCTGTCAGGCAGGCTGACAAGTCTTCCTTTGGATGTAAGAACCTCACATGCAGCACATTCTACAACAACAAGAAACTGTCAAGTCAAACATACATGCCATTGCTTTGTGGAATCAGAGATTCTGTTTAATCTTTCTCTAGTGAGGAATTCCAAATGTTTTTCTGTGAACTTGTTCTTGAAGATATGAGTGATAATTGCCCCAGGCTTAAGGAACCCTCCCAGCTGTCATTTCAAAGATGATTGAGTAGCTCACAATGACATCAATCATCTTCCTTGTTGGCATGGATACCAGACAAAAGTAGATTAAGCAAATTTAATAAGGCAGAAATTTGAGGCTTGTTGCAGGCTTCAGCAGTTCTACATGGTAACGTTTCTTTTTTTTGTTTTGGTAATAAGCCTTTATCCTGCAAAGGGTCTTGCAAATGACCTGGCTTGCAAATGTGTTCCAGAAATATCTGAAAATAGGTAACTTTTTCTTCTATCCCTACACAGGGCTTTTTCTTGCTGATAAGGAATGAGTTTTGTACCATTAACTAAAAGGGACCCTTCAAGCTTGTTCTCCCATATTATTTCATACACGTCTTAGAGCACCACAAAATGTTGACTTCACTATCTTTATGGAAATGAAACATGCTATAAGAGCTTTTTCTGTTCATTTCCTCTGACTTCTTTTAGCAAAGCAGGTGCTCTAAGAAAACAAATAATAAGGCATCAAAAACCTAGTTCTAGTTTTTCTTGTGTTTCTGAGGAAGTAATGATTTTATAGGAGGACACTACTACTGTTTCAATTATCACAAAGACACTTATCTCTACACTGGATCTGTGTGCAGTTGAATCAAACACTTCACCTTAGATTATGAGTAAATTTGGAGCACCTTATTAGGTCTGTTGCAATAAAACAATCCTAAACCTCAAGAATCTCAAGGGTCTGCAAACAGAGGAATAGGCTGAACCAGAGAAATTGCCTGGAGCAAAGAAACTTTCCTTGGATGGAGAAGGACCCATTTAAGGAGCACATAAACAAATAGGCTTTACATACTCTTTACATACTCCACCAATGAAAAAACTGACTGATGTCTTTGGGAGTTCACCCTTGATAGTCTTTGAAAGGCCATGGCAATTAGGAATGTTTCTCAAGACTGGAAGAGAGCAAGTATCACACCTATCTTCCAGAAAGTCGAAAAAGAACAATAGTAGAGCAACAGGCCAACCAGCTTCAGGTAAGCCCCTGGGAAGATGATGGAACAACTAATCCTGGATACCATTTCCAAAAAGTCATCAGAAGTTGCCACCATTCACTTACAGAGGGAAAGTCATGCTTAACCAACTTGATGACCTTCCACAGTGCTGCATGAATGGAAAGCAGTGAGACATTGTTTATCTTTGCTGTAATAGGGTTTTAATGCTGCATTTCACAACATTCTACAAGACAAACTGACAAAGTATGGGACAAATAAATGAATAGTGAGGTGAATTGAAAATTATCTGAACGATCAGGTCCAGAGGTTGTGATATGTGGCACAAAATCAAGCTGGAAGCAAGTTCACTAGCATTATACTTCAGGGGCCAGTACTACTGAGGTTCTTCATTAACGACCCGGATGGTGGAGCAGAGTGCTGCTACAACAAATTCACATATTATACAAAACCAGGAGGAGTGACTGCTACATTAGAGGGTTGTGCTGCCACTGAGAAGGACCTTGGTAGGCTGGAAAATTGGGCAGAGGGGAATCTCACAGACCTCCACAAAGGGAAATGCAAAGTCTTACACTGAGATAATTCCAGCCATTAGTACATTCTGGGGGCTGGAGAATAGCTTGACAAAGAAGGGCCTTGGGGTCTCTGGGAGCAAGAAGCTTATCATCTACCAGCAATATGCCCTCACAATGAAAAATGTGAAAGCATGTGAAAGAAAGTGATCCTTCCTCTGCATTCAGCAGATCTGGAATGCTGAATCCAGTTTTGTGCCCAGAGAACAAGAAAGACATGGACATACTGGAGTGAATCCAGGGCAAGACAACAAAGATTATTAAAGGACTGAAGTACTTTTGTGTTAAGGAGAAGTCCACTCTATCCATACAAAATGTTGGCAAGGCTTTACCTTCATGGTATTTCTTACTCTATAATTCATATAATTTCAAGTATCTTGACCCTGTATTTGTAAACCTGGCTCTTTATACTATTCTTGTCATATTACTTACTACTGTTCTGCTCTGACAGTCTAACTCTCCAATCTGTCCACCTTTGTGCAGCTTTCTCCTTCCCTTGGGTAGGGAACAATGTCTATTCTCTGCTTACTCAGATTCTGTTTGAATACCATGCACAGCTCTGATGATTAGATACAGCTGTTGGAGCAACAAAAAAGCAGCATAGCACAACATGTTTATTAGTTGTAGGTATGTTCCTTGTTTTACTGACTACTGGGTCTTCTTGAAAGGCAGCTGCGCTTCTTATCTTGGGATGTTGGTATTTAACAGTATGGACACTGCCAGCAGCGTCTCTTCATTCCTCCACCTAATCAAATTCTCATGGCAGCAAATCAGCTTGATAAACTGAAAGCAGTGTGTCTTGCTGTGGTACTGGATGGAGGCCTTGTAGCAGAAGACGTGTTTGTCTATAGACCTGTGAAGTAAGGGTGGGCCACTTCAAACACTTGCCTAGCAGGTGACTTGATGCACCCAAGGAGTCTCATGAAAAACCTGCCTTTCTTCTGAGGATGAGAACTACATACGTTTAAAGACTGGCTTCTTTCGCATGTTGTAGTAATAAACATGTCTCCAGTTTGATTGTCTGAATAGAGAATTGCTCTTTGGCCTTCTGAGGTAGTCAGAGTGGGCAGATGGCTTATTTAAGCTGCCACTGTCAATATGAGTTATAGACCCTGGCTTGGCTTTAAATCCTTCCCCATCAAACAAGGTGAACAGCTGCAGTATGAATCTGCAGTGCAGATGAGCTTGACCTGAATGGCAGTGACATGTACGAATGTTTTCTTTGTGGGCTTTAGTCTTCATAAACCCTTTTAGTAGAACTGCTAATTGTAACTGTAAGCACCCAAGTCAGTGGATGGGCAGTGACCTTTACAAATCTGCTTTGAGGGAGCTTACAGATTGATGTGAAGTGATGTGCAGGGTAGCTGTTGTGCAGCAGACTGATAATGGTAGCTTTATGTGCCTCTCAAACCAGCTCCTTTTAGCCCATTGTACTTTGCAAAGGAATGGCAATCTGACCCCAAGTAGTCACCATCTTTCTGATACAGCTGATAGGTGAAAAGCTGGAAGGTTTTTCTAACTTCTGTCTACAGCTTGAAAGTTTGTTTTTTTTCTCTAGAAACATCTGTTCTACTAATTATTTAATTTCTTATATCAAAAACATTATGAAAGAGTCAGAGAAATTCCACTACATGTTGTAATGACTTTCTTAATGTCAGAAGTGCAGAGTTGTGAATCCATGTTTTCCTAAATGCTCAGAAACATATTTTTAAACTACTTCTAAACCAATCTCAGTACACATAGAAACTGGAATTAAATGTCATAGTCTTTCAAAACTGAAGAGAAACAGAACAATCCTGACACTCCTTTGCAGTCTGTTTGCCTTTTCATATCTCCATGAGGTTTTATTTGTCTAATATTTCCGTAATAAACTCTTCTCCCCAGTGTGACATACCAACAAACCACTATGGATGAATAACAAAGGGCAAACTACTCTTATGTTTTGTACTTCTCTCTAAGGAGTAACACCTGCCTTTAGAAAAGGAAGTATCTTGACTTCTTTTACAGGGTAAGAAAGCAGAAAATTAATAATAGCTTTGTCAGTGCAAGAACACTTAATAGTGCATCTGAATTATAGATAACATAAAAATTTTTGAATTCATCATCAAAACAGATCTAATGGCTCACTGTATTTTTCTTTGCATCTAAAGCAATAACATTCAATCACTCATTCTGAACACAGAAAATAATTTTCTTGGGCCATTTGAAAAATTGCAATTCTGCTTATACTTCATATTCCTTAATCCCTATTCTGCAATTTTTAGACAAGCAAGTAATGGGATTTGCTTTTCATTTTAAATCACAATGTCCTACTTGTGTTTGTGCCATCAGAAATCTCTCAGAGGGCTAAGAGGCAGTGTTAAAGCAAAAGAGGAAATAGCTAGATAGTCATCCAAAATCTACTAGTCATAGTTAAAGGGAAGCAGTACAGTATCACTTTTATTTACATATAAGGAAAGAAGAGTGATGAAAATGAGCCTGGGAGTATATTTTTAGAAGAACTTGTGGAACAAAGTCAGCAAGTTTCTGTGAGAGCATGGCATACACTTTATGATAGTATTTCATTTTTATTGTCTCCTATTGTGAATTATGGGCCTGCTTACTGCTGTTGTTTTTAAGTCTTTAGCTTTTCCATGGCAGCTGTAGATCATTTAAAATAAATAACCTTACTGTGTTTCTATGAGAGACAAAATTCAGGAATGTCTAGCCTCCTGCCATACCAGATTCTGGGTTTTCATAGGAGAAACTAGACACATATTTTATTTGACTAAATGAGGTGAAACTCTGTCATACTACAGGAGTTTACTTGTGCTTTTTTCTCTAGCAAATGATATTAACTCAGCATGTGGTCTATCTCACCCATTAAATTCACATGGGAAACAAGTGTCTTTCAGAGTTAAATTTTTCTCTGAATTTGGCCTCCTTCTGAAATATGTCTGAACTCTTGTTTGGGACTATAATAAAAGCCTGGATGGCATTACCTCTAATATTTCATGAAATGTACACATAGATTTATAAGCAATATGTAAGTGGAATTAAACAAGTACCTCTTGCAGCAACTGCATCAGCTTGAGGGCTGCCGGCATAATTTTCTCCTTTCTTACACCAATATTTTCCTCTCCCCTCTCTGCTGTGCCAATAAACTACATACATGACCAGCAGGACAAATGAGGTGATTGTCCCCCTCTGCTCAAACCTGGAGGACCACACACAGCTCCAATTTCCTCAGCACAAGAAAGACACAGAACTGTTGGAGCAAGTCCAGAGGAGGCCACGATGTTGGTGAGAGGACTGGAGCACCTCCCCTACAAAGACAGAGTGAGGAAGTTGGGTCTGTTCATCCCGGAAAAGATTGTGCAACCTTCCCAGTATCTGAGGGGTACTACAGGGAAACCGGAGAGGGAGTCGATGTCAGGAATTGTAGTGACAGGGCAAGGGTAATGGGTACAAACAGAGGTAATGGGTACAAAAGAGGGAAGTTTAGTTAGATATTAGGAAGAAATTCTTTAGTCTTCTGGTGGGGAGACACTGGAACAGGTTGCCCAGGGAGGTTGTGGGTGTCCAACCCTGTCAGTGTTGAAGGAGAGGTTGTACAAGGCCTGGAACAATCTGCTCTAGTGGAAGGTGTGCCTGCCCAAGGCAGCAGGGATTGGGACTAGATGATGTTTTAGTCCATTCTAATCCCTTAACATTCTACAGCTGTATGATTCTATCTGTGTTATGAGCCAGATACAGGAACTGATCAAAGTAACTGTCAAAAAATTGTATCAGAAATGACTGCCCTTCCAATGAACATTTTGTTAACACACGGTCAACGGAACACATGCTTCCCAAACTCACACTGGTTGGACTGGTTACACATTAATGTGTGTAAATATCAAAAGACAGGGGTGTCGGTGTCAAGAACATGGAGCCAGGCTCCAGGACAGCCACCAGGACATGAAACAACTGGCAAAAACTGAAGCACAGTAAATTCCACTTGAATATGATAATGAGCTTTACTGTGTGGGTGGCTGAGCATTGGAACAGATTGATCAGAGAGGGTGTGAAGTCTCCCTCACTGGAGATATTCAAGAACCATATAGACATAATCCTGTGCCAAGTGATCTGGGATGACCCTGCTTAAGCAGGAGGTCGAACCAGATGACCCGCTGTGGTCCCTACCAACCTGACACTTTCTGTGTGTCTGTGACTGAAGCTTCCCTGTGTCAGACGGAAGACTGTCGAAATCACGAGAGAAAGATGTTTGACAGAATCGATGTTTTGGACGTAATCTGCGGGCTCGAATTTGTCTCCAAGCTGCCGACGGACTCGTGTCCTGTCGCAGCGGAGCACCTGCGCTTCGGCAGCCTGGCAGAAGCGACCCCGGTCCCGCCGCAGCCGGAGGGAGCGGATCCCAAAGGAGCGGATCCGGACGGAGCGGAGCCGAATGGATCGGATCCCAATGGAGCGGAGCCCCGCGGATCGGAGCCCCATGGAGCGGATCCCGACGGAGCGGAGCCGAATGGATCGGATCCCAATGGAGCGGAGCCCCATGGAGCGGATCCCGACGGAGCGGACCCCGCGGATCGCAGCCCGCCGGTGCCGCCCGGCTCCTCCGGGCACCGGGGCCGCGCCCCGCCCCGTCCCGCCCGCCCGCTGCTCTCTGGGCACTGATTGGCTCGGGTTCCGCAGACCCCGCCACGACCGCTCGCTGATTGGGCGGAGCCGGCGGTGCTCGGCGCTCATTGGCGCAGGCGGGGCGCCCCCGCCCCTTCCGCGCTGCCGCCCGGCGTAGGCGCGGTGCGGAGCCGCAGCCGCTGCCCGCCTTCGCCCATGGCCGACATGGACCTCTTCGGTGCCCAGCAGCCGGCGCCGGCCGGGAACGGGACGCCCGACGGTGGCGAGGAGGATCCCGCCGCCGCTTTCCTGGCGCAGCAGGAGAACGAGATCGCGGGCATCGAGAACGACGAGGGCTACGGCATCCTGGAGAACGGCGAGGTGCCCGAGGCGCTGCAGCGTCCCGAGGGCCTGGGCGCGGGTACGCGCTGCGGGGGCGGCGGGTGGGCTGCGGGTGAGGATCCCGCTCTCCTTGGGCTCGGGGCGGTGCCGGCGGGACCCTCGCCCGGCGGGACCCTCGCCCGGCGGGACCCTCGCCCGGCGCCCGGCCCGGGGTGGTCCCGGGCGGGTCGGGGCCGTGCCGGTCGCTGTGCCTCAAGGCGAGCTACCTCCCTGCTCCCTCGGCTGCAGTTTGTATGCCCTGAAGACGCCTGCGGCGCGCCCGTGTCCTGATGCGAGCGGTGCTGATCTCGTCTAATCCAGCAGCCTGCCTGAAGGAAGGCTTCTCAAAGCTGGATAAATCCGCCAGTTGGGTTTCTGTCTTCAGCGGGGGTGATCTTAGTCTGAAAGCGTAAGAGCAATTAAGCTAATGTTTAATTTTAACAAACCTTTAGCCTTTGTTCCTTGGTAACCTTTGTACTGAAGTGTAGCAAACCCGACACTGCAGAACCCGCATTTGGAGAAGGGTGGGAACTGTGTGTTAAGAAGTATAGGTTAGTGTGTTTCCAGTTAGTCTAATGGTCTCCACAGCAGCCCTAAATAAACACTTCTCCTTATGAAAGACTTTAACTGAAGCCTCAGTGGAAAGGGGTTGATGTTGCAACACTCTCAGAAGACTTTGCTTCTCCTTGTCACCAGGGCCAAAGGCAGGCGCATATTTGCTCACATACGACATCCCTTTGTCACTGCAGTAGGATGCCATTCTCCTTCAGACTAAGTTGAATAACTGCTCCCCAGTTTATTGTCAGAACATCTTTAGAATTAAGTCTTCATTTTGCAACCTGATATCAGAAATTACTGATGTATCTTATGAATGAGGGGGCAGGTTTGTAGTATCTCTGTGAATAAAGCTCATTGAGATAAACTGGGTAATGGAGACCTTCCAGTGCTTATTTAGTGATAGCACTGCCTTTAACATCAGCTCACTCATAAGGTCTAAAACATATGGATTACATACTCCTGAAAAAAAGGTGTTTACTGGGGATTATCTTGTTCCAGCACAAGAACTTGAGTACAATACTTATCAGAACACCATCCTGTTTTGGTATCATACATAATTTGTCTTCCGTATTCTATGTATAGTGCAGAAACAGACACAATGGACACTTCCCTTCCTACTTTCAGAAGCCTTAGGCAAACATCATGCCTTATGTGGGCTTTATGTTCCAAACAGTTGATTTGTTCAATGCTTCTAGGTTGGTTTGATATTTAAAAGCAGTTCTTAAACTGCCTTTCAAGTGCTTTTTCTTAAGTCACGGAAGTTGACTTGTCATGAAGTGCAAAAGGGTTATTGGAGAACTTTAGAAAAAAGTTAATAAAATAATAAATATAATAATAAGGTCTAAGGATGTGGGAAGTCTAGGCAGGATCTGTATGTAATCTTGTTTTCTTTTAAGTCCTGGGATTGCATTTATGCTCTGGCCTTTTAAAGAGGCGTGGGGGACAAAGCTTGTGGACTTTTGGAGGTCCTTTTTCTTAACAGAACATTGATCTCTGTTGGCTGTCAGTGCCTATACTCTCTCCCTCCATGTTAAAAAGTACAGACTTCAGCTGTGCAAAATGTACTGGTGCAGGCATGGTGACAAATGATCTAATGACTTCTGTTGCCATTTGCGTTAGACATTTCTTATCATCTGATCAGTACCTTAATAAATATTAGACTATTGTAGTCTCAGGCATATTAGCCCATTAAACTCTTCTGTAATTGAATAGGTAAATGCAAATGTCTTCTTGAAACAGTGCAAGTTCTTATGTAAATCCTTAAGCATCGTGACCACGGATTTGTGGATTTACTTTTTTTAACTGTAACCTTTTTTGAACTCCTTATTTACAGGTCTGTTGGATAAGTTCTTTCTAAATACTGGGCCAAAAGTACTAACTTGGGCAGCTCTCAACTGAAGTTTGAGGATCTTAAATTCAGATATAGTGACAAGCAGTCATCAGCTTCTTGAAATACACTTTTAAGAATCATAGTGTCTCATCAGCAAGCAGTCTTTCAGTTTCAGTCTCTTGGTAAATGACTAGACAAATACATGGACAGAAGTGAGCTTAATGAATTGAAGCTGTCGATATTGGGAATTCTGTTCATTGCTGTAGTGATGGATACTGGATGAGTATGGGAGGAATGGCAGAATGTTGCCAGGTTTGTGTGTCTCACACAGCATAATTTCATATTGATCAGGGTTGGAATACTGATCCAGGCCTGATCCAGTAGGCCATTCATTATGTAAATAGCTATGCCATTCAAGCCTCCCTGAGCATGCAAAAACCTAATCTTATTTCCCTTGGAAGGTGAAGCATAATCCCTGCTCCAGAAAGCAGGGAGTATACAATGCTGTTGCCTAGGTATTATTAATGTGATGTCTTATGATATTTCTTTCTCAGTGATTCAGTGAATCAATGTCCATGTATTTGCAGTGAGATTCTGACAGTAGTATGTCTTGAGGTTGTATCAGTTTGCTTGCTATGTTCTCTGAGCAAGAGAGAGAGAGTTCAAGGGGAAATGTATGGTTTCTAGATAGCCAATACAAAAGCTTCATGGCAGTTTCTCAAATAGCTTCTTATGGAAATTTCCTTCGAAGACAAGCAGTTATATATGTTAACAATCATGAAAATACACAAGTTTAATGTAGGCTGACTAGTCCCAAACATTGCTTTCACATTTTCATGCTCTGTAAGTTTCACATGAACTTGGCTGAATCATGTTTCTCTATCTTCGAAAGTCATTCATGAGCCTCTAGCAATTAAGAAAATTAATTGTGTCTGGTGGTTTGTCTAGGTTTAATTTAGCAGCCTTTCAGGAACTGAGAGTAAATTTGCTTCAAAATTGTTTAGGAAAGAATTGATTCCTCCTGTCTCAGGAGTTAGCAGCACAGACAGAAAGAATTCTTGTGTGTGATTGTTGATTTTTTTCTTAATTGTTTGAACAGCCATTTATCTGGGTTTTGCTATGCAATCAGCATCTGAGGCTTCAGAGCCCTATAAGACAGCACTGAGAAAGGAATGATAAAGGGATGGTATCTCTCTAGCTTGTGTTAGTGATGCTGCATTATTATGAAGTTAGAACAGAAAAATCTGGGGTTTTTTTGTTTTGAAGAGAATACTAGTAGAAATTTACAGAAAGTGGAAATTACAGAAGCTGTTACATTGGAAAATAACAGAAGCTCTTATGGCACAGTATTACTGCAGATGTGTTTTAGTTCTAGCCTGTTGATTATACTGAAGATGAGGGAACTAATGGGTTTTGATAGGACAGCAGATTAGAACTAAAACACTGTAAAGAAGCACTCTTCCTGAGCTGCTTGCCTTTATTTTGCACACAGGCACAAGAATGAGTTACAGCTAGAAAAATTATTTCTTCTCCAGGTTCTTGCATAACTGTGTAAACAAAAGTTTTTTAAGATTCTTCTTTCTTATCATCTTATGTGGAAGAGAGAGAGGTAAAAGGAAAGCATGACTCCCTAAAAGAAAAGCGATGGGAAATGAGGCCTCGAGTGGTGAAGTTACTTAACCTTACGTCAGAATATATTAAACTTTATGTTCTTCTGTTGCTTTAACTAGAGCTGCTAGCTCACTGAAAGTAGCAGTACTTAGAGTACTTGTTGTTTAAAAGAGATGCTGAAGGTAGCTCATAAAAATACTTCTGTTTTTAAAGAGTATAATAAAAATGTTTCAATGGACTGCAAAGCCCTGCCTCTGATGTCTTGGACAACAGTTCTCTTTTGCATTGAGAGTAAGACTTCAGAGAGGCTGGTGAACAAGGCTAAGCTAACTTCCTTTTAGACCAAGTGGTATTGAGTGGTAATAATGCCAGCAGTAGCCTTCAGAATAGTTGATCATGATTGTCATAAACCTCTGAGGCCATATATTGACTTCTAGGATGAAGTGACCAAATGGTTTTTGTATTTATCTTCAAACTACCCAGCCTTTTCTTTTGTAAGCAGTAGTAAATATGGAGGGCATTGATGCTAGCTTTCTATTTTTGGCGAGCTTGGGTGTTGTATCTCCTGTGAATGCAAGGCAACTGATAAGACTTATCCTCTTCAGACTCTTCCAGACTCTAAAAGGTATCTGTGTTGCTGTATGAAAATTTATTATTACCATATTGTCAGCATATGTTGCAGAACTGTAAATGTTTGGGTATGTTCATTGCAACAGTGCCCTTAAAAAGAAGAGTTTACCCCGAGTTGAAAAGCAAACAACAAAGAATGTGGATCATTACTAACTGAGATGGTTCTAAATATGTCAGTTTTAACTTCAGGAGATACAATAGTGCGATAGAATTGGATGGACTCTGAAGCCAGTTTCATTGTTCATGACTGCTGAAAATGTTATGATGGCACTGCTAATATTTAGGTTTTTTCTGTGGAAAGCTTATAGCATGATTCTGTGAACAGAAGAATCTGATACACAACTAGTGTTAATGACTGATATAAAGGCTGAGAAACAGATAGTTTTTCTATACTTCATACTTAATTATGCAAGCACAAAGACTGCAGAGCTGGAATGAAGAAATGTTTGACTATTGGTCTTGTTCCAGTTAGCACACTTGTATTGGCATATGACAGTATGCTGGTGCAGTTCTGTTTCCTCTTCTGCTTGTGATATGCTCAGTCAGCATGCTGACTCTGCAGCTTAATTGCAAGTTCTAGGGAGCTCAGAGCAGATGGGAAATTTGTTCTAATATTGCTAATGCCTCTGACCTGGGTGCCCTCTGGGAGCACTTAGTTCAGTGTCTGTCAGTGGTGTTTCTGTGCAGAACAAAAATGGCCCTCAAACAAACCTATGTGTTTCATCCCAGGCACAGCCTTAAGCAATGATGTTGTTGCTTTTACCTGAGCAGACTACCAGCCTGAGTAGTGAAGACCATCATGAATGTTTTTTGGTGTGACAAGAAAACTTAAACAAATTATCACTATTCTTGGAAGCATCCTCAAGATTTATGAGCCCTCTCGCCCAGCTGGTGATTTTGTCTTTGTAAAGGCCTCCTGTACCTTGCAGAGAAGTAGGACTCTGACAAAGTAGCAACCATCTCTCAGTTATGGGAGTCTAGTTATAAAATATCAGTTTCTCATAATTGAAAAACTATTTTTTCTTAATTTGAATGTTCCTCTGCAAAAGTTAATAACTATGTTCTGGGGGCTAGTATCCTCCAACTTAACTGCCATGCTTGAACTGATGAGTTTACTGTCCTCTACATAACACAGCTAATGACTGTTCTTCAGGGCTCAGAGATAAAAACACTTGCCTAGTTCCCTGATGAAGGAGAATGAAGAACTTCCTGTGTGCCATTTGCCATTTGAAACTGGTGCATACGTAGCCACAAACAAGAGGATACAGCAGCAAAACTTGCTTAGTTTTAGGTCAATCAGCTGTCTATTTTTAAGAAGGTGGTGCAGAGTAACTTGATCTTTCTGCTTGCTGTTTGGTACAATCACTTCTTTCACTGAGAGGTGTATTGTGGTGGAAACACTCCTGTGTGATAGATTTATCCATGGTGGCATGAGTAACATGACTGCTTGGTATAGCACGCAGACAGATGTTATGTGGCGCTGCTCCACAGAGATGCCCAGCTGAGATTTAGCAGTTATTGAAAGTCTTGGTGTATTTTGTATAGTCCAGAGATTTAAATAGTTTCAAAAACTTAAAATTTTGGCTTACAACTGGCACATGTTTCCTATGGCTGTGTTTTAAAATATGAAATTTTAGGGTTCTGTGGCAAAGATTTGTACCTGAGCCTGTTCCTGAGGCTCTGTTGCCACTGTCACTTCAGAGATAATAATGCTGCAGCTGAAGTAGGAAGCTATCAAGCATGTCATCACTGATAGTAACAGAAAGGTGACTTTGCTGGGAATGTTAGCTATATCTTTTGAGCTAATTAGGAGGTAACAACACCTCCTAATAGGATAGGATAAGAATTACCAACTGTTGACTGCAGAATTGTTAATATTCCAGGTAGACACTAAAAACGTGGTAGTGTTAACTTCAGACCAGTTGTATAGTAGTCAGCTTCTATGAGAGGGAGGACAAGGTGGGAGTAGCTTTAGAGTGCAATCTGTAGCAGCCTCTCAGCAGTGTCAGCTCTGCTGTTTATGTTGTTAGAAGCAAGAGCTTATGATGCAGAAATAATCTTGTATTTCTGGTTTTGCAGAATGGTGGCTCATTTGGTTTTTCATGCCTGTTGAGAAAAGTGCAGGGAGAAGGAAGTGTCCCTGCAGGGTATCAAGTAACATTCACAACTCCCATATAACATACTCTAGTAAAGCTTTCCATACAAGTTACAGAAATCAGTAAATCTGGCTGTTCTATCTTTTCTCAAATGACTAAACAAGTCACCTCTTTACAGATGCCGTTGATGGAGTGGTTAACGGGGATGTCTATCAGGTAAGACAGAAGTATTCTGTACTTAGAATGTGCTGTTCTACTCTGACAACTTTACCTTAATGTAGATTAATACTTCCTATTTCTTGTCTTTAAAGTAATTTTGTCTCATATCTGAGGATGGTCTTCTATTCTGGTAGCTGTCAGTGTTCTTGATTATGCCCATCCTCTGAACTTAGAGGCAACTTAAAGCAGCGGTGCATTTTGAAATGTGGCTTAACGGTACATGAACACTGTAAAGCAGAGTGATAGGCTCTGGTATGACTTTACACTGACTTTCTCTGTCTGCTAAACTGGAAGTGTGCTCTAATTACCTGGTTTAAAGCAGAGTTTTCAGATTTGCTTGCTTTTTTAAACTAATTCATGCGTACTGGTTGTCTTTTCAAGATGGTCTTACAAGGAACAGAGTGGAAACACTATACATTTCTTAGTGATGTGAAGTTGCAAGAAATTAAGCTTATGGCTAAAAAGCTCAATCACAGTAGGAAACCATGTTAGACAGCCATGGTAATGACAAAAGAGGAGATACCTCCTTTATTGGTGTCAGGGAGGAATGAGGAATGCTAAGGCAATCACTTGGCTGTGACTGAATTTCACACCAGTGTGTCCAAGGCATGGTCATTGCCTGGTGTCACAGTTGGCTCATTAGCCCTGATTAAATGAATGCTTGGGAAGGAAGCAACATATGAGCGATGTACTTCTCAGAGTTTTAGGTGAATTCTGAGCTTTGTGGAGACACAAAGAGCTTTCACTGCTGCTGACATTCTTATATCCTCAGCATTACTGTGAGATTTATGGGATAGCTTGTATTTTACAGGCCCTTTGTGCTTCCTTGTACAACAGAAGGTAGATTGCCCTCTTTAGATACCTTGCTTTTGAGTTTGGAATTCTAAGAGACCAATTGCTTTGCTTGACAGAGCTTCCTCTAAATGAGAAAGAAGAGACTGAATGGGCTATGCATAACTTATGTTTTAGCTGCCTGTAACTAGCTGGCCCTGCAGCTGGCCAGTTTATTTTGCTTAGGATTAAATGTGAAGCCTGGTGGTGTTGCACCATCCTAGTGTCTTCATATTTGTGTTATTCCTTCATTGAGGGCTACAGGAGGTCCAGAGAGGGACAAGGCACAGTCAAATGTGAGGTCAGCTGCAATCGACCTGGTACTCTTAGGAATGGTATCTCTTAACTCTGTTAGGGGTAGGATGAAGCAATAACAGTTGGTAAACTTAGAGTATCTTCTGTAGCAAATACCACAATATTCATTAGCTTTGTAAGTCTGGGTTTTAATTAATTCAAGTCTTTGAGATGTTCCATTGTGAAAAGGTTGCTGGTACTCTCGCTGTTCTGATGGTTTAATATTGAAATGCCTCTTGTCTTACAAGCTTCATGCAGCAATACAGATTTGGTAATGTGGTATGCAAATGTCTCTTGAAGTAGATAAATAAGCTGCAATGAATGTTTTATACTCTTGTGCACAAATCCATAACGAAAATTTAGTTCCACAGCAAATATTTAAGGTGAGATAAACTCAGAGAAGATCTGGCCTACAAGTGCATAGTGAGGTGCTGGGCATTGTCTTCTGTGTTCTGCAGCCTTAGTGCTCTGACACTAAGTGTTTGTGGCACTTGTATTTCCAGTTGTCTTGAATTTTTGTTTGATTCCTGATTTCTGGAGGAAGTCCTGTGCTAATTTTCTTCAGTTCCACTGCAATTTGTAGCAATATGTTTTAGTGGTGGGAATATGTTATAACATCAAATGAATGTATTATTGGTTCAGTTCAAGTTGAGTCTAATTTTATATAGCTGGCAGGCAGTTATCTGAAATATTCACTTGTTATGAATAAATAACTTCACTATTCCTTTCCTCTAAGGAGAGTAATGGTCCCACACACTGCTATGCTGCCATCTCCCAAGCAGATAGACTGCAATCAGAACCAGAAAGTATTCGTAAGTGGAGAGAGGAGCAAAAGGAGCGCCTGGAGCAACTTGGTAAGCATGGTATTTGTTGAGTAACTTAATGTCAGCTTCTCTCAGGCTGAGAGAGTTGGGGTTGTTCCACCTGGAGAAAAGAAGGCTCTGAGATGACTTTAGAGCAACCTCCAGTACCTGAAGGGGGCCTAAAGAAGAACTGGAGAGGGAATTTTTACAAGGGTGTGTAGTTTACAAGGGGTAATAGCTTCAAACAGAAAGAGGGTAGGTTTGGATTAGCCTTTAGGAAAAAATTCTTTATGCTGAGCGTGGTAAGGCACTGACACGAGATGGTGTGGATGCCCCATCCCAGGCTGAATGGGGCTTTGAGCAGTCTGGTCTAATGGAAGATGTCCCTGCCCATGGCAGAGGAGGTGGAACAAAGTGATGTTTAAGGCCTCTTCCAGCTCAAGCCATTCTATGATTCTTAAGCAGTAGAATTCTGAACCATGGCACTGCCTCTTCGGAGTCTCGACATGCTTCCAGGGGCAAGCCTGGGTGAGTTTTCTAGTAAGCAGACTTAATACTGGTGTGGGAGTCAGCAACAAGTGGCTCTCTGAACCTCTACTTACAGATGAGCTGACAGAAAATGAACAGCCTTTTTAATCTAAAAAGATGATAATGAATACAGCAGGCATTAGTAGTTTATTTCAAGGGATAAAGATTACTCATTTTGTAATTGCTGAGGCCATCTGTTGTCACATGGATCTTAATCTAATAACTAAATTAAGAAAGTAATGGATTGTTAACTAAACTAAATGTAGCTGTCAAATGCAGTGGTACCTACCCATGGACAGTGTCTAAGAGACTACAAACTGGTGGGCTTCTCACTTACATGGTGGAGGACCCTTTGCTTGAAATTGTTAGGACAGAACCTTCTGTAAAATGTAATTCTGGGTAGAGCTGACCTTTTTGCTCCTCTTTTGGGCTAGTTACAGCTGATGAGGTGGTCCTGAACTGTAGGCTATGTGTAAAAGTATGTGGAGTGCCAGATTCCTTCACTTTGTCTAAGCATAGAGGCTTTACTAAACTTTTTTCTAGCACTGACATAGTAAGGAGACTGTTTCTGGTTTGAGCAGTTTGCAGACAACAGATTTACTGAATCTGAACTACTCTGCAAAATGCCTATTCTAAACTGAAGTGGATTCTCCCAGTTATACAGCACAGGAATTCTGTTTAGCTAATGCTTTGAATGTTTGTAGTATTTAGAGTTCTCATAGCCTAAATCAGGATATCTCCTAACTCTTACCTCTGTTGAAGCAGCTATCTGCACTAGAGTGCAACCTGAACCATCATTGAAATGTTTGCAAGATGCATTTGGATACAAACATGACTGACAAAGCAATTCTTAAATCTTTAGATGCAAACTCACGAAAACAGGAAGCAGAATGGAAAGAAAAAGCAATAAAAGAGTTGGAAGAGTGGTATGCAAGGCAAGATGAAAAGCTTGAGAAAACAAAAGCCAGTAACAGGTAAAGTTTTGAAAGAATTATGGTTCCAATTATGAAAATAATTCTTGTATGTCTTAAGGCAATAGTCCTTCAGATCATTAAAGTAAACGCTTCTAACCACCTATCCTTTTAAGTTTTCTTAAATAGTATAGATTTAATATCCAGGAAGCATTAAGATGATGATCAAGTATTCCTAAAGATTCCTTAGGACATAAAGCTTGAACATGTCCAGAAAATATTTTATCCACTTGCTGTCATGCTCCCAGCTGCACAGGCCTTCAGTGTCTGCAATTGCCTACTCTGAGATTAGCATTCTTACTTGCTTATTTTAGAACATATAGAAGTGGCATTCTAGTTAATCTTTGCTACAGGTCATTTCATTAAATATCTTAAAACCTTTTGCTGCTCTTTTTGGAAGGAGTTCAGAAATAACATGACTCAGTTCTACTAGTGAAAAACTAAATGCTGACTGTGTCTGTAGTGGTTTGAATTGTCTAATTATGGGTCCTGTGGCAGAAAGTGATGACTTGGTTGCTGGAATAGTAAGCTCTTACACTTTCTTAGAAGTTCCCTCTGGAATTGTGACTTCAAGCTGCATGAAGGTAAATGTGATAGAATTGGCTTAATGCCTCTTAAATCTCTACATCATTCTGTCCAGGTAATCATCAAGATTGCTTTATGTTTTGGAAAGTCACAGGGTTCAAGATGAACTGCTGTTTTCTTAATTTTGTTGGTTTTTTTTTTTTTAAATACCACTTTTCTTATCAAAATGGCCATCAGGTTTGTCTTTATTAAGTAAAGTCCTAGGTAGACTACTCTTCTTTGTAAAGGAAGAAAGGAGGCCTACACTGCCTTCAAAATTATGTATTTGCCACTGCAATTCACTGAGGCATTCACTAACTTTTGGTTGGGCCAAGAAAGGGAAACCGGATCACTACTGTTGTAGTTGGTGGCCAGAGCTCATGATACCTCATAGCTTTATTATGGCCAGGATATGGAGACTGGAGCAGAGCTCATAAACAAATGTTGCACAGAAGTGTTTGGCATTCTCATCACCCTGATGAGATCTCTCGCCTGGTGGTGGTTTCTATCCTCTGGGAGTAGTCTAATGCTAACATCGGGGCTCCTCTAGTCCTCCGCTAGCTGGTTCGAACTGCTAGGATGTAGCAGGATTTCTGTGTTGCCCCTCTGACCAGTGGCTTAATTGATACATTCCATGTGGTGACTGCTTTCCTGTTACAGTAAGTCTAGGCGATGCAAGGTTAGCGTGCTTTTAAAAACTGCTTCCAGCTGTGTTCCGTACTTCTCATCCTTATCTCTTTTCTCCTGCCTGCTTGCCTGCCTGTTGGACTACTTGCTACCTAGGGTGGCAGATGAAGCTTTCTACAAACAACCCTTCGCTGACGTGATTGGTTATGTGTATGTTGCTTAACTACTAATTCTGTTTGCTAGTCTACGATAATAAGCAGGATCAGAAACAGTGCTGAATGTCTGAGGGTGCCTTCCGAATGTTTACTTATTGGACTGCTTCTGGTCTGCAGCATTAAGTGCAGTTCTGCTGTGTGCACTGCACAAAGCCTAGCACTTTCAGATTAAGTCATGTAGTGTACATACCACTGGAATTTTGGTAATGACTTCAGTAGTCTTTAGACCTAAGGGTTTACAGCTGTTTCCAGGCCAGTGAACATTGCTTAGCAAGACGCTTTGCTGGGGGTGTGGGCTAGTGCCTGCAGTTTCACATGGGTGCTGTATTTAGTCCTTCCACAGAGAAGCAATATTTAACTCTATAATAGACAGTGACCACCTGTTTTGCCTACATATCAGAAAAATTTTCGGGCACTGCTGGTACATAGAGTCACAAGCCAAGGAAGGTAGAAAGGAATTGCCTGACATAAATCAGTATAGAAAGTGTGTGTGTATACAGAAGTAGGAAGCTGTTAGAGAACAGATGGAAAAGAAGGTGGTATTGGAAAATCAGTGTAAACTGCTGGGAAGATATTTAGGAGCAGTGTAGATGTTTTACCAGCCTAATAGGTCAGTGAAAACACAGCTGTGACTTTCAAGCCCCAGTGAGTTTCTGAGGGGTAGAAGGATTGCAATGTTCATTGGCTTGTTCATGTATTTTAATTTCTTCCCTTAATTTGTAGACTTGAAAGATGGACATGTCACAGACTCTAAGGTGACACCTTTAGAAGGTGTACTGGTGAGCCGTGTTGTGGCTTTGAGTGCATTAATATTGAAGGTTTGGTGTGAAATTCACAGCTAACTATAGGTGGATGTAAACCAAGACTTGTGAAATGATGGATTTACAGGTGGTCTTTAACTTTTCTGAAATCTCCTGGAGTTGGTTTTGTTAGATTTTTTCAATAAAATCCTTATTTTCATATGTCCAATGCAAATGTGCAGTGTAAGTGCTGCAAAATAAAACTGGCTGCCTGTTTCCTGAATGTAGGCTAAGCTACTAATGCATGTTCAGCCAGCTAATCATCTGCATTAAACTCATTCTCATTTTCTATATCTGACTTAAACTTTCTCTCCTTGTTTCTTTTCTTCTCTTCACCTTTAAGCACAAACATAAATCATCCTTGCTACAGCCTAGAACAGTTAAGTAAAAAAATCTTCACTGCCCCCTAAAAGTGTCATGTCACATAAAGTAGCAGTGTTGTAGTGATCCTTGTCTTCAGTGGTGTCTGTAACCTTATCATCCTTGTGAATAGTGCTGAACCCTCATGGGAGAGTCATTTTCACTGCTTTCTCTGTACTGCTTGTTGGAGTAGATGGATTTGGTTTGATCTCTCGATGCTTACTGCTTCTGCACTCAGGCAGCTACCAGGGCCCCACAGTTCATGTAAACTAGATGCTGGAATCTTATCCCTGCATTGAAGCAATGCTATTGGCAGCATAGAAAAGCCAAAATAATACAGCTGTGAAGCCACTAGCACTATCCAGTACATAATGTACAAAGCCTCCTTAGAGTCTCCTTAGGGTGAGAGCAGGGGAAATACATTTGTTCTATGATGTAACCTCAAACAAGTCATCTCCTCTGCCAAGATATGCTGCAGTCTATTGCATTCACAAGCATGGGATTCATGACTTAAATTCCTTATGATTCATGCTGCTTCACTACAGCATTGGGAATCATCAGCAGATAGTTTTATGATGGCCTGTAGGCCTTGGGGCTGATTTAAATCCTCAAATGGAATTTGTTTAAGACATGCTTGCAGGCAGTTGTAAATTTCCAGTTGGCAAATGTCCAGTATAAGCCATCAAGTGGCAGAGGCTTAACTAGTTAAGACCTGGGCATTTCTCCATAAATAAAACGCCTACATAGAAGTACCTTACTTCTTGGAAGCTTGTGTGGCGACTCCTTAGGCCAAGACTCAATAACTATTCTTAAAACCAAACACCTGTATTCCAACATTTTACACAATCCTCTGCAATCCTCTGCACTGCTTGTGCATAGCATACTACTGCAATCTACTTTCATCTCCAGGATTGGGGCAGTGGGAGCTTACGTGCCCATAATGTCCACAAGCAGCTGTCAGGTCACATTTCTTATGAAACATGCTGAAAGAAACTGCATCCTGTAAGAGGGAAGGAGTGCCTTATATGCTGGGCATTAACACAAGGTGCATTGCATTGCTTTTAGGGCAGCTGAAGAAGCCTTTGTGAACGAAGCAGAAGAAGTTTTTCCGGGCACTGAGTGGGAACGTGTGGCTCAGCTCTGTGACTTTAATCCCAAGTCTAGTAAGCAGGCAAAAGATGTGTCCCGCATGCGTTCAGTCCTCATTTCACTCAAGCAGGCTCCGCTGGTTCGCTGAAGCAAGCTCGATGGAAACAGTACAAATGCAATATCTTAACCTTACTCAGAGAAGTTATGTTTGATTAATTGTTTCAATGTGTTTTTATGGACCACATCATGATGTATCTAGAGCTGATCATTGTTTGATTGCATGTTCTTCCTGATGTTTCCTTTCTGTGTCTGAAATGGGAGGACCTCCAAATCTGTAGTCTCTGTGCTGTTGTGCACTGAGGTGCCACTTCCCACATTACTGATAATAAAGATTTATTAAACAGCAAAATATGTTGACTTTGGATAAATTGAGAATGTCTTCTGCTTCCTTTTTAACAGTGTGTTTGAATTAAGTGTGGGTAAACATTTCTCTTGATTGCTAATGATTTCACCTTGGTGGTGAATGTCGAGCCAGCTGTACTTCTGGTCTCTGCAAGTCTGTCCTGCTTGTTTCTTTAAGCTTTCTTAAAGCTCTTGAGAGCTTTAGTTTAAAAACTTCTCCCCTATCCAATTTACCACAGTAGACAGCAGCTCAAGAAAACTAAAACAGCAGGCTTGTTAAGGTGCTTATCTTGCTTCCAGTGGGACTGAGGACACTGCCTTCTGCAGGTAGGTATTTCTGTATAGTTTTCTGCTGTCACTCTGGCTGCCTACCTGAAGCTGAACACATAGGAGAGAGCACTGAGCAGTTAAAACCTTTGGTATTCTACTGCTCGTTTTCAATGCTGTCTTCATATGCAAAGATCTGTGTTTTAGAGGCTGTTTGGATGTTTTTTAACTGTGTCCTTGTCCTCACTGACCTTTGCAGACAATTCCTCCCACTAGGGTAGTGAACTGGTGAGATGAAGAGAAGGAAGACTTGCTCTTACTGCTGCTTGTCTCGAGGTTGAAACTCTGCCTTCGAAGGTGGTGGAATCTGAAGCAAACTCATCTAGAAAAATCTCTATTCTGCTTCCTTGGCTCACCCAGCAGTCACAGGAGTTGTATTCTAGCCTTGCTCTGTTAAACCTTACCTTAGTTGTCTATCTTCTAAAACTAATCTGTTCAATTTCCTACATTATTTCACCATGTTTATCAAAGACATAGTAGCTTAACTACTATGTAGCATAATTACTCTTATGTACAAGCTGGAAGGTTGGCCCAGGCAGCTTGAAAAGGGTTGCAGATGCAGACTGCTGTTTATCAAGGCTCAGACTGCTACTGCACAGCAGCTGTCTCACTGGCACCTTGTCCCTTTGGTGGGTAAGGTAGTGAATAAATGGTTTCCAGTTGGGCTGCAGTAGTCAGACTGTACCTTACTGCTGTCTCTAATGACTAGAGCTACTCTCATGTTTGCAAGGGTATTCACACACTGCTGATGGGTGGTGACGAGAATGATGGATTACAGGTCTGAAAGCTTGGTTCTATGGAAGCTTAAGGCAAGATGTCTTCTGAACTGCACAGGGGTATGGCAGGTGAGTCCACAGGACTGAAGCACCTGGAGCAAGGCTACAGAATACTGATACTCATTGCTAGCCTTGACTAGTTATGCATTCAGCTTGACTGAAAATTTCCTTTTTGCTGCACACTCAAAAGCTCTGAAAAGAAAGATGTTCAAAATGAGCTGATAATTTAATAAAGAAAAGTCCACTACATTAAATATATAGTCTTTGAAGTGCTAAGAAGAATTTAGGAGAATTTGAAAGAACAGGTTGAGGGCTTCCTGCTTATTGAATTATGGTAAGCATTGATCACCACATTTTCCTATCTTACAGAGTATTTTATCTGGCTGTGGATGTGGCTTGGAGCTGCAATTCAAGAAAATGGGAAAAGGCTTGAAATCAAGGCTAAAGCAATGTTACAGAAGTTAAAGGAGTATTTTATATGCTGGGTTTGTAGAGTGTAAGAATGTGTTTGTGTTTGCATGTTTTTAACGTATTTCATCCTGCTGGAACACTTAAAATGCAGCTCTGTGTGTTCTGGATTACCTCTGCTAACTCTGGTGCAGACATTTTGCAGATTACTTCTTCTGCCTTAATTTTACACTCAAGTATACTAGTTCACTGTCTCCTTTATCAGTGCTGTCACAAATCATAGACTGGCTGTGGCTGGAAGGGACCTCTAGAGTGGTTCAACTCCTCTGCTTAAGCAGAATCACATCGAGCCTGTTGCTCATGACCATATCCAGACAGCCTCTGAAGTTCTACAAGAACTCAAATTCCACTGCCTCTCTGGGCAACTTCTGCCAGTGCTTGGATACCTGTACAGTAAAGAAGTCTTTCAGATGGAGTCTCCTATGTTTCATTCTGTGCTCAGTGTCTCCTGTCAAGGCATGAATGAAAAGAGCCTGGCTCTCATCTTCTTTGCACTCTTGCTTCAGGTATTTATATATATTGATAAGATTCCTGTAAGCCTTCTTGTTTCAAAGTTGAACATTTCCAGCTCTCAGCCCTTCCTCACAGGAGAAATGCTGTAGTTGCTTTGTAATCTTTGTGGCTCTTTGTTGAGCTCTCTCTGGTGTGCTTATGTCTCGTGTACTGGGGAGCTCAGAACCAAACGCAACACTCCAGGAGTCAGGAGATTTTCTGTGTCTGAGAATTATTTTAGATACTTAGACCTTGTGACAGAGCAAAAGAATTTTCAGGTTTATTCGGGTAAATCAATTCCCTTATCTGTGTTTCTAAATATTGATTTGTTTACTTCAGAGGTCAGCATTTGTCACTTTGTAGCTTCATGTGATAGTGTTGTACTACCTCTGGCCTGTTGTGTGTGCCCAATCCTGTTTACTGGCTTTAACTTCCCACTATTGCTGCTTGTCTCCCTAGCATTAGTCAGTGGAATCTGGAAAAAACCCTGGACACTTCAGACAATCCCAGCTGCATGTGTGTGATCTCATGCAGTATTGAGAGAGAAGCTGTGGACCCTTGCTGAATACATCCTGGTATAAAACCTGCTTTGTTTAGCTTCTGATCAGGTGGCAGCCAGCAGCCAGGCAGTCTGCAATTACAATGAGCATTTGTAAAGAACAAGGGGGATGGAGAGGTCATGGGTTCATTGGAAAGCAGGGAGCCTGGAAACAACAGCACTGTGCATTCATCCTCTTAGCCTGTGGAACATGGTTAAGTTTTAAGCAGCCATAAAACAACACGGTGTGGCTTATCTGTTTCTTGCTGATTTTTTTTTTTCCAGAGCAACCACTTAATAGGGAAACATACAGATTATTGGCTTGTATTTCAGAATGGACAACACGGGTGTCTATAGTCTTTGCCAAGAGGATTCCTTCAGCAGTACTTGTCATGCTGGCAAGCATGTTCCTCTGCAGAACCATGTGCTGTGGCAGTGGTTCTAATCAAAATATAATTGTCTGGAATGGTCCAAAGGGTGTACAGCCCAGGTGTTTTATACTTACTAATGCCTATTACGTCTCCATGGCAGTTGAAAGGGGCACGGTGATCAGATTTCACCAAATTCAGGTATAAATTGTCTGACCTTACTCTGTGTTGTGTTTTCCTAATACAAAATTGCCATAGCCTCCATTGGTAGTATGTGCAAGTTTTTGACAGTTTTGTTACAATTAACTGGAGGAAGGATAGCTTCAAGACTACTGCTTCAAGACCACCAGAAAACCAATGAATTTGATATTTTCAATCATCTGGGTCGCAGATTGAAGATTCAAAATACTGAATAACTAAATTTGATGGTCAGGAGACCAAAAAGAAATTCTAAACTTTGATTCTGTATGGATTAGCTACGTGGTTTGCAAAACATCAGCAATGATCTGTAAAAAGATAGCTATCAAAACTCAGCTGGTCTCCTCGTGATCCCAAGTCCTGATTCTTTAGGATTCTGTGGTAACACAGAACTGTTGTGGACAAAGCAGTCTTTTTCCACCAGCTGTGGGAAGCAATGAGGTGAAGGAACTTGTATAGGTCTTATACTGGTTACATTAATTAAAAGTTACAGAACTAAGAATTCCCGTTTTAGTTCACTTTCCAACCTTTTGGCACTCTGCTGCTGCCACTTGCTTATGTAATGCTGATTATAAACATCCAAGTTCATGAGGGGACTTGTGCCCAAGCTGTTGATGTCACATGCAGTTCTGCTTGGAGGGCTGGAGGGTGGCATTCTTGCAAGGCTTCTGCAGTTAGGATACCACATGCACCTACCACAGACGCTGCAAAACCAACCAACACTCAACAGGCAATATGAGCAGATGCTGCCAGTGCAGGTGATGAGAATTCCCTGCTCCCTTAGGCTCTGAAATACTGATAACAGTTGGGGAAAGAGATTTTGTTTCTGCATGTTTTTCCCAATATTGGTTATAGAAGTTGGTTTGCCCTCACTGAGTCCATGATCTTCATGGTATGGGCTACTCTAAAGGACACCAGGCCAGCATCAAGTAAGCACATTACTGCAGATATTCTGTGAACATCTGTTTGCCCCTTCTGGGACTGGATACAACTGGGGGCTAATGTCCATAAAATCTCTGGTCCAAAGTAACTTCAGGTTTGAAGTACCTGAAGTTCAAAGGATGCCTGTGAACACAGAAAGGAGAGACAAACAAAACCACTATTATGCTATTAAATATGATTTTTTATTCTTTCTGATTTTACAAACCACTTGTACATATGCAGCAAGTTCTTGGCCAATTGACAGAGAAAAAGCATTTTCAAAATAATTTGAAGAATCTTTTTCTTAAAATGACTAGATGTTAAAGCTGTAAAACTTTTCAACTGTGTTTTAGTCTGTTTTGTTTTCCCTGTGCCTGCACCCTCCCTTCAGCTGCTGGAAAAACATTTTGAATCTGAAATGTCAGAAATACAGAGCTTCAGAGAGTCTGGAAAGCAAAAGCCTGGTCCCACTTTTAGCTAGGCATTCCAGCCAGGCATTCCTGGTGATGCCAGAGGATGGAAAGATCAAAGGGCAGACCTCCTCACTTTTAGAACCTCAGTACTCCTAATCTAAACTACTGTCACTGCAGAGAAATGCCAGTTTCTCCTTGACCTGCTCATAGAGCTAATGCTCTGGTATTGAAGGTAAACCAAGGTGTGTAGGAAATAGAACTGAAACTCCTTGGTTAAATAAAGCCTAGTATACCTTGACAAACCGCTGAGAACCAGTTATTTGCCAAGTCTGAGAAAGCTGTGGTGTAGAGGCTGCGTGATTGTTCTTGGAGACATCAGGAGGGAGATCTGTGGTGTTCCTGAAATCTGCTCCGAAGATGTGAGTTACCAGTACGCATTCCTTGTGGAAGAGAGGGTGAAGACAGCCTGTATAGATTGTATCCCAGAGTTAGCGAGTGTACTAGGAGCTATTCAGTCCAAGTTCATTGTATAGCACAGGGCAATGGTTACAGAAGATTGTTTCAATTGGAGAAGAAGTTCAAGTGTGGAAATAGCCCCTGTACTAACACATTACTGGACTTCTGAGAATATCAGTGGTTGAGTCAGATGTCAAAATAGGTCATTAAATTCAGGACAGGATAGTATTGTGACTGTTCCTCCAGAGCTATCTTTCTGTATTAGTTGATAGATGGGTTGGTTGTTCGATTTCTCCAGCATCTTGAAAGTATGCTAAAAAAACAGCTGGATAAAGACAGCACTATATATCAAGGACTCATTAAAGAAATACAAACAACAGCTTACTTAGGCAAGCCTTCAGAGTGGTATTTGACATACTTTTCTCCTAGGCCTCTGAATGCTCTGAGGGCGAGGATAAGGGTCAGATTTGACTTTCCATCCTGAAAGCTGATGGTGAAAGCAGGACAAGAATAGTGTACCTGCAGCCACCCAAATGGCTGAGGAGATGCACCATGTCACTCTGCCGTGAAAGGTAGATTTTTTATGATCAGCTGTGCCACGTAGCTGAATTTCAGCTAACTGACTACTGAAGAATAAGCAGCCCCCCTCCCTGAAAGCAGTAGATTAAGTCTCTTGAGAAATTTCCCAAGATTAAAATTCAATTTTCTATTGGCCATAGCCAGAAGACAAAGATGCTCACTGCTATACTTATGAGTTTGTTTGGATTCCTCTGCAGGCTATAAGCTCACTAAACTGTAGGTTTTTTTCCTTCATATGCAAAGCTTCTAAAATGGGACTCTGCCCTTTAGAGATGATGTAATAAACAAACTTGGTTGCCTCTACCAAATCCTTCATGAAAAGGAAATTCTAGGTAGCCTTCTTTATTATAGAGGCACTCACTTCCACCCACTGAAATTACTACATGCTACTGGTGATTACATCATCTTTACTTTGTGGGTGGAATCCTGGAAACTGAAAAGCTGGTAAACTTCTCATTCCACATAAGTGGGAAATGAGATATGGATCCCCAAGAGTTATAATAGTTTTACATACCATACACATTATCCCCATACTGCAAGAGATGCTCAAAATAATTCAGCCATACTCAAAAGTAACGTATAGGCTTACCAACAGAAGTGCTTAAAAAACCAGAATTGCACATTACTTCCAATGAAGTCAGCTGAAATTTAGGAAAAATACAAAAAGATAGTATGTCAATTAGGAAATGCTGAAGTAGTCACTAACTGCTCGGTACTACTCTGATTCATTAGCTGCTCTCATCAAAGAAAAATTTGGGAGAAAGTATTCCCTCCACCCATTAGGAATTTGAATAGTCCAATTCTCTAATTCTTCTAGTATATTCTACGTGTAGTATAATCCAGTACCAGGCTAGCAGCTCCAAGAAGAGCAGGATCTGCTAGATTTGAGACCACTACATCCACTGTTTTAACAGAGGCCAGTGCCTGCCGATTTATCACATCTTTGACAGCATTAACATAATGGTTAGCTAGAACTCCAGAAAGGATCACAAGAGAGGGGTTCACGGTGTGTAGAATGTTCACAACGCCAAGGCCCAGTGCAGTCCCAGCTGAAAAGATCAAGTAAAAAAAAAACTGAGTGGAATACTCAGAGCAGTTCTGGCATCAGTAATTGAAACAGTTCTATTCACAGCAAGTAACACTGGAAAGTCAGTAAAATATTTTGTTCCACAGAGTTTTATGTTATTAGGTAATACATGTCTGCTATTAACTTTTCTTTCGAAAGTAAAAAAGGCAAAATAGGTTTTTTGCACAATAATGCGTTATTCAACATTATGGATGTGAAAAGACAAAACAAGGCACTAAGCATGCTTGTAAGCAAAGAGAAAATAACACCACTCTACCACCTTAGTGTTAACCACTATGTGTGAGGGAGGACTATGCTTAAAATTAGTAAACCAGTAAAATATCCCATAAACTGCCTTTGCTACTTCAGACAAGCCATTCACTTGCCTACAATGAAATGTCCCAAAATTTTCCAATATAACAATGTTGAGACTTCACTTTTTAAAAAAATTGATCTTTGCAGACCTTTTAATCTTCTTTTTTTTAACTGGAACTGATACTTTTAACACTTCTACTGACATTTTCTCCAACATTTATATTCAAAATCTCATTACCATTAGCAATTTCTATATTGAGAGGGCCTCAATGCATACAGGCTGTTTGCAGTGTTACAGTGCACTACTATTTCTGTACCCCCTAAAATACGATTATGGAATTGTTTCACCCTCTGGGCTATGTTCTCACCTGTTCTGAGAATGCTCTCTGCTTTTGTATTCCCAAGTTTAGCTGCTTGAATAAGATGTGCAGCACTAACAATCTCCTCTTCCTTCATTGACATTCCTTCTACTAAAAGCAGATCATCTGAAAATGAGAGAAAGCCAAGAACAAAACAAGTCAGAAGGTGAAAAAATAGGCAATTAATATCTTTTAATCTCTTTTACTTTTACACTGAATCCTGAACAATCTGTCCAATCTTGAGTTTAGCTGAAGTAATCATATCCATATTATTCAGAAAACTACTTGCAGAAGCAGGGAATCAGACTCATTGGACTCATTAGTCTTGTTGGAACCAAATAAATAAAATATAAGTATTCTCAAACTTATTTAAGACTGAGAAGCTTCTGCTGAAAGATAATCACTGTGAAACCAAATGTCACAGAATCCCTGTCAGATTAGTTTACAGCAAGCTTAAAAAGAAGAGACAAGCTGTACTGTGTGCTTCTGGAAATTCTGAGACCAGTGGTTCCAAATGTTCCCTGTCACTGAAAAAGACCTGCACTATGCAGGCTGCCTGTACACCTATTCTTGTCTCCTCCTAGAAAAAGAAGGCACGTTTATTTTTTCTTAATACCTTCTTTGAAAATTTCTTCCTATACTGCAGTTTAGTAACTGTGTTTTCAAGACCAGAGTAAATACATACCATCATGCAGTTTCTTAGCTTCTCTCTGTAGTGCTATTCCTGAGGCATATGCCTCTATACATCCTTGGCTGCCACACAGGCACTCTGGTCCATCTAAGGACACAACAATGTGCCCAAGCTCAGCAGCACAGAAAGAACTGCCATGGATTAATTCATGTTGATGAACGATTCCACCTCCAATTCCTGCAAAGGTATTAAGACTTCTATTGTTTAAAAAACCAAAAGATAAAAACACCCCCTGCTTCCCAAGAGTTTTTAAAGGCCTCAGTTCTGCAAGACACTGGTGTTTGCTTATTCTGATATAGCCAAGATAAAATAATTTGCATTAGTGATCATCTACACTAGAAACCAAGAATTACTAGTTGCTAAAGAACTCTTGTCTATTTTGACACACCTGATACACAAGCTCATAGTTCCCTCCTATTCATATATGGATCAAAATGGTATATGATGCTTGGGTTTTCTTTAATACTATGAATGGTACTGAACTATGACAGATCTTTTAAGCTTGTGAGTCATGCTTGTTATGCAGAAAGCTATCCAAGTGGCCTTAAAATTTTGTACGTCAGAGGAGAAGTCCTAATGCCGCACTTAAGACAGTCAAACCTGTGTGTAAAATGCCCAGGACACGTAAATGTGCAGGCCTCTGCTGCCCCTTCCCAAACTGGGGGTAGATTCATCAGCTATTTCTTACTGCCACCACCTAAAGGACTATATACTTAACAAATGAGAAAAGTTACCTCACAGTTGCATTTAAGATTTAAGCATACTTTTTTATATTCAGTTGCTTATCTTCTAGATACATATTCTGACCTGACTGAAGTTGGAAGAGAATAAAGCTATGAAACTGAAAAAATGAAGAATTATTCCAGTTGAAGTTGCTCAGATATTCCTTACTTGCCTATGTAGCAGTACCAGAACCTCTGTCATCAAAAAGTTTAAACAATGGAAGTGGTTTTATTTGCCTGAATAAATTAAAAAGCACCCTAAACCAAACAAATTGTGTAGCAAAAGAATTTTTGGTTTTCCAGGGATAGTGACAATGTTTATGCCTATAGAACAGCTGAGCCTCTAAGTGATGGACTGGTGCTGGACTTTGGGTTTCACTGAACTATGACATACCCACCTGTACCAGTAATCAGTGTTACAAAATTTTCTATTCCTTTTCCATGACCAAATTTCCTCTCTGCTAGAGCAGCACAGTTTCCATCATTGTCCACCCAGACTGGCAGGTGCAAAGCATCAGATATAGGAGTCCTAAGATCCACAGAGCTCCACTCCTGAATGAGTTTTGTAGAGTGAAGCACAATTCCTTCTCGAGGGTTTACCCGTCCACCTGTGGAAATACCTGTCCCAGAAGTACAGGAGAGAAAAACGAAAACTAAGTCTGTGTAACAGACTTTAAGTAAAAATATAATTTTCTTTTTCTAATGACAAGATTTTTTCCCCCTAATACTAGGCTTTGAAGCAGAGCATGGAAGTAAAAATTTTTGAAGTATTACTGGCAGTTCAGCTTTTGACATGTAAAGATCACAAAATCATGGAATGGTTCAGGTTGAAAGGGACCTCTGGAGATCATCTAGTCCAGCTTCTCTGCTAAAGAAGGTTCACCTACAGCAAGTGGCACAGGATTCTGTCCATGTGGTTTTTGAGTATCTCCAGAGAAGACGACTCCACAACCTCTCCAGGCAGTGTGTTTCAGTGCTCAGTCACCCTCAAAGTAAAGAAGATAATTCATAGAATGCCATGCTTCTAATCACAATGCACCAAGTATCTTAAAGCTAACTAGATGGGTAGTGGTTAATATTAGTCAGCGAGTTAATATTCTTACTTCAGGCAAGATTGCAGCAAATCACTTAATAGCTGTGTTTCTTGTTAGAGATGTACGAAAGACGTAACAGCAAAAATAAATTATTCAAGCCCTGGAACACTATTACTGTCTAGAAGTCTGCTTTAACTCCCAAGATTTAGAATGACTAAAAATAATTACTAGACCTAGAGTAGTGATTTTTACCTAAAAACAAACTGTTTTTGTGAAAGGTCAAAACTGTGTTCAGAGGTTTGTCCACTGAACAGAGTAGGCCAGTAACAGGCTCTATTAGCCAACCTAGTTTTCCCTAGCTGGAGAGGGCTCCTGAGTTGGTAGAGTCTCTCATTCTGGAGGTGTTGAGCTCTAGACAATAAAGTTTGAACATTTTATTGTACAGAGCTTACAATAACTGATGTACATATAAAGATGGTTCCAGGGTTAACATTGTAATGGAAAGAAGCCATAAAAGCTCTAAAACAAGCAGCTGAATTGAACATCAAAGGTGTAAGAAAGATCTGATTTGAAGGGCTAACGTTTCTCCTTACAGCTTTGTGTACTTAATGTTGGTTTTAAACAATACATGTTCAAGTTAACTTTTCTGTATAGTGTGTAATTCAGGTAAGTTCTCTTCCTGAACAAACTACTTTTCTTTATGAACATTTCTCAGCTAAAATGAAGATTCTATGTCCTTCTTAAAAATCCAGAACACATTAATCAACATCTCCATAAATAACTAATATCTAAGGCTAAATCTCCTAATCACCATTAAACTGAAGAAATCCTGTCTGATACAAGCACAGTTTAATACAGAACTGTACCACAAGTGAATTAGAAGTCAGCAGAAGGGCTGCTTTTGTCTCTGTTAGCTACAAATTTACTCCTAACTTTCTAGCCTTTTTAGTCTGCCTTGGTGTATCTGAAAATTCTGCTCCACAGTTGATCCTAGCTGTAAAGAAAGGCTTACAGACAGCAGAGAAAACATCACTCAGCTGCAGTTGTTTCAAGAGCTGTTTTGAGCATCTAATTCACAAGGCCAAGAGGGCAGAAAGCTTCAAATCCAGAGAACTACATAAACATATTTTAGATATAGTTTACTGTAATTTGACAGATTAACAGTTGTTACAAACTGGAGAAACTTCAGTCTTTATAGTCAGCTTCTCACTTTCAGCCGCTTAAAAGAGTTTGTTTGTTAAGAATACGAAAGAAAGTACATGAGATCCATTTTAGAAAGGTGTTTTAAGTTAATGAGTAGTGATTTAATTTCATGTTGGAAAAAATAGATGTAAAAAGTATTTGTTAACTTACCTACTCCCAGAATTCTGCAGTTTACATTTACTGCCTCTGATGCAGCCTCTACACACATCTTTAGAATTAATGCTAGTCTGTCTTCATAGGTTTTAGGGTTGAGCTGGGTATACTTCTTAACTATTTCACCCTAGAAATTAAAAACAACAAAACATGCCCCAGAGAAACGTACGTCATGATGAGATGTCCCTTCCATTTAAATTACAGGTCAATTTGAAAATAGAGAGCCAAAACTTATCTCTTTAAAAAATACACAGATACTATGCTTTAGATCTTGGGCCTGCAGGCAAGGTTCTTGACAGCTCTGGGGGACAAGTTTGTAAGATCAGGCATTACATTCTGCTTCTGTAATCAACCTCCCATCTGAAATTAAATACACATTTTAAGGAACACATAGCTCATGTGAGGAAGTATCACCAGAGCTGCTGCAATTGTTGTTCAGCATAAATCATGCGAGAGCAATGCACTTAAGCTCAACACTGAAGTGTTAAAAAAAGAGAAGAGGTTAACAACTGCTAAAAAGGACAGAAAACCCACAGTGCTTCAAAACCAGAATTCTTCCAATCTGATTCCATGAAAGGTTTTTGTGGTCTCACAGACAATGCCATTTCACCAAAAAAAGGAGTCAGAGAGAAATGCTAGAAATTTCAAGGCAAAATTTACTATCAGAAATATCTTTTAAGCAATTGCACTTCTGAGTCATTTGCAGTATCTCTGGAGTACCGTCAAGTGTGATATATCACAGAATAGTTTGGGTTCAAAGGGACCTCAAAGATCATCCAGCTCCAACCCTCTGGGAAGGAACATGGAACCAAACTAGGTTGCTCACAGCTCCATCCAACCTGGCCTTGAACACTTCCAGGGATGTGGTATCCCAGACTCCTCTGGACAACCTGTTCCAGTGCCTCCCCACCCTCATGAAAGAGAATTTCCTCCTAATATCTAATCTAAACCCACCCTCTTTCAAGCTCAAGGCATTCCCCCTTGTCCTGTCACTACATGCCCTCGTAAATACTTTGGACAGGGTGGGGAGGGGCCATGGAGGTTATTTTCAACCCTACTTGCCATGCAGCGGTCACGAAAGTACTAATGATGCATGCTTGGAATCTATGGGTACTAAGGAACTGATCTTAATTCAGTGTTCATATTGCAGGATTACAGCAGAAGACTGCTGAAGGTATCCTGCCAAACAGTGTTATTCTCCCTATTAAATCCCCTTTATCTAATTGAACTGAATTAATGCAACTGAGCAAAGAGGAATAACAAAGACAGTCTATAAGCAACATGGCTGAGTCATTGCTGCCAAAGAGCTTGGAAAATTCCAAACTGACAACTGCTTTGAGTATTGGGTCCCACCATCTGAGCATCACATGAGCAATGAAATTCATGGATTTTGGATGCTTAGTTTCTTTTTCATTTTTAGTTTGGAGCATCAGAGAACTTATTTTAGAAGACGAGGCTGCAGCAAATATTATCAGAAGACATAACAGCTTCTAAAAGGAATTTTTGAAATCTCCTTCTTTTGTAAAAATAAAATTAAATCTCATATTCTGCCACTGACAGTTAAATGCTTACATCTGTTGTATAAATTTTATTATGAAAGTCTGATTGCTTTCCCTCTGATTTGCTAGCATTTCAATTTTCATAAATGTCATTTTGAGCTCTGTAAAGTGGGCAGAATTTTTTTTAAATTATTTTTTTCCAGGCTGTGTTGACTCATAGGAAAAAATGTGCTGTCAATTTTGCTCCTAAAAATACCACACTTTTAAAAGCTGTCTTTAAGACCTTGAGGATCTGTCAGACGTCTTTTAAATGAATGTGAAAATTCTGGACTGTATCAGGTCACTTTATATAACCCTTCATACTTCTGCAGGCACCTTATTTTGGGTGCCTAATTATGGGCAACTATTACTGAACTGATCTACTTATCTGCAAATATGGAGTGTAACTGTAGGAGTAATTGTCCAATACTGTTGAGAATAAAAGCCAAAACTTCTCATCATGAGTTTTATTCACATCTTTGAAATGCTGCAGAGTTCAGTAAATTGATTTGCTAGATGCTGGCTGTTGCTCAGAATGGTCTTGTGAGCCCATTACATGGCACTGTAAGGCAGTGGGGAAGCAAAAAGTCTGCTATTGGAGCCTTCTATGTTTTGCTTGACATACAAAAATTTTCAGGTTGAACTGAATCACATTTTATGAGAAAGTTGTTCTATCCTTCAAAATCTGTAGTCAATCCACAAAGAAGCAGCTACAGCCTTGCACCCGCAAATCGGCATTACTAGTTTAACATTAGTCTTAGAAGAGCAAACCAGTAGGGCAAGTTGTTTTATGACTGTATGAGAGGCAGCAAAGAAGGGGAGAACTACTCTTTATCCCTCAACAAAAGTCAAGAGACTGCTTTGTTTAGGAGCTCTTTTGCATCACAAGCCCATATCCACAAAGCCCAGTGGAGTTTGCAGAATATCTAGAAGCACAACAGAATATTTACCTTCATACTGACAATTGCTACTCGGAGATTTGTTCCACCTAGATCCACTGCCAGAGCACTCTGTGTCTCTAGAATATGGTCAATATCTTGAGAGATATTATCTTTGACAGGAGGAAAACAGAATTTCTTTTGCAATGGTTCTTTGAGGTCAATAGATTTAAGGAACTTCAAAATCCTTGGAACAGCATTACCATCTCCATATATTTTTGAGCTATAATACAAAAAAGAATTAATGTAATTGGAAATAACACTGCAATCTATAAAATTCTTTGTATGACAGAAGAGTGTAACAGTGTCATTGCACTATTATTATCTGGTTACTCTGCCAATACTGCAGCTCACACTATGAAAGTCAGTTGAAATATGATACATAGTGACAGTAGTTTAAAGAACACACACAGATCTTTCAAGTCTGGCACTACTCCATTTTGGAATATGAAACTGGAAAGTAGAAAACTGGAAACTAATTATGCCAAAACCTCTGTAAAATTAAGTTTAATGAAGGGACCCACACCAAAGGCAGAAATAAAAATATAGACAGTTTATGTATGAGCTGAAAATAAAATAAGATGTACTTATGACAAAGATGCTAACTATGTAATAATATGTACATTCATGTCAGCTTTCAACATGTCTGTTTCTAAAATATCATACGTGGTGTCATATACTTGGTATTAAAGAACTCAGTTTTATTGCTCTGTTTAGATTCTTAAGAAATAATGTTTTTATTCTTGTCCTTAGTTGAACAAATATTATCTATCAAAGTTTATAAGAACTTATGCGTTAGAGAAATTTGGTCAATACTCATTAGAGCTGAGGAAAAGCACCTTGCCAGAATTCTGCCTTTCCCTGGAAGCCTGCACTCAGGACTCTACATATCAGGAGGTCAAATCAGCTATCTAGTATTGCGTCACAGAAGCACAGAATAGCTTGAGTTGGAAGTGACCTCTGGAGATCATCTATGCCAACTTCCCTCCCAAGGCAGGACCATGTTGAGCAGGTAACAAAGGAACTCATCCAGGTGGGATTTTAATGTCTCCAGGGAGGGAGACTCCACAACGTACCTGGGCAGTCTGTGCCTGTGGTCTGCCATCCTCAATGTAAAGCTCTTCTTCATGTTGAGGTGTAACTTGTGTTTTGGTTTATGGCCATTAACCCTTGACCTGTTGCTGTGCACCACTGAGAAGTCGGGCACCATCGTCTGGCACATGCCTTGGAGACACTTTTATGTATTGAAGAGATCCTCCCTCTCACGTGTGTCTATTCTTGTCTAGACAGGGTCAGCTTCCACATTATCTCTCTCTCTCCTTGAGAGATGCTCAAGACCCCAAATAACAGAATTACAGAATAAACTAGGCTGGAAAAGACCTTTGACAGTATCTAGTCCGACCTGTGACCTAACATTACCAGCTAACCATGACACTGAGTGCCTCATCAAGTCTTTTTTCAAACACCTCCAGGGACAGCAACTCAACCAGCTCCCTGGGTAGCCCATTCCAACGTCGGACCACTCTTTCTGTGAAAAATTTTTTCTAATATCTAGCCTAAACTTCCTCTGGCAAAGCTTGAGGCTATGTCCTCTCATCCTGTCACTGGTTGCCTGGGGGAAGAGGCCAACCCCCACCTGGCTATAACCTCCTTTCATGGAGTTGTACAGACTGACAAGATCCCTCCAAGGTTCCTTTTTTCCAGGCCAAACAACTCCTGCTCCCTCAGCCATTCCTCATAGGACCTGTATTCCAGGTCCTTCACCAGCTTTGTTGTCCTTCTCTGCATGAATTCAAGCGTCTCAAGGTTCTCCCTAAACTGAGGGGACAGAACTGGACACAGCAGTCAAGGTGTGGCCTCAAAAGTGCTGAGCAGAGGGGAAGAATGACCTCCCTGCTCCTGCTGACCACACTATTGCTGATACAGGCCAGGGGCCACTGGCCTTCTTGGCCACCTGGGCACACTGCTGGCTCACTTTCAATCACCTGTTGAGCAGTAACCCCAGGTTCCTTTCCTCTGGGCACTGTCCAGCCACTCTGTCCCAGCCTGTAGTGCTGCAGGGGTTGTTGTAACTCAGGCCTAGGATCTGGCACTTGGACTTGTTAAAACTCGTATTTTTGGACTGGCCCATCTATCCAGCCTGTCCAGGTTCCTTTGCAGAGCCCTCCAAGAGACTGACACTCACTCCCAGCTTGGTGTTATCTGCAAATTTACTGATGGTGGACTGGATCCCCTCACCCAGATCATCAATGAAGATATTGAACAGGACTGGCCCCAGCACAGACCCCTGAGGGACACCACTGGTGCTGATGCCCAGCTGGATGCAGCACTGCTCACCACCTTCTGGGTCTGGCCATCCAGCAGTTCCTAACCCAGCACAGAGTGCTCCTGACCAAGCCAGGGGCTGCAGCTTTTCCAGAGTGTGCTGTGGGAGAGTGTCTAAGGCCTTGCTGAGGTCCAGGTACACAACACCCACAGCCTCTCCTGCATCCACCAGGTGTGTCACCTGGTCACAAAGGGAGATCAGGCTGGTCAGGCAGCAGCTGCCCCTCTTCAATCCGTGCTGGCTGGGTCTGATCCCTGGCCATCCTGTAGGTGCTGTGTGACCACACTCAAGATGATCTGTGCCATAATCTTGCCAGGCACTGAGGTCAGGCTGTCAGGCCTGCAGTGTCCTGGATCTTCCTTCCTGCCCTTCTTGTGGGTGTGTGTCACACTGGCTAACCTCCAGTCATCTGGGACCTCCCCAGTGAGCCAGAACTGTTGGTAAATGATGGAGAGCTGCTTTGCAAGCTCATCTGCCAGCTCCCTCTGGATCCCATCCAGTCCCATAGACCTGTGAACATCTAAGTGGCAGAGCAGGTCTCTGACTGCTGCCTCCTGAATTGTATGGGGGCTACTTTGCTCCCTGCTCCCATCCACCAGCTCAGGAGGACAGTTGTCCTGAGGACCGTCTTTCTGTTGAAAATTGAGGGAAAGGTGTTAAGTATCTCTAACTTTTCCTCATCTAATAATGAATGGAGATTATCCTTGACCTTCTTTTAGTCATTAACATATGTATAAAAATATTTTTTATTATTCTTCACAGAAGTGGCCAGATTAAGTTTTAATTGGGCTTTTGCCTCCCTATTTTTTTTCTACACGACCTAGCCACATCCTTAAACATTTCCTGAGTTACCTTCCCCTCTTTCCAAACATGATGCATCGTCGTTTTCTTCCTTAGTTCCTTCAGAACTTCTTTTTCATCCAGGCTAGTCATCTTCCCCAAAGGCTTGTCTTTTGGCACATAGGGACAGACTGTGTGCCTTCAAGATTACTTTCTTGAAGTACATCCTTCTTGGACTCCTTTATTTTTAAGGGCTGCTTCCCAAGGATCTTTCCCAATCAGCTTCTTGAATGGGCCAAAATCTGCTCTCCAGAAGTCCAGTGTAGAAGGTTTTGGTGATGCCCCTCCTCGTTTCACCAATTATTGAGAATTCTATTATTTCATGATCACTATATCCCACATGGCCCCCAACCAACACATCTCCCACCAGCCCTTCTCTGTTGCCCTTTTTGAAGATGGGAGTATCATTGGCTTGGCATCTCTCCCATTCTGTGATTTTTGAAAGGTAACAGAGACTGGCTTAGCAACATTTGCCAGCTCCCTCAGCACACATGGGTATACCCCATCAGGCCTGTAGACTTCTGGGTGCTTCATCTGCCTCTAACCCAACCCTCTACAAACAAGTCTTCCCTTCTCCATCCTTTTTCTCTTGCCTCTGAGGTACTGGATTCCTGTGGGCTGTTGTCAGCAGTAAAGACAAGCACAGAAGCATTCAACAATCCTACCTTCTCTGTCCTTCATCACCAGGACACCCATATGGTCCAGCAGACTGAATTCCAAGTGGGCTTTGGCCTTCCTTCTCACATCCCTGCATTTTCCGACCACGTTCCTTTAGTCCTCCTATGTGGCCTGGATGTTTTTCCACATCCCCTACATTTCTTTCTTCTGTTTGGGTTTTACTAGAATCTCATCTGTTTAGGTCCCCAGCCCTCTCTGCCTGATTTCTGGATCACAAGGATGCACTGGTCTTGAGGTCAGAGGAAGAGATGCTTGAATACTGACCAATATTCTCTGGACACTCTCCTCATCCGAAGTCCTAACCCATCAGATTACTCCAAATGCGTCCTTGAGGAGTAAAAGTTAGCTCTCTACAAGTTTAGGGTTCTAATCCTGCTTGCTGTTTTGCTTACCCAGTGTGGGATTCTGAGTTTCTAATGGTCACTGCAGCCAATGCTGTCCTCAACATCCTCAACCAGTGTTTGTTAGTACAAGGTCTGGAACACACCTTTCTTCACTGGCTCCTCCACCACTGCACCAAAATTATCTTCATTGATCTGCAGGAACTTCCTGAACTGTGTGTGCCAAGCTGTGTTGTCACTCTTAAGAAATATCAGGTACAAGTCTCCCAGGAGAAGCAGGGCCTGCGACTGTGTGGCTATTTCAGTTGCCCACACAAAGCCTCATTAACTTCCCCTTCCTCATCAGGTGGCCTCTGGTAAATAGCCACAACAGTGTCACCCATTTAGCCTGTCCCTTAATTCTCAGCCATAAACTCTCAACTTGTTCATCTGTCCCTAAGTAAAGCTTGACACATTCCAATTGCTCTCTCACATGAAGACCAACTTCACTACACTGCTTTTCTGACCTGTCCTCTCTAAAAAATACATAGCCACTCATGACAACATTCCAGGTATGTCACCATAATTCCAATGAGATCATCACAATGATTTCTAGTTTTAGATTATCTTGTTTATACCACTTGTGATATGCATTGGTATACAGACACTTCACAGAAGATCAAGCAACAAGGTTGCTTGAAGGGGAGTTCAGAGTCATAAACACCAGAGTCATAAAAACACGTGATGTGTTTTGCCCTATGATCCTGTCCTGGAGTGATCTATAATGTTATTGTATTCCCCATCTAAGAGTGCCCAACAATCGTTACTGTCTCTTCAAGACCCCGCAGCTGGGGACCTTGTGTGTGTGTGGTAGGTGGGGGGGTGACCGCAGGCATTTTTAAAATTGTCTTGCCCTGGCAGTTTCCTGCCTTTTGCTGCGTGATGTTTGCTCTGTGGGCTGTTTCATCTTTGTTTTGGCAGAGGGTTTTTTCCCTTCCCTTTTTGGGTTGTCTTTTCATTTCTTTCAACCCTTGTCTCAGAGGAACTCCAGCTGGTGTTTCTGGGCTGTCTTGGGGCAAAGTCCACAGGTGCCCTCCTGCTCCCGAAGGGAGGGACAGACCCTGTCCAAGTCCAAGCTGTTCCAGGAGAGAAGACTATGGGAGTAGAGCCTCTCCCTTTTGTGGCAGCCTCAGATTTGCTGCATTTTGCAGTTAGGAACTGTTTCAAAGTGAACTTTGCAAGGTCTGCTGGCAGCAAAAAAGCCATGGAATTCCTGGGGTCGGGCACCCTTATCCAGCATTGATGAACCGGTTCTTTCCCTCCACAGTGCAGAGCACAGCAGCAGTGCCAGAAGAGCCCACAGACAGCAGGAGGAAGCAGCAGAAGCATCATGGACTCCACATGAACCAGCAAGTATCCATCTGCCTCCAGAACTGCTCTGTAGCTCTCCTGCCTCCCCAGTGGGGATCGTCACCACTTGCCTCTTCATCCCTGCCAGCATGTGGTCACCTGGAAGCACCATCTTGGAAGGGAAGGGTGTGATGCCACCTTCCCTTAGTCCTTCAGCCAGGCCTCTGGCAGGCACCACTTTGGGAACAGGTATTTCTGGCATTTCAGGTCTCTCTTTGTTCACGTGGAGTTGTGAGATTTAGCAGTTCGGAACCTAGCAGTTACTTTTTCCTCCCCCCTGCCTGTTGGCATCCTATTTGTTAATGAACTGTTATCTTTTCACTTACATCTTGTGTCTTGTTCCTTACTGGTGGAAAATGATTGGCTGGAATCAAGGGCAAGGTTACTCATTTTAGAGTGCCCACCTTATTAAATTGCCTCAGAACAAGACAGATCTTCAATTTGAAGCTGCAGCCAAGGAACATCTGTCTCTGCACTAGTTGCTATGACCTGCTCCCCAGGAGGAAGCAATGGCACAATCATTGCCCTTTGGACCCCTTCAGTTTAAAGCCCATCTCACCAAACTGGCCAGTGTGCTGCCAAAGACTCTCTGCCCCTTTTAGCCAGGAGGATCCCATTCTCCTGCAACAGGCTAAAAATCATTAAAACACAACCCACTGTTGGAAAAGCCAAAACCTTCCCAATAGCACCAGGCACAAACCCAGACATTGATCTGCACAACGTGTCTGCCTCTGGCTGTCCCGATTTCTCTAACACGTAGGACAGAAGAGGAGGTTACCTGGGCAGCTATGTTCTTCATGTGCTTCACCACAGCTTTATAGTCTTCCTTGACCCTGGCCATTTTTCGGCTCTCAGTGTCATTTGTACCCACACAAAAAAGTGTCCTTTAGGCATAAGTCAGAGTAGGTAGACAGAATGCTCTCCCCCATGCTGCTCCTAGAGAACAAGCTCTCTTAACCACACTGATCTAAGTTAATATCAATTTTTTCCTCTTGACTTTCTGTTGGATGTTAAATGACTACTTGTATTGAAACATTACATTTTGCTCCATAAATACTACTGCATACCAGACATCACATTATGGTTCTGAAATAAAAAATCATTTGTAACCTCGGATCAGTGCATTAAAAGCACTCCAATCAAATATGATGAAACACCTTAGGACTAAATGGCTTTTATTCTAGTGCTTTAACATCCTCTCCAATGAACTAAGGTGAATATACTCACCATGGATATTGCTTCCCAAACTGCAGCTGTAGAGCATGAAGAATCTTATCCTGTGTGTCAGCATCACGAACATGAAGAACATTTTCACCTAGATGACAAAAATTAACATAATAGGACAGATCAGATCCTCAAATTGTGGTAAGAGTATGAGCTGCTTCAGAAACCAGAAAAAAACCTGTTTTTATTTCCTCTGTGAGGGAAAGATGCCCATCAGATTGATATCACTCTTCATCAGTTAAGTGCCTCCTCTTGCTTCCACTAAAGCAACAGTGTCACCTCTGAAACACTATCCTGCATTACAGAACACTAGAGTTAAGCAAACATGTACCTGTTTCTCTTCCTGTTTGACGTGTCCCCAGGTTGATGACAGGTGTGCCAAAAGCACCCACCTCTCTAACACCACAGCTGCTGTTACCAATCATACAACCAGCATGAGCAACTAGCTGAATGAACTGGTCAAATGGCACATGCTTTACTGCCCGAAAATTAGGATGGTGTTCAATGCCCTTTTTCCTCATCACACGAACCATCTCTTTGCTTCCTACAGAAAAACAAAGTAGAATAAGTTATTTAAGTTTTAATTTTAAAATCAAAGTCCAGACACCCAAAGGATAGCAGCCAGCCATTCACTGAGATGTCAGCTCTGAATAGGTTTTGTTCTCTCTTTATCCTTACAGTGTAAATTGCATAGCTCAGCACATATGCCAAAGTTTGATAAAAGAATTCACCACAAACATGTCTTTGTAGTTTTAAGTTAATTTAGTAGGCACTAATATTGCTCCTATATGTCACGTGGTTTCTCCTCGTTTTCCTTTCCCACACTGAAAAGCTGAAATTGTCCTCCAGCAATGTGAACATGGAGCTGCAGCAGACGCACCCATGAGGCTGCCACCATTCAGCTATTTCCATCTGGCTGGAGCACCTGGGACAAAAGCACTCTTTTGAAGATAATCTGTTAGGTGTCACTCTGTCATGAAGGTATTTTACTCACCTGCATCCACATTAGGGAATAGGACAAGTGTTCTCTTGTTGAAGGAGATGAGTGCATCTAGTGTCAACTCAAACATCTTTATGGAATGTTTAATATCTGTGGTTACAGGATGTTGTAGAGCAACTATATAATCTCTGGTTTTGACATCTTCACCTGTCCAAATGGAGGGCAAGAAAAGTTTTTTTATTGGCATAGAATAGCAAGAGGAAGGAAGGACATACTTCTGGAACTACAGATGTGAAGGCTTGAAAAGCCAAGACAGTGAATGGTATATATCTAACACACAGGGATCAACGCTGGAATAAAAATCAAGGGAGTTACAGAGTAACCTAACTTGTTATTTGCCTCTCTAAGCATGTCTCATAACTTTAGAGACATTACCTAAATGTCAGCAAACTGTTAAATGGCAAGTTTACTTCTGAAGCTTTCCAAGACTACACCAGGATTGAAAGACTGTTCACAAACCACTGTAAACCTGGAATAACTCCTTGGAATACTACGACTTGGAATAACAAGTCATACTTGTCCTAGGATATTTGATAAACATTTATCTGCAAAAAAGACTCCAGCTTTCAACTACAAATGGTAGCTATACAGAGACTGCTTTATCAAAGACAAAAAGCAAACATTAAACTACACTGTTTAAAGGAATTATTTCTAAGTCAATGAGTATGAAACACCAAAAGCCTTTGGCACATTTTGTCCTGCTGCAGTGTGTTCCTCAAAAAAGGTTCATAGTATAAATTCTGTTTGACTTTTTATTAGGGCCTAAACAACTTTGATTCTATTTAACCAAAACTTCATTATACCAAAGTAACTGCCCATGTAAGACTATTCTGCTTTTAAATTGTTCAGTTCAGAGAAATTACCCATTTAAAGAGCTACTTTTTGACTTGGCAGAAGGTACAGAAGTGTTCAGTAAATTAGGTTTGTAGCTTTTCAGCTGTAAGTAGCAGAATATAGAATGCAAGCAAATGTAGAAAGAAATACCAGCTACTATTAAAAAATATAATACTTTTTGACCAATAACCTTCTTACTGAGTTCCTCTAATGTTGAAAGGCATATGTGAAAAACATAAAAAGTGGCCTGCTCACCTAGCCACGTGCTAATAATGCTCATGTAGTCCTTGTTTTTGGCAGAGAGAAGCTTGTCATACGAGGGACAGCCTGCTAGAAGGATGCGGTCGTGGTCCTCACACATGGCTATCAAGTGCTGCTCCGCACTCCTCGTGCAGCACACGTGGTAGTGGGCCAGCTTGGTTATGGCGTGTCTGATGGAGTCATCGATGGTCCCACTGACCTCCCCGCCTTCGATGTGAAGAATGCGAATGTTCATCAGGGCTGCAGACGTGGCCAGGGCCAAAGCATCGAATCTGTCCCCATGAACTATCATTATGTCAGGCTTCAGGCGGTTGAGGACATCGGGCAACTTGACTAACGCAAGGCCCACTGACTCCACCATGGCTGCCTCATCCTCCCCTCTCACGATGGTGTGTAATCTTGTATGAATATCAAAGTCATCTTGCTCAATCATACGATAGGTATTACTGAAGGTCAGAGAAAAACGGTTATTAGAGTAAATACAACTTGATTTTACAGCAATATTGCTTCACACGATAAACATGAATTACAACAGCTGTACTGGCGTTTGACAGAAGATCTGCTTTTCACATCTTCTTCACTGAGGAAAGCAGCTTTTAAGATTTTAACAAAATATTCTCTTCCATGTGAAGATCTAATGTTCCAAACATCCAGTTTCTCTAGATACCTTTAAGGAGGAATGGTGCTGAACATACTCTGGGAATCCCCAGAAATCAAACTCTATGTGTCTGCAGAGCCTTTCAGAGAATAGATGTGGCATGATTTCCTGTCAGAAAGGGTTTATTGACTTTTCTGTGGACAACTGTATAAATACAACAGATGTGGTGCAAAGCTGAGGCCTGTATGTTTAAATAAAACATCCCACGGGTAGTATATATTATTTCAGATTCTGTATTCTTTTTAAGGCAAATCCTTTTTATTTTACTGAGTAAAGGGGCTTGTGTTTATACAGCAGAAACTTTGTTACGTTTCCAACTCCATTTATAAACATCCTTCACAGACCTACCATTTTCCTGATTATGTATATTTATAAAATGTTTTTCTTTTTGTTTGTGTATTCTTTGCCTTTTGAAAGGTGAAAATCTAGTAGAAAAACAAGACTGTGCATTTCTGGTGGTTTTGTTTCTGTTATGATCCTCCACGCATTTCAGTAACAGACACTTCACAGGATCACTGTCACCTGACTTCTGCTACTGCTGATTACCCCATTCACATCACTAGAATATACATGTTTTGAGGACCCACTCATTTTCCAGACTAAGGGGTGCAGGGCTAGGCCCTGAAAAAACCCCAAGGAGTACCTGGGTTTTAGAATACTTACCACAAAGTAACTAACTGCAAAAACATTTGCCAGATCCAAATCTCTAATGTTTGCTTTGTGCAAATCATTCACAATACAGAGACAAGTGCTAAACACCTTGAAACTGGAAAAGAAGTATTTTGTATTACTTTGCACAAGTCTCGCAGACAGGAAAGTGTTATGTGATATAGAGAAATCAGGGCCATGTTTGTCCTTTTCACCAAATGAAATGGGATTACTTTATTTCTTCCTTCAGACTGTGCAATTCAACCTATTAGCCTGTCAAGAATTTCAACTGGGTTGTTTTTTTGGTTTTTTTTGGGTCTGGTTTTGTTTTGAATCAGGTTAGTTTTGTGATGTTGAATTCACCTTGCTATGTGTATGGAAACAATGCCCAGTACAACGCAAGGAAGAGAGCACTGTAATGTGCAGAAAGAGAACAGCCACCAGTGGAACATCCTGTCTTATTAGCTTGAGATAATATAACTTCCTCCTGCCCTAGCTTATAAAATGCCAAAATTTCTCACTTTAAAATCCAAAAAGTATCTCTACTCGAGGATACACTTTTACAAGTCTAAAAGTTCAACAATGCTGATATACTGCAGACCTGAGCTGAAGCCTGGTTTTGTTTTCCAGAATATGTATTTTCAAATCTATTTCACTTACTGGGTCCAATCTGGTAAATGCAGCCCACGGAAAATCAACCACAATCCCAAAAAGGCTATCCATGCTGTTCCTTCTACCTTTTCCCCAGCAACCAGAAGAATATACACCTGGTATGTGGGAAGTCCTCCCAAGGGAAGGGATTTGGACCAAGACATCTCATCCTCCTAGGCAGGCTACTTGACTGCTTACTTATGGAGAGTTATGGACAGGGACTCTATTCTCTCCCACCTGCCCATATACCACATAACTATCATTTTGTTAATCATTTTGTCAGAAACATATGACCACACTTTCCTGCCTCCACAATACTGGAACTAAGAACTAACAGTGTTCTCCTGGGATATGCAATATGTAAGCACTTTCTCCAACAACTGTAAAGAGGAAGAGCTGCAATTTAAAATGACTGAGGAGGCTCTTTGCTCCATGAAAAACAAAAAACTGTAGCACACTTGACAATCACCAGGTTTCAGGAAAAATGCAGGACATGAGTTTCTCACGTCATACAGTCTGTGATCCTGTTTAGGGTCTCAATTACAGCATTTTCACAAAACTTTCTAGAATTCCAAGACTGGCTGAAAAAAATCCCAGACATATGCAATCTCATAAGGAGATGCAAAAGAAAATTCTGGGGAAAAAAGTAAAACTTTTTTGTATACACTCATGATGCCAAGATTTCTTTTTCCCTAATGTTCATATTATTAGTGCTAACACCTCAGAAACATACTGGCAGATAAAAATTCACCTTACCCATAATCATCAATCAGGTGAGAGCCAAGCACTACAACATCAAGCTCAAAAAACTGTGGTTCAGCCTTAATACCAAACATAATGGGAGCTAATTTTGAATAATCAGCACGGTTGCAAGTAGCAACACAAACACGAAGCTTGTGGTTGTTTCCATTCTTCTCCATGACTTCCTTCTGTTTCTGTTTTGAAAGATTCTTGAAGTACACCTCCTGACATAACAGAGAAAAAAATAAGTGTCATTAATAATAGTAATTTACTTACAGCAAGTGGTATACACTTCATGAACAGTATACACAAGTGCAGCCTAAACTGTCGGTACACAGTAACTACTCCACTGATAATGGACACCTAGTACCCAACAGAATAAAGTTCTATTTCCAAAATTTAGAGTAGAAATATATTTTTTCTAGTTAAAACTCTCTATTTCTACAAATTGAATGCAAAAATTCTTTATAAGCAACATTTAAGTGCGATGAAGTTCTGCTGTAATCGAGCAGTAAAATGACCTCCCTGTTGTGATGGAAACCTCTGTATAAGTAGAAAAATTATTTTGCCTTAGTAAATGAAAGAAAGAAAATCTCATATTCCAAATTAGAGAATGGAACAATTCACTGACAGACTCTGTAAACAAAAAGACTAAGTTTTTGACTAAAACAGTTTATGTATATCCATTAAACACATTTGGTGAGGTAAAGCAAGTTAAACATTTACTCCTAAACCCTTACATACCCTATTGTAGGCCAAAGTACATTAAGAAAATCAGTAATACAGCATTAGGTTCAAATAAACCAATTAAAAAAGAATGCAGCAATAATAACCCCAAAATAATCCAAATTTCCTCTCCTCCCAAACAGAAATTACTGATATAATTAAATGCAAATGTAAAGTAAGTACCATCCTTTTGGTATAAATCTAATGTTATGCCAGATTTTTGCTCCACTGTGCAGACTGAACTTTTTCTGGGTAATGCACAAGGCTTGCTTACCCTTGACTCAAGCAGTATCAATCACTCTACTGAATTTGCCAGCTAGAAAAGCGTGACAGTACATGATAATTTTAAGAGAAGCAATTCCATGCTCCTTTTAGTTTGCATTCATATTTTTCAGTAAAGTTCTGAAAGAAAGGTTACTGTGACATCACTCTCATGAAACTTACAAAATTCAGCAACTTTCCAAGATTTCTCTATTTTTAAGACATTAGTTTAGGTTTCATCACATATGACAAAACAATGCTTTGGTGTAATAGCAATATTAGGGTGATCAGGAATCAATGCCAAGTTGTCAAAGGCAAAGTGGTATCTCTAGTCCATCTGCAACCCATTATGGCTCTGCAAAACTATGACTGGCACAGACATTAGCCAGACTCAGATCTAACAGACCCACTGCTTTTCCTCATTTCTAAAACAACCTCTCTTTGGAGGTGGTTCTGAGCAGGACACCCTGTCATTATTTATGTAAAACCTGCCATTAATTCAAATAAAATGGTGATCAAGATGTGAATGCCACTTCTGATACACCTATAAGCTTGTCTTTGAAACTGCATGAACAATATTAATACAACTAGAGGCAAAGCTCTCCCAAAACTCTTCCAAGTTGGTCTCTGCTGCATACATATTCTGTATTATATAAAACAAGAAGCCAAAGTAATAAACTGCAAAATAAGGAAGTGACAAAGCAAACTTAACTGAAGCCTATTAACTCCAAGTTACCTGTCTGAGCTAGGACAACCACAACCCCTCTGACAAAGTGGTTTCTTTTCATTTATGCAAAGTAGGCTTTAAGAAGCAGAATAGATTTTTGTCCTCATTTTTTCTTCAAGCATTGTCTAAAATTCTAAAAATCTTCCATCCAGACACAGAATACACCATCTCCTAAAATTAAAATGTTATTTTTCACCACAACTACAGATCCAACAGAACTGAATCACTAGCCCACACTTCTTTCCAGCCATGAAGATCACATTTAATTACAGTTGGTATTTGGCTGTAATAATGGTCTCTTGAAATAATTTTAGAGGTAGATGTGGAGACACTCCAAATCTGTCTGAATTGACTAGAATCAAAAGCAGTTCCTGGTATTTGTCTGTTTCAACTTCTGTTAACATTATATTTCAAAGCTGAATTATTTCCAGTACTTCCTTAAAACTCTGTAACACAATAGTTTCAAAAAGCTGCCAAGTGAGCCATGCATAGGCCTTGGTGCTGACAGGTTTTCTATTGCTGTCAATTTTAAACACCTGCTTATCTGAAGAACCAAAATATTTACCCTAGCATAAGGCAGATAACAATGCAATGTAAGTATCAACTGAATGTGGAAATTTGCCACTAATTAAAGTGGCGTATTGTTTTCAAGGATAACTTGGATGTTTCCTAAAGAAACGTGATGTATTGCTACATCACAGTTTAATAACAGAGATTATTCTAGCTGGACTCCGACCTTTTTTGAGTCTAAATGCAAAAATAATTCTGTACTTTCAGACAGTACTCACTGTCAACAAGTAATGGTCAAGTCCGTTCTTGGGAAGAATTCCTTCAACCAGAGCTGTGATGCCCTCCCTAGCTAAATTTGGTTACCACTGTGGTTTTAGATTTTATTATCAACTTTTGCAGGCAAGTCATCTCTTTTCAGAACTGTTCACCAAAATTACTTGAAATAACTAATCACTAACACTTGCCTCTCAGTTTCTAGATGTTTGGTTATATACTGAGTTTGATTTACATTGAACTCTAGCTGGGATCCTCCTGTGCCAAGGTCCACCTCTTCCACCCTGTGGGTGAAAGCAATCTTTAGCAGAAAGGGGAAGAGATAAAACAGTCTTCCACGAAGGACTACTTGAAATCATTAATCTCCATGTGCTCTGGTCTACTGCTCTTCTATATCACATCCTAAAGCTTTTAGGTTATTACAGATTCAAGGACTTTTTAAGACTGAGAAATTGTGGGCCAGACTTTAGAGCAGTCAAGCAGCTACTATTTCTGCTAGCACTGCCCGCAGCATGAGACACCCCTCGATCACTGTTCCACAAACAAATGACACCACCTGTATGTTCTAAATTCTAAATTCACACCTCTGAAACACTGGGCTATAAAATCAAACACCCTGGAATATTCCCAGTCTCTACACTCTGTGTATGCCCATGTGTCAAGGGCAATTTCACCTTCCCACTTGCTCTGTTGTGTGGCATACAGGACATTGTGCTATTCCGCCCTGAACTCTTCCCACACCCTGTGCCAGTACGTGCACTCGCACCACCTTTCTCCACCCATGGGCTGAGACATCAGTTCTACATCGCCTGTGTGCACACACCTGGGGCCTCTTCTTAGAGCTGAGTGCAGGTGACCAAAGACCAAACCAAGCTCCTTCAGACACCCTCAAGCACCTCTGTGAGGGTGGAAAGCATCCATCACCCTGCACGTGTTAGAGCAAAAAATGCTCCCCACCATTCCCCCCAAGAATGCGGCTGATGTCTTCACCAGACCCTTCCTGGTGCGACCCACATGCTTCTTCAGAATACTGATACACCAACAATCACAGAATATGATGATTCCAATGCTGAACTGGAAGGGGCCCGCACGGATCATCGAGTCCAACTCTTATTCCTGCACAAGACATCCCAAGCATCCATGCGCCCGAGAGCATTGTCCAAACGCTCCCTGAACCCTGTCAGGCTGCTGCTGGGCCCATTCCAGCCACCCTCTGGGTGAGGAGCCTTTTTCTAATGCCCAGCCTAAACCCGCCCTGACACTTCAGGCCATTCGCTTGTTTCGCAAGTGCAGGGTCTGCCCCGGTACTGCCCGGCTTCCGCACCCCCACACGCGGGGAAAGCCACGCCTGCGGCCCGCCGCTCTCCGTTCGTCTGGACGGCGCCCGGCGCACCTTTCCCCCGGGGGCTCTGGATCCCCGTTCTCGGGAAAAGCCGCACCGCACCTCCGGGGCTGCGGGGGCACAGTGCGCGGGACGCGCCCGGCCCGCGCGCTGCCCCGCCTCCGGGCACGCTCCCGCTCCCGCTCCCGCTCCCGCCCCCGCCGCAGCCGCCCCGCCGCCTCCCCGCACATCTGCGGCGGCAGGCCGGCCCGGCCCGGGCTCTGCGCGCCGCCCCGCAGTCACCTTGCCCTGCGCCAGCACCGCGGCGGCGGCGCCGCGCCGCTCGCATCCGCCGCAGCAAGCCCCGCCCGCAGGAAGTGAGCGCGGGGAGGCGCCGCCGCGCCCCGCCGGGCCCGGGCAGCCCCCGGGCTACGGCCGCGGGCGGCTTCGCCTTCACACGGTCACACCGACAGTCAGGCTGGAAAACACCTCTGAGGTCATCGAGTACACCTCAGGACGCAACACCAGCTTGTCAACCAGGGCGCAGCACTGAGTGCCACATCCAGTCTTTCCTTAAACACCCCCAGGGATGGTGACTCCATTGCAACGGCAGCCCATTCCAATGTCTAACCATCCTTTCTGTGAAGAAACTCTTCCTAAAGAGGAACCACATCGTTGAGGTGGGACTGTCTCTTCTTGTGGGTTTGTATATGGAATACTCCATAGATACACACCTGAGCAATCTGGTTAAAACTGCTGGATATCTCACAGCTTCAGTGGCAGCTGACATCGTGTTAAGAGCTTTTAAAGTGAAGGCTGCTGTAGGAGATGCACAGGTAGGACAAACACCACCTACAGAAGAGGGCAGCTGCCTGATCGTGCAGGCTGTGAGGAACTGCGGCCCTCCACTCAGGGCGCCTGCCAGTAGCTCATGAAGAGTGCCTGGGCATGATGCAGAATTTTATAATTTTGGCATTAATTCAGCCCAGGCTGTCGCCAAATGACAACTTCATTGATACACAGAACAATCAAAAAAGCTGTTAAACCAACTACTAGGTATTGCTGTCATCTGTGTAAAAGAGATGTGGTTCGTTTTCTCAAGCTGGAGTGTTTTGAGGTCAAGTCTCACATTAGTGAAGTGACTGTAACTTGGATTTTATTCCAATACCTGAGGCACCACGTGTAACAACAGCAACCTTGCCCACTATATTCTGCTATGAAAACAACTACCTAAAACATTTCAGCAGCTGGTGTCACACAGTCCCAGTAAAAGGACAATTCTTCACCCATTTTTATCTCTCTGACCTCACATTTGTGTGGCTGACATCTGAGTCTAGTGTGGTAGGGCCATATATCTAACAAGCCTGTACAACGTTCAGCTATTTGGTACCTGAACTTTGCCACAGTTTTTCCATCCTGATTGTATCTTTGCTCATCCATATAATACCTGAGGGGTCTCAAATCCCTTCTAGTTTTGCCCTTTAATTCTTAGAAAAATTAGCCCTAAGAGTGACTCCTGTGTCTGACATACCTAGAAGGTAGGTGCAAGGAATGAAGTATTCCCCAAGAGAGCTAGAAAGGATCTTATGCTGACGTTCAGAAAGTCCTCAGACAGCTGTGCTTCAATGAGTCATAACTCCTCAAAGACTCAGTGTTTTGAGAATATTGCAGCACACCCACTTCAGAAATTACCAGGCATCTTTGCTTGCAATACTGACCACATGTAGTAATAGCAACTGGAAGGCACCTTAAGTTCAATTTGTGTCCATTCAAATTATTTTCATTGTTCTCTGCATCACTAGACTTCCTTTATGCACATTGTTTAAAAACCCTAAGTCTACATTCTGGAAAAGTCATATTAAATAAATTTGAATTGTCTCATGTAAATGCTTTCAGGTTAAGCTTAACAGCATATCTATGGCTGGTTTCACTGAAACAAAATGTTGAAGAGCCTGAATCATATTTGAGCATGAGTGTATGGAAGTGTGAACATTTGGACAGACTCTGGTTTATGCTAGTACTAACACAGCTAGAAGCAACTACATTGAGAGTTAATTACTCTTACAACAGCATCACTGCATCACTTCATGAGATTTTTCTGTAAATGTTCTAATGGTGTTTCAGCATGTTGCAGTAAAAGGTGGAGAAGAAACAAGGAAGTTTATGCTCCTTTTGGTTATTTCTCTCTCACAGACCTCACATATTACATAAACAAGATTAGATTTTTCTTATTACTGAGCCCTGCCTCAAGGCCTTTCAGCAGAGAGACAAATGCTATGCAAAGAGATGAGATGGAAGGAGGAGCCTCAGCTCATGCTCCAGTCAGTTTTATGCTTTGCTGCTCAAAATCTCCAATGACACTCTGAAGCCTTGACAAGGCCTGTGGCTGTGAAGGGGTTCATTAGAGGAGTAGGATCTTGGTATCCAGATAATTCATTGGCACTTCCCCCATCAGAAAGCTTTGCAGGAAGACTAAAGGCTCTGTAGAGACCATTAAATGGATATTAGTGTCAAAAGTGTTGGGAAATGTTGGAGATAGGAGCTTACTAATTTTGGGAGAGGTCATGTTGCTTAAGATGTGAACAGAATAATCAAGATCAGTGGGTTTGGTTTGCAGCTGGTTTGGATTCGTTGGAAACCCATCCTGCAAGAGGTGAAAGGTGCTGAACAGGAATGGTCTGTATATGACAGGGCCCAGGACATGGATAATGTGGACAGACAGAATCAGTAGCAGTCTGATCTGCACTGGTGATAAAGCACTGTGTTGCTTATTCCCTTCTAAAAGCAGAGCATTATGACTTTTCAACATCTGATGTGAATCTTTTATTACTTCCACTTAATTTTTCATTTATGTCCATTTTATTTATGTCAAAGACACTTCCACTAAGATTTTCAAAAGCAGCTGTCCATATCTATTCTGTATTGTCCAGCCTAAAACACCTGATCTATTCTGTACTGTCCAGCCTAAAACACCTGAAAGCAACTTGAATTTTAAAGATCAAGGCTTTCGGAAAAGCAGGTCTTTCTGACACAGCCAAACTGATGAAATGAAGATTCTGACAGCAGTGTTCAGCTGCTGTGAATGCACTCCATTACAAATATCCCTTGTAGGAAGAGACCAAGTACCATGTACTAGATGATATAAGGGGAATATAAGGGGAATGTAAGGGGAAACAGTTACACACAGTAGGGGAAAGCCTAACAAGTTTTACCTTCCTTCATGTTTCTGTTTGTTCCTCCCAGTTAAAACTACCAGGTGAGCTGTGCAGTTAACAGCAACTGTGGGCAACCACTTCACAGTTCATATCTGATGTTCCAGAGAAGGGGAAGAGATGAGGGATAAGACAATGCCATAGATGCTATGAAGAGAGAAGTGTGGGGATTTATTTTCTTCTCATCACAACAGAGATCTCTTACATCTTTGCTCAGTGTCTTATGCTAACACAAAACGGGCATCTACATGTAGCTAAGATTGTAAGACACAGAATTCCCAGCTAAGAGAGATGAAATCAATAACTATATGAATTTTTTTTTTTGTCTCTGGAAAGATACTGCCCAAAGAAATCAGTGAAGCTGGTGCAGGGAACTATCTTATGAGGAGCAGCTGAGGGATCTTATCACTCTCTACATCTACCTGAAGGGAGGTTGTAGCAAGGTGGGGATCAGTTTCTTCTCCCTAGTAACAAGTGATAGACAAGAGGAAATGGTGTATCAGTGGAGGTTTATTCTTGGGTATTCAGAAGTATTTATTCACTGAAAGGGTTATCAAGCATTATAAGCAGCTGCCCAAGGAAGTACTGGAGTCACAATCCCTAGAATTATTTAAAAGGCACATAGATGTTGCACTTACGATTGGCATTGCTGTATTAATGGTTGGACTTGATGATCTTAAGGTTCTTTTCCAATCTAAATATTCCATGAGTCGGTGTAAAAATTAGGTGCTTCAAAAACCCAGGTAACAAGCAGAGTTGTGAATCTCATTGACATAATTAGGAAAAAATATCCCATAATTTTTTTTCAGAGTTTCCAATGCTCTATAATAGATTACAGTCCCTTTTTTCCTTATTGGAAAGATGGCATATCCTGGTGTCTAGTGTGTTACAAAATAATGGCATTTGCATGTATCCTATAAAATGTGAGTAAAGTTTATTGTAACTAGCTAGAGTTGTAGAATGTGATAGATGCATGGCATAAAAAGCAACCTCTGTTCTAGAGAATTCCTTGATCAGGAGTGTGTGTGGGCTAAGATAATATCCATCTGAAACCCATGCAAAGCACTGGAAATAGTACGCAAAACCTCAATAGTTTGTTTTTTGGTTTTTTTTCCAGCTCATTCAATGTCTTGAGCCTGTATCTTAATTTCAGCTAAAAAGAACACCAAGCCACTAAAAATAGTGGAACTGACCCACTTTTTGCTGTCATCATGTGACTAACTCTGCCTGTGTGATCAGCTTAATTCTTCAAAAGGATCTGTTTTCTTCACTTGTAATCAGTGCTGTTAAGGTTACGGCTTGTGTGTTTCTTCTGAAGCTCCACTCCTTGTTCAGTCCTGCTGGAGTGATTGCTGCTGCTGATTTTTTCACACATGTGAGACATCCACTGGGAAATCTGACACATATAAGAGTTCAACATATCCAAGCTGGATTCAACCAGTTGGTCTTGAACAGTGATGGCAGCCTAGGCTGAGGTGATTCTTGTGGTGTAATTCTTCCTCTTATTGTGCTGTGCATCTCCACCCCTTGATCAGTAGACAATGTGGTTCACTTAAAACAGCTTGGGGTATGTAAAAAATGGAATGAGTAGAGTTGCTGTACATACTCAGAGTATTTGGACTTGAGCCAGCACAGAGACAACTTGATTGGAAGCTGTCATCACTAGGTAAAACAGTGGATAACTTTGCCAAATACAAGATCCCAAATTCCATCTCAGGTACAGGTGGAAGAACTATCTGTTATATATGAATATATATATATAATATTAATATATGTATATATTAATACCTGTTTGAGGAAACCATGCAGAAGAAACAGCCAGCAGGAAGGAGGAATCAAACTCTAGCCACTTCTCATTATTAATAAATACCTCCTGTGTTGCACACACGTCTACAGATTCCTCTTTGCTCTTTTTGTCCAACTGGTTTGTTTTTGTTTTTGCTTTTTTTTAATCTCTCCTAATCCTTTTGAGGCTCTTTGGCATCCTACTTGAATGCAACTGTGTTTTTCATTGTGACCATCAGACGACAAATATTTGAAATATTGTGTCTTATCTGATAATTGCTGATTTCTAATTTTAAGGAATACTAATTCTATTACATAATTACAAAAAAACCAAACCATCAAGAAGTGATCCAACATCAGGACTAAAAATAATAGTAAATATGTAAATAATAGTAAACATGTATTTCCACCCTTTATGCCATATTAAAATAATTTCTTTCATGTGCAGTTTGTGGATTTTGGCTATTAACTCCACTAAGACAAAAAATGCGATGAAAGAAGAAAATGAGATTGTAAAGTTACAGTACAAAGCAGATGAGACAGAGAATATAAAATGGACAAAGAAGTGTAGCAGTAGTCACCCTTCACTAAGTCTGCATTCTCCTGTCTTTTAACAACTAGGTACTATTAGGTAAGTTATTCAAATGTCTCCTTTAATCGTGTAACTCTCAGAGGAACCTTAAATCCTAACCTATTACATGGCTACTATAATTCCCTGAAACAAACTCAGATTTTCCATTTGAAGAAGCTTGTGGAGATGTAACAGAAGACTTAAGTGCCAGTCAAAAGCACAGTGGTATCAGGTATTCCCTAAAAGTACATCTGTGCTTTTAATTCTGGGTCAAGAATAAAAATCTCGATTTTTGAAGTGTAGCCCTTATTTTCATTACCAGAAATGTTCAGAAAAAGTTTGGTTTTTCCAAACAAATAGAAGTCAAGGAATAGTTAAAAACAAGCACATAATTTTAAAAAGAGGTTCTGTTTCTAATGCCTTCAACCAACAAACCTTCTGTAAATGTGCTTTGATTGAACAGTAAATCAAGAACTTGATGATGAAGAGCAAATCTTTGGAATTCAGGATGACATTTAGGGAAAAAAACCAAAATACCTCACATGCTAAATTGCCATTTAGTTATTTCCTTCCGGCTTTTTGATACTGGGAAAAAAGTCACATGAAGAGCATCTGAGTCAGATGTTATTCTAGAATAGTCTAATTTTCCCAGCTAGATTTGCTATCTATGTTCTTTTATTAAAGCTTTGATTTAGTACCAGATGTTTTAATGAAAAACAGTCCAGAATTAGACATATAAGTAACTGCTAAAATATTCTCTGATTTTTGCAGGAAGAGCAACTCTTCAGCAGACATTCCAACAAACACCCATGTCCTTAGGCTGTGTCGAGCCCCTTCTGGAAAGACCATACCCCGTTAAGAGAATAGCAGCCTATTTTCCCAAGGCCTTCTGTGTGCCAGGGTGTAGGAAGTTACTCAGAATCATGTGGACACAGACCACCTTCTGACTGGCCTGACTGAGTACTGCCTATCTGAGGCAGTATTTATAAAAAACTCAGCCTCAATGTCCCTGACAAGGAGACTCCAGGTTGTGAGAGGCTCTCCCTCTTACTTTTCCTGTGCTTTTTGAAACCCTTTTGTGTGTCTCTGAAAGGCAGTTATGAAACACTGGCATTGTGTGGAATGCTCTCATGCCTCTGTTTTCTCACACAAAGATCCAATGATCCAGCTCAGTCTTTTAATTAGAATTAAAATTTGATTACAATTGTAAGAAAAAGCATACCATTTGAACATGATTTTGAGAAGGCCATTCCTGTACTTTCAGAGGTAAATACTTAATGGAAAAATCACTATGATTGACCTCTACCACATGAAATCATGCTTATTTACAGAAAATAGTATGGGTGTCCTTGACTCTGCTCTAGTTTCAATTTTACATACCCCTTCTCCAGGCAGCACAGGTTGATGGGAATCATGTCCCCGAGTGTGGGCCACCAACCTTCTTACTAGGTAAAATTCTCAGGCTGCAGGTAGGCTTGTTAAGTGTGATATGCTTAAGGAGCAATGCAGCAGAGGTAAGAAATCTTCTGGTGGAAGAGTGCTCCCAAGTCAGACAGTCCACGTAGTTCCTGTGTACTGACATTCTCATTTAAAACCTTGGGGAATATGCAAACATTGTATAATTTCCATCAACACCCTTGACTTCCTTAAATGAATGGGGAGCTTTGTTAATTTTCGCTTTTGTCCCTGAGTTGGTTTACTCTTTAGTATCTGACATGCTGACATGGTGGTTTCAGATTTGGACTCAGAGCACCATAGGAAAACACTGCTACAAGAGGGCAAAAAATGTCAATTAATTTCTTACTTAAAAATAAATATAACAGATACATTTTCAGTGCTTTTTGGAAATCTGTTTCTTAAAAGCCTAAATCTGAGTCCTAGATGGATGCCTGGTGAATATCCAAGGTGATATTTCTCAACACCTCCAGATCTCAGGGAGACCTGGTGCCAAATCCGAAATCAAAGCTGGCTGGAACACAAGAGGAAAGGGAGGATATGTAAAGAAAAGCTTCAGAGAAAGAACTGACACGTAGGACATTCAGACTGAAACGGAACAGCCTTCTTTGCATGATAAGCACACACCTTTTGTTTTGTACTTTGGCACATCACCTCTGGTGTCTGTTCACACCCTTCAAGCGTGCAGAGAGCCATAGCTCCTGGTAGTTAAAACCAGCTGGCAGTCAGCCACAAAACCTGCTCTACAGGTGGCAAACTGAACGGCCTGGGGCAACAGCACCGGCAGGGTTACTTCCTGCAGTGGCACTCCTGGCCAAAACGCAAGGAATCTGGACGCGTCCCACGGGCCTTGGCCCCCTCTCCAGGGCCATTTCCCAGCCTTCCCGCACCTGCTATCCTCCCTGCTGTACAGCTCTCCTCGCCTTCCCCTCAATGTCGCCTTGACTTCACCTGTTAGCTGAACACCTGAGAAAACCCACCTGAAAAATCACCCCACAGGGCTCAAGCCCTCTCGTTATCCCGCCCGTATTCATGCCTCTTCTCCCAAACCCTGTCCACATCCTGCTTGAAAGTGAATCATTTGAGCGTGAATGCCTTTCTTCCTAAAGTGCTTCTATAGCACCTAGCAGGTTGGGGCCATTCGTCATTACCACAGGTACACAGACAAAATAAAACTGAAAATTATTCTAGACCCTTGCCGAGACCACCCTCCAGGGTGGGTGAACCTAAGGTGGGGTGAATCTAATTTCTCATCTCCCAAATAGCAGAAAGGTAGTCACGGTAACAAGAAACAGTGTGCTAGCTTTGGGAAGGTCACCGGCTCCCCACAGCTTGCTGTGGACGGGGTAATGAAAAGAGAATCCAGAGAGAAAGGGCACAAATGGGCAACCATTCGGCACAGGTCTCACGAGAACTTCCAAACGCCCAGAACATCACCCGGCACGGCCCCAGACCCCGTGTGCCCGGTGGAGACACGGAGGCGGGTCCCGCGGTGGCCCTGGAGACGGCGCCCGCCGTGACATCCGCGCCGGGCGGGCAGGCAGCGCCCTCCGTGCCGGGAGCCGGCTCGGCGCAGGGCTCGGCGGAGCGCTGCCTGCTCCGCCGCGGCACGGCCCCGCAGCGCCCCGGCCCGCCCGGGCCCCGCGCCCTGCCCCGACTTACGTGAGGGCCGCGGGCCAGCGGCTCCCGGCGCGGCGGCGCGTTCGTCCCCATGGCGGCCGCCGCTCCCCTCCGCTTTCCCGGGCCGGCTCCGCCGCTGCCTAGCCGAGAGGGACGCGGGGCCGGGGCCACGCCGCGGGAGAGGCGCCCGGGGCCGGGGCCACGGCGGGACCGCCCCGCAAGCGCCGCCCTCCGCCCGCCGCCGGGAGGGGACCGGCGCGGCGGTGGAAGGCGCCGGAGGGATGAGGGTGAGGGGCGGGGGGCTGTGCTGAGATTTCTCGGTGCTCCCGGGTGATGCCGGCGTGCTGGGGCCCGCGGTGTGCGCTAAGGCCGTCCGGTGTCCTGCGAGGGAAGCGGGTCCTGCTCCGGGAGTTCCCCGGCATCGCCTCCTAGTGCTCCCCCGTGCCTCGGGGAGCCATTCCCCGGCTCGGTACCCTCAGAGCACGCACAGCGGTGAGGAAATGCAGGCAGTCCTGCTGCTGCCAAGCATCTCTGTGGGTATTACCCGCTAATATCCATGCGTTTAACATCACCAAGACTACCCAGATCCGGTCAGAACAACAGGAATCTGCAGCTGTCTCAAGGCGAGGAGCCTGTCAAGTGAGTCTTCCAAACACAGGTCTAGAAGACAGCAGCAGCCAGAGCTTCACAAATCGGATTCCAGTTTCTTCCTGTCTCAAGACAGTGTTTCAAGGCTGTGACATGCTGTGTCTTGTAGCTGTACCTCTGGCCCCTCGGACGTGCTGGGCCCGCATGTGTCCCTGTCCCCAGGCAGCCCTGAAGCTGCCCTTCTCATGGAGAGCCCCACGCTGCTCTAGGCACGTGTCACCACCAATTTCTGGGCCATCTTGGGCTACTTGCAGTTCTTTCGTGAATGTCTTTTGATTTTTGGGATGTGTGCCTTAGTGTGTAAAGAAAAATTACTTATCTCCAGCCGTTCTTTCCTGCAACATAGTTCAAAGTGTCACATAAATTTATAGCACTTCACTCCAGTAAGTAGGTCAGCACACAGCACCTGTAAATTCTACTGACTGGCTTATTCTCTGTTTTACACCTGTACACAAACAATTCAGCAGTAGTAGATAGCCATGACTATTGCTGTGATATTCTTTTAATTTCCATCAGTGTGCTATACTAGTTTCTGTTTTGATTCCTCCCTTATAGCCACGGCAGTTTATGATTGGCAGTTTATAATTTTCTGCATTATGTTACTACAGTGTTTTCCTCGCTGCTCATTTTATCCTGTTAAATATCTACAAGGTAAATTACTAGATAAAACATCACAACAAAAGGAAGGACAATAAAGCAGCACAAAAGACTCTAAAAAGGTGGTCATTTGTAGAGCTGGAGAAGGAGGAAACATTTTCTTAGTTTGCTGTAAACTATATATTGCATTTCCCCCCCATTTTACACAGCTTGCAGATCTGTGTGATTCTCTTTTCTATATATTTTCACTGTGAGTTCTTTGCTGTCTTCTTCTTTCTTTGTCTCAGAAACATACATATTTTTTTCTATTTCTAGTGTAATCTGAAACCCAACACTGTTACAGTCTGTTCTACTGAAGTATCATCCTGCACATATGTATTTTTAGCTCTTATTTCTTCTCAGCATTGAAGCATCCAATTAAAAGATTTTCTTCTCCCAGGGCTGCATTACACAGGTGTATATATGTGGGCATATACATAAATATATATGTAGGTATATAGGTTTTAAATGTATTTGCCAGTTGTGGGAGAAAACAAGCTGTATTGAAAGTTCTCTTTGTGAGATACTTGGTTTCTAAATTTTTTCTGCTGTTGACAAAAAGAGGACCTTAGATTTGGAACTTGAGACTCTGTTTTTTTCCTCTGGGACGGCACTACTAAAAAGAAAAACCCAAATTCCCTTGGGCTTCTCTGAACAGCATTTTTTCTTACTGTACTTTTCCACTTTTGCAAACATTTGTCGTCCTGCTTCTCCTAATGTCACTGATCATTTGTTTGGCATGGGACCTTCCTACTCTACTGATGATTAGTACCCTTACAAATAGGCCTTTGTTTTGAATTAATGCAAATTCAAGTTCATTTATTTAACTATTTTTTTTCCTTTAGTACTGTATTCTGTAGCACTGTGGAAAATTCGTATCTTCCAGGAACTGTGTCTCTTGTGCTACAGGACTGTGTTTTACTTTTTCTGAAACTTAGCAAAAGCAGGACCCCGAGAGTCTGAGGTGTCAGCCTGAGAACTTATTGAGTCTGCTCTGAAAACTCACCAACTCCTTCAGACAAATGAGCACACCTGAGTTCTTGTAGTTCTTGTCCCTGTTAAACTGTCCTTATGTAAAGCCAGAAGTCTGAGTCTGCTGTTTCTCTACCCCTTCCTGATGAGAGAGGGGACTGAATGAGCAGCTGTGCGGTGCTTCATTGCCAGCTGGGGTTAGAACCACGACAGTCCATCACTCCTTCTCTGCACCCCAGACAAATGGAGAGGGTTGTGTTCTCCTTAATCTTCAGTGGCTTGTGAACCACCTGAGGTACAAACTACTTGGACCTGAGTGCCTGGCTTCTCACACAAAGCCAGACCTTCAAGTGTCTAGTCTTCTGGACTCTCCTTTAAGGAACAAGTCTTTGTAAAATGCTATTGCCCTGTGTCAACTCAGTCTACAGTCTAAAAGATTATTGCATTTTAAATAACATATTGGTCAATTTTTATCAGTTTGACAGAAGTTTCAGTTTCTTCCCCTCTTCCCTTCTTTGATGAGGCCAGTGACTTGCAAGTAGCAATAACTCCATTGAACAGTGTTCTGAGAGAGGGGACTGCACGGGGAACTCAAATTGAGCTGCTTGCACTGCCTGCTGCTCGCCAGCTGGGGCAGCTGACACTTTGCTGACAGCAGCCTGGCTGCTTGATAAGGAAAGGAGAATAAAAAAGGCTTTGCTTTTGTAAAGTTGTATGTGATATTAAAATGAGGACAGTGATTTGTAAGATACACACCGATGACTTCACACAGCCATATCTGTTTTCCACACATCTTCCCTTTCGTGTTGAAAGGGAGATAGCATCACCGTTTTCCTGCTAGTGTTGCCTGAGCTTTCAACAACTTACAGGTTCACTTGATCTCCTTTGGCAGTTTAGTCTGGAGACTTATGCCCTGCCCAAGAGATGAGGTATTAAGTGTGGAGGAGGCCAAAGTGTGGACACGGATGATTTGCAGAAGTTTTTTCTGGTCCTTTGTGGGTATTCAGAGCACTGACCTGGTGCTGCTGGAAGCTGAGAATAAATGTTAAATCTTCTGACCCCTTCTAGGATATACTTACTTCTCTCTGCTTTAGGGCAAGGAGGGACACAAGGAACTTTTCAAATAATCTCAGATTAAACAATTGACCTTGCTTAACTAGATTTTCTTGCTCTACCCTCCTTTATTTGCCTCCAGGCTGTTCCTGTAAAAAAATATGTGAAGAACATCCACTAAGAAAAGAGCAGATCTCTGTTATGTAGTGCACTCAGGCTCAGCTAATAATGTCACCACAAACACTGCAGGAATTCAGTGCAGCAATTAGTATGGTAAAGTTGCTGAAGGAGAAAGAAAGGTCTGAACTTCCAGAATGACGAAAATGAAGTTAATTTCTACCAGCCGTTGCCATGAGGGACTGAGATTACTTGGGGCCTTCCTCTGCCATTTTCATCTTCTACATGAGTGCCTGACGAGACTGTCTGAAAGAAGAGGAGTGTGGATCCTGGATTCACAAGAGGATAGACTCTGGGTCAAGAGGGAAATGAGTGGGAAAACTCTGTGTAGAAAATCCCCACATTTGCAGACTTACTAAGACCCCGTACTTTACACTGATTCAAACAGATGGTGATTAAAACACCTTACTGATACTTAAAGACCAGTACTTCATCTAAAAGTCCAATGTGTTAATGTGGTAAAAGCCCTAGAGTTTCTATAGCTAGTAGCATACAATATGGTAAATGGTTAGTATATTTAGGCAAACACAACACATTAAAAATAAAACCAGTAGCCTCTGCTGTATAATAGCATCTTTCTGCGAGCAGAAGCAAGGTCACATTTGTTACATGTTTACAGCCTGCTACAACACTCAGTGAATTTAGATCTTACTCCTTTGCCAGTTTTTGGCTAAGTCCTCTGCTGCATCCCAATAATGTGGCTGTATGTAACAAGGTTCTCAAGAATAAAGGTTTAGTACACAAGCTATGTGGTGTTAGTGGAAAACATTTACCTCTGCTTTTTTAATTTCAAAAGCTTCAAGCTCTGGAGGATCCTGCACAGATGGAGTGCAGTGAAGTATTTGTGTGGTGATCATCTTCTGACCGTTCAGGCAGAAATAAACTGCAATCCCTGCTACTTTTTATTGGAGCAGGAGTCTGGAAACACTGGGTTTGTATAGCTAAATATGTATGGAAGCAGGCAGAAGGTAGGATTAATTGGAGACAGTATGGAATGTTTAGCTTGAAGAAGGGCCAACTGGTGTCCTATATTTAAAGAAGATCACATTTTACTTACTGGTTTTTACCTGTGAAGATTTCAGATCCCCTGGTGACTTAGATTCTTGCTTGTTTTGGTGCTCCAGAAGGGAGATGAGAGCAACAAATATTTTGAGGAAGGTGAGTGATTACCTCCAGGAAAGCCACGTGGGTCTTAGAATTTTATAAGGAGGCCTGTGACCATTGTGCAGGAGTCATGAGGTCTAATTAAGGAAACAGGTCCGTGTGGCTGTTAGGCCAGCTCAGATCTGACCTTTAACAGAAAAGTGCACTAACATCCCTGTTAGAGGTCCTTAGACAGCCTCTGCACTTAACCAAATCTTGGGAAAATACCTTTACCTGCCTTCTACCTCAATGCTGTAATGAGGTATACCAGGGAGACCAGTCAAGATTCAGCACTTTCCAGTAAACACTGGTTCTTCACAGAGCTGGCTGTTTCTGAAGGATGCATTGTTGTCAGGTGTTGGGGAATGAGAGAGCTCTGGCTGGTGCTCTCAGACCTGCCTGTCATGTCTTCCCTGGCAGAGCAGTGAGAGGCACTGAGTGCTTCTGCTCCCACTCTGAGATGTGTCATCATATGTCTAGGCTTGAAAGTTGCTCTGGGAAGATTTAGCCAGCTGTTCTGTTATAACCCTGACAACTGCTCACTCTCTGTCTTTGGTCAGAGCAGAGGAAACATGAGATTTTCCTCCACAGCTTAAATTGTCTGAGCAGGTGAGGACAGCTAAGGAACACAATATAGAGTTTTCTGGTTAATAGCAGACAGACAAGAGAAAAAACATCCCCATCAGAAAACAACAGTGTCCATGTCCATACATGGATCTTTTCTCCACAGAAGGGTCATCACAGTTAGCAATAAGCATTGTCACAGCCCTATCTGGAAAGTGTCATACTGAATAAACACAGGCATGCACAAGAAACAACCCTTTCTATTTTTCTATTCTTGCTGTTTAATTGACTTATTGAAGCTAGTGGATTTGTTCAGTTCCCAGAAGCTGGGAACAATCAAAATTATCTCACTTGGGTGCAGAATAACAAGCCAAGGAGCTCTGAATTTGACACAGGAGACTGAAGATGCCAACATTTAGAAGACACCTCTGTACCTTGTCTGTCTTGATCTGTATCAGTAAACAATGGTTTCCTCATGGTTTACAGGGGGTGGTTTCTCCACAATATGACTGCTTGCTTGTCAAGCACCATAGGAATTAATTTGTTTAAATGTTGGTGAGACTGAGGGGAAGTCTGAAGGGAGGACGATTTAGTACTCTTTGTGTTGGAAGAGATTCAGATTAGGGAATTCTTAAATAAATTAATACCTAAGGCCATGGGCCCTAATGGTGCTGAGGGAGCTGGCAGATATAATTATGAGGCCATTCTCAATTATCTTAGACTGATCTTAGTGACTGAGAGAGATTCCTGAGACTTTAAGGAAGAAGAATGTCACTCCTGTCTTTCCTGTCTTCAAGGAGGCCAAGAAAGAATACCAGGCAACTATAGGTCAGTCACCCGCATCCTGACTCATTAGTAGGATAACTAATCCTACTCAGCAAACTTATTGATGGCACCAAGCTGAGTGGAACTGTTGACACTCCTAAAAGGATAGGATGTCATTCAGATGGACCTAGACAAACTCAAGAAGTGTGCCCACAGGAATCTCATGGGGTTTAACAAGGCCAAGTGCCAGGTGCTGCACTGGGTCAGGACAGCCCCCAGCACTGGCACAGGCTGGGGATGAACAGATCAGAGCAGCCCTGGGAGAAGGGCTTGGGGGTGCTGGGGGTGAGAGGCTGCACATGACCCAGCCATGGGCACTGCCAGCCCAGAAACCAAACGTGTCCTGGGCTGCATCCAAAGCAGCGTGGGCAGCAGGGGAGGGAGGGGATTCTGCCCCTCTGCTCTGCTCTGCTCTGCTCTGCTCTGCGAGACCCCAGCTGGAACCCTGCACCCAGCTCTGGGGTCCGGCACAGGAAGGACATGGAACTGCTGGAGGGAGTCCAGAGGAGGGACACCAAAATGAATAGGGGAGGGGAAAACCTCTCCTATAAGGACAGGCTGACAGAAGTGGGATTGTTCACCATGGAAAAGAGAAGGCTTTGAGATAACCTATTTATGACCTTACAGTACCTGAAGGGAGCCTAGAAGAAAGACAGAAAGGGACTTTTTACAAGGGCATGTAGTAACAGGATAAGAGGGAATGTCTTCAAATTGTGAGAGAGTGGGTCTAGATTACATGCTAGGAACAGATGCTTTCCTGTGAGAGTGGTGAGGCACTGGAACAGGGTGCCCAAAGAAGCCCTTGATGCCCAGTCCCTGGGCATGTTCCAGGCCAGGCTGGATGTGGCTCTGAGCAGCCTGGTCACTGGGAAAGTATCCCAGCCAAGGACAAGGAGTTGGAAAATAAATGATACTTAATGTCCCTTTCAACCCCTTCTATGGTTCTCTGTTTCCTGACATGATGGTGGAACAATTTTCTCAAAACTATTTATTCCTGGAAAGAAGATGATTTGGATTACTCATGGATATACAAAGAGGAGGTCCTGCTTGATGAAGCCAATAACCTTCAGTGATGAAATTACTCATTTTGTAATCCCCTCATATAAGGGGATAGCAGTAGATATAGCCTGCCTTGACTTCAGTAAGGCTTTGGATACTCCCATAAAATTAATGGATAAACTGCTGTCATATGGGCTTGATGAGCAGACAGTGTGGTGGATTGCAAACTGGCTGAATGGTTGGGCCCAGAGGGTAGTGTTCAATGGCATGAAGTCTGAGGCACAGTAATAGTGAACCCAAGGGTTGATACTGGATCCAACACTCTTTTAACACCTTCATTAATGATCTGGATGATGAAACAGAGTGCATCCACAGCAATTTCACTGAAGATACCAAGCTGGGAGGCGTGGCTGATACACCAGAGGGTTGTTCTGCTTTTTAGTGGGACTTTGCTATCATACAGTTCAGCAAGAGAAGTGCAAAGTTCTGCATCTGTGGAGGAGCAGCCAGATGCACTGGTACTTGTTGGGGGACAATTGGCCAAAATAGCTTTGTGGGAAAGGACCTAAACTCCTGGTGGGCAGCAAGTTGAACAAGAGCCATCAGGGTGCCCTTGTGTCAATGTAGTTGAACAGTATCCTGAGATACATTATAAGGAGTGTTACCAGCAGGGTGAGAGAGTGATATTTCTCCTCTATTCAGTACTGGTAAGGTCACATCTGGAGTGCTGTGGTGAGCTCTGGGCTCCCCAGTACAGTAGAGATACAGAGCTGCTGGGAGAGTCCAGAAGGGCTCCAAAGATGATAAAGGGCCTGAAGCATCTTTCCTATTAAGAAACTCCAAGAGACCTGGTATACTTTCTCAGAGAAGGCTCAGGGGGAAATATCATCAATGTGCACCAAAATCTTAAAGGAGAGCAAAAAGAAGGAGCTGGACTCTTTTTGGTGAAAGACAAGGGCGCAAACTGAAATGAACTTTCCTTTGAACATCAGGTAATACTTTTTTACTGTGAGAAATAATGATCAAGGTGGTGGATCATCCTGCCTTGGGCATCTTCAGAGGTCATCTGGGCATAGTCCTGGCGACCATCATGAAGTGGCCTTGTTTCAATAGGGTAGTTAGGCCAGGTGACCTCCAGAAATTGCTTACAATGTCAGGTATTCTACGATAGATGTCATAAAGTATTGAAGATGTAGAAGTTCCTGCAGGTTGCATACTGACAATTGAAGGCCATGAAGGCTGCTTAAAGGTCTCTAAAACTATATCACAGATGTCTGTGTTTAAATGCCTGTTCTACTCTTTAGTGTCTTGGCAGTAAATTCTACACAGAGCAAACATGTTCCCTTCAATGTCGTGTCTGTGGATGGGCAGGAGCAGGATGTGGATCCTGCTGAAGAGGAAGAGCATATTTGTCTTAAAGGTGTTGGCTTGTTTTGTATGTGAAATGATTCATGCAGAAATGCCTATATTTTTTTCCTCAGGAATGGACTTTTTACAGTGGGTTTTTTCCACTTTTTCTTTTCTTTTTTTTCTCATCTTTTTTTTCCTTTTTTCCTTTTCCCTTTTTTCCTTTTTTTTTCCCTTTTTTTCTTTTTTCTTTCTTTTTTCTTTTTTTTTCTTTTTTTTTCCTTTTTTTTCGTTTTTTTTTGGGTCAGGTTTGGATTCTATTGTTTTTCAGGTTGTCTTCTTGTAGGACACAGATATGAGCTTGGATTTGTGGTGGCAATGGACACTTTCAAATATATGACCTCAAGTGTCAGGGTAGGAAGGGTCTGGGAGCCTGAATACCTTTACAGATCTGAAACTTGCTGCGTGATACTTCAGATAGAGATTACAGTCCGAATGGCCCCAAGCCAAGAGTTTGGAACTTCATGTTTTTTGAGAGATCTTCATCAGGAGACTTTGACAGAAGTGTTGAAATCAGGATTGGTCACTGCTGTCTTTCAGCTGAGAATCTAGAGTTCAGCTGGGATTTGGGGTAGCAAGAAAAAACCTCTTTACTGATGAGAGAAAATTTTCAGGATTGTACTGCTGCTGGCAGTAGGCATGCTGTTTTTCCATCCCAGATCACCTGCAATCTCATCCTGCTTGTTTCTGACAGTAAGATAAATTATAACAGCTATTGCAGGTATCATTTTACTGGATTCTTCTCTTGAAGAAAGGTAGATTGCTGTTTGATTTGCCTTTTTTTATCCTGGTCCTGTCAATATGATTGGTGGGACATCCTTGCTTGGACGACCACTTTTTACTGTCCCGAAACCAAAAGGCTGAATTCTGATGTGAGAGTTTAAGTGAGGATCTCAAATATGTTGGGTCTGAAATGTGCTGGATTCACAGCTGCAACAGATCATTGAAAATCCAGGGGTAGGAAAGGATGTAAATTATCCAGATTTCCTATATAAAAAGAATAAAGTAGAAATATTTGTGGGCATCACACAGAAGGGGATATGTGGAGCCAAGCTCAAAGATTTTTAAGCAAGTTTTCCTTGGAAGGCAAAAAGAGAGAGCCATCTTCTTACAAGTCACCGTTCTTGCTAAATGTGAGGGGAGCAACACAGATTGTACTGTGTGAGAGCAGCCCTGAAGGTGAGTTCATACTTTGAGATGTACAGGGGACAGGGCAGGAGTTTTTGTTCTTGGTAAATGTATTTGTAATGAGCTGTGTATCTGGCAGTCTTCTGCAAAGAAAATACAAACCCAGCTTACATACTGAGGCTAGTCTTTCAGTTTACCTGATGAGTAAGCGAGATCCCTACTTACTTTAGCACTTTGCTCATCCAAATTATGAGATGCTCTACTAGCAAAGTGCAATGCAGTTCTGTGAGTCAATGTGCCATACACTTTTATCGTTTTACTCCAAGAGGAAAAGAGGAAGACTCTGGAGGACATTCTGGCTTATATCCTGTTTTTATTGGGTTTTTACTCCAAGTGAGGACCCTAGTGGATTCCTTTGTTTGTGTGAGGCCAGCAACCTGCTATAGAGAGAGAGTTTAGGAAGCAAAGATGTAGTGTACGAGTGGTATCTCTTTTAAAAATTCTGCAGTGACACTCACTGCTGTACAGACCCTCTGCACAGAGAATCTTAAGGTAAATTCCCTCTAAGCCCTCAAAGCAGAATCTTTTCCCAGTGCTTCAGGTTGTCCATCTTCATAAATGTCACACATGCTTCTAGAAAGCACAAGAAAGCATGTGTGGAGTGCACAAGTTTAGAAAATTCCTAGCATCAAACCTATGGAAGAGTTTTAGTGCTTCATATGTGTTGCAATTATTTGTGTATTGGCTTGCTGATATCTGAAAGGTTGTTGAAAATGTTCTGTTTTAAATGTTCTACAGCAGTTATTCCCCAAAAGCCAAACTGAAATGCAGGAAAATAAATTGCCTTGGGAGAGTAGACTGCAGTATGACAGACCAAAAGACATTTTGTTTGAGGAAGTTATGAACAATAAAGAAAGTCAGAGGTGCCTAAAATCATAAAAGGCCCAGCTCAATTCTTCTTGGCCTAGTCTGAAAGCCACTTTGGCAGGCAGGGTTTCCTAGGTTTTAACTGAGGAAGGCCAACTTTTTAGAGGTATTTGAGCACTTTAAATGTGTGAAGACACCACTGGGAATTTTGAATATGCATTGAAAGGGGGTAAGATTCAGAACTCCCTTTCCTTCAGTGTCTGCCCAGCTGGGATCCAACTCAACCAAGACCTTTCTCCATTCATAGGGACCAGAGCGTGTTTGAGAAGCTGACAGTGTGATGTCCGGTTTTTCCCTGGAACAGAGAGATCTGAGGCTGTTAAGAAACTAAGAGTGCAATCATCGTCGACTTCATCCCTGGCTGAAGGTAGGGAAAGTATTAGCAAACCTGCTGGATGCTTGGCCAGACTTTGGAACTTGACACCACCTGTGTGGGCTGTTGCCTCTTTTGTGTCAGAGGACTTTCAGGAGTGGCACAACACTGCACAGCAGGAGGCAGAGTGTGGTGAACAGCTCTCTTCTGCTTCCTTGTTCCCTTTAGGTCACATAGTTATTTTAACAAAGAGGTACAGTTCACACTCCAAGCCACAACTCCACCCTCTGGAGCATGTAGTCCCACAGGAGCACTCTGCTTAGCAAACTGTTGCAGTGTGTTCTGCAGCCAGTCTAGCGGCTTGGAATAGAAATGTGTATTTGTGCTTTTGCTTGTGGCGTGTGACTGGCTTTTCCTAGGTCTCTGTTTAAGCCACAGAACTCAAGAGCACACAGTTGTCTCAGTGGAGAAGCAGCAAAGAATAAGCTGTATGGTAAAAGTCTGCTGTCAGGGAAGGAAAGCTGTAATACATATGTGAGAATGTCATACCTAGAACTAAACAACTCCAGATTGCCAGTAGTTAGCTAAAATCTGTGGCATATAATACCTGGCATAGACCAGTCTTTCCCTTCTTGAAAATACAGATAAGAATGAGTCAAAAATAGCTTACAGAGCATGCCTCAAACATTCAGGAGGGAGAAGATCAAAGTAAGAAAATCTAAAATACATGGTATCAAAATCTTCCATTGTCTTTTTAGTGAATTAGACAGTGAAAATAAGATATCTGGGAGTCTCTCCCCTCTCTTCACTTTCCACTGCTCTCCTTCAGTTTGTTTGCGCTTTGCTCTTTTTTGGAAAGTAGATTTCCTCAGGACACTATGATCTAAGCAGACTATCAAAACCTGTGCTGTCTTGGGATTCTGCATGCCTACAGTTACAAGAGCAAGGGATTCCTTCAGTGACTTCTTAATCAGCTAAGCTTAGGGACAGTGAGGAAGGCCACGAGCACTTCACAATGGCCTTTTGCAGAAAAGGTTCCTCTGAAAAATGCTGTATGCTAACTTATGGTGGGGACTTCTCTGTCAGAGCAAAGTATTCTGAACTAGTCAAAACAACTGGTTTACAACTAGTGCAAATCTTCAGGGGAGGTACTTGTGTGGGTTATTTGGGATGTCTCTCTGGAGCTTCATGGTGTGTTTTACTCAGGTCAGGCCAAATAAACTGTGCTAGGATGTAAGAAGTCAAGGCAAAACTAAGTGTTCAAGGACTGAGGAGAGCTGTAGACAAGTGTCCAGAATTCATCTACGGCAGCAGTGAAGGGACCAGAAAGAAATTACTTGAAGTAGAGAAAGCCAAGACCCCTTTAAATTGGGTACCTCCTTCTCAACATGGCTGAACACAGATCAGTGCAGGTCAATGTGATCTTCGTGGGAGAGTTTGGGTCTCCCTGCTATGGGGGCAACATTTGAAACCAGCATGGGTAGCATGACACAGCAAGGTAAGCATAGCATCCTCAGAAGATCTGAGGACTGGTTATGGACAGAAAACCAGGTATCAAGGAAAGCTGCAGTAGCTTCACCTGAATCAAGCTGAGTGTTTGACATTTGAGAAATTTGGGTTGGGTTAGGTGAGTTGTCTTCCAAGGAGAGTTGCCAAGAAGCAACAATAGTATTGTCAGTACTAGAGGTCTAAATGTCAGTCCCAAGGTGCTTAATATCTGAATTCAAGAAAGTGTAAAAAATGCATTTGTAGCTCTTGGGCCTGGGATTTGAGAAATCTTCTCTGAAGGTAAAGGGAAAGATAAGACCTAAAAAGACTCAAAATAATTTAAAAATGCAAAAAGTCAATCTGACAGTGGTTTGCATTTCTATGATCCTGTTCTGTTTGCATCCCTTGGTGACTAATCCTCATTTCCTGCCCATATATGTTGGAGTCCTGAATGAAGCAAATGCTGACTTTCAAGATAAAATTGGAATCCATGTGCTGAACCTTTGGATCTCTGGCATATAACCCTCTGGTATGGAAGAGACCTCATGCACTCCAGGTGTACAGCGGCTCTGTTCACTGATAGAACGGTGAGGCTCACAGCCTAGGATGCTGAGAGGAGCAGCTTGTTGAGGGGCTTGCATATTGAGAGGTCTAACACTTTACCACTGCTCCTTCATCTGCCAGTCCAAGATTTTGTTCCAACACCAACTGTGAGCACCATGTGACACGAAAACTTTAGTCACACTAGTTCAAGTCTTGGAGGGGACTTAAGTGTGAAACAATGTGTGCTTGATCTTACGGGCTAGGTATTCTTTCTTCAGAACCTTTCTTCTGTTTCCAGGACAGTTAATGAGCAAAGCAGTGATGGGACTGTATATGCAAATTATAAATTCAGCACTCATAAGTGACTTAGATTTGCAAACAGGAGCTGCCACTCCACCTTCTAACAAAGCAGAGTGCTTCATACAAAAATCTGCATCTAAGCCTGTAGAGATCAGGGCCCAGCTCCTACCTCAGACAGCAATCATACTCAGTATTAGTGCTACTGTCATGGGGGTAGGTCAGATGTGAGGTGAAGAGAAGAGTATGAAGTAAGGTATGGATGTTGGCAGGAGGCCATGCAGAAAATGATCAACTGTTTAGAAAGAGTGTGAAAAGGCTCCAAAGTGCTAAATTTTGCACATTCATTCCTGCCTCTGAGCAGTGTTCAGCTACTGGGGTTACTGTGTCTGCAGGAATCTTTCCACTCTGCTATCCACCATCTTAGAGCAGTCAATTATTGAACTCCTTGAGTTAAAATAAATGTGTTATAGTAGTTCTGAGAACACCGTCTTTTTAAACAAGGTGACTAAAAGGTGTTTCTCAGTTGATGGCCGTCATGTATGAAAATTTTCTACACAAGACAGGCTTATCTAATCTTTACAGGTCATTATTTCTGTGCAAATGTTTGAGTAAAAGTTTAACTGCAATTTCTGGATCTGAACCGGGCTCTTTGTCATCTCCTTCCTGGCCGTACAGGGAGGTGAGGCAGTGCCAGGCCTGTGTTACACAGAGAGCAGAACCGCAGCTGTGCCAGCCTGCAGGCAGCAGCTCCCTCCCACACCCTGTACCTGTGCTGGGGTTAGCAGGGCAGGAGCTCCTCTCTCACGCCAAGCAGAACAGAGATAAGGCTCGTATGAGCCATCTGGCTGGCTGTGCCTGGGGAGCAGCGTTCAGGTTGGTATGTCCTGTCTAAAGTCAGAAATGCTGAGTGTTTCTTGTTGGCCATGTTGGCTGGATCACATCTTGGTAAGGTATTCAGAGCTGGCTGAGGCTATGTCATTAAAGCTCCAGGGCATGTATTTTCCCTTTTCATCTATTCCTTCTATTCCTGTGTGGTTGGTTTGACATTTCATGAGATTATTTTATTCAGACTGTCTTTTCAAACTTGTATTCTCACTGCAGCCACTACAGGTCCTTTGAGGTCCCCACAGTATTTCTGGAATGAGCAGGTTGGAGTCCTGATTCCAGAGAAAGAAATTTATTTTTAGCTTGCAGACTTGTATACAACCCACCACAGTTGACCTGGAATTGGTTAACTTTACTAGAAAGGGAATATTTCAAATTATAACTCATCCTCAAAACTCAACAGAAATTTTTATTTTGATATACCAGCCAAGCTGAAAAATGTTTCCATTTTATATTGACTGACACCTCATGAACCAAATAAAAATTTCTGTCTTGCTGACCAGCCCATGCCCATTAAGGTAGTTTTCTTCAGGAACAAAACACAGTCAAAAGCCCAGCATGTCTCTCCTTTTTTGTTGATTAAAGATTCAGCTGAACTAAAGCAATGACTCCCAAAATCAGATTTTTTTTAACATCTTGGGAGAAAAACAAAAGCTTCTTTTTTGCAGAGCATGTAGATTTGTGTTTGAACAAACTATTTTTTTCCTTTCTCAGGAAGGAAAAAAACTAGTCAGTTGATATTTTTGTTTCATTCCGCTTTTCAGCTGGGGCTTAAGGAAAACATTCACAAGGTCCTTCTGGGAACAGCTGCTGAAATCCTGCCTGGCATGGCAAATCTAAGTGTGCCTTGTTGAACTATATTCTAGTCTCAATATATGCAGGGATGGTGATGTGATATAAAGGTCAGAGAAAATTCCAGTGGTTGAGGCTGTTTGGAAAAATGATACATTTTTACAGGACAAGGATACCCCCAAGGACTTTCTTTCCAAGTCCTACAGTCAAATCCTGGCTAAACACTGTTAAAATTTCAAATCTAGCACCAGGAATTGTGGAGGAGAAACCGATGTATGCAACACTGTGCTTTTTATTTCTCTTTGTTTTACTGGTGGACCAGGTCGGCATGGCTGATTGGGATTGCTCCAGAGGGGGAATGGTCTGGAGGGATGAAGGAACGAGTAGTGTGAAGGAGGCAGTGCCAAAGCACACAAAGAAGCTCCACTGTTATTACCAGATCTGGGAAAAAGTGCAGCAAGCATCTTGGCATTCCTTCAAGAAGTGCTCCTTGCTCCTGCAGTGGAAATTCTGCAGGAGATGCAAAGTCTTGTGACAATTCCAGGAGCCAGTCCTACACATGCTGGCTGAACAGCTCACCTTTGTAACCCGAAGCACTATGTCAGTAACAGCACTCTCCCAAATCCCCATTTCTTCAAGTCTAATAGGAAGCTTATCTTAAGAGTTTTTTTTACCTTCTGACTCAGGAGTTTCAATGCAGTTTATGATCTTGTAGTGTTAGAATTGGTTTGCGTGTAAGATGCTTCAAGAACATTCACTTACCAGTATTAACCCAGAGAGCGTGTCCCACAAATTAGTGTATTGCTCAAAGTTTGTGAATGAGTCTGTTGTGGTCTGTCATTCAGATGAGGGAAAACATTTCAAACATTCTGGAAAGGGCATTTAAACTCTGCTTTATTCTTGTGTTCTGTTCTAAGGGTATCACAAAATTGGGCCTTGAAGCCTTTACCTATAAACTGAGTCAGCTAACAGCGTTTCCTGGTGGAAGTTAACTTTCAGTTCCAACTAAAGAAATTGGGTAAAACTGTGTATCTCTAATCTCCAAGAGTTCAGAAAACGTCAGTTATTTTGTGAAGTAGTGTTTAATTCTTTGCTTTGAGAAGTTTTTGCAGTTTTTTTTTTTAAAAAAGCTAATGACATTTACTTAAAATCATAAATCAATGCCTTCTTACTGTCTGATTTTGTTCATGTGCCCCTATTTTTCAAGTTTTTTTCTGCCACTCTGAACACCAGAATCTTAATTTTTTTATTAATAAGGAGGAAGTCAGATAATGTGACTGCCCTAGCTGGGACTTAAGGCAAAGCCAGAGTACTTGCCAGTGTAGTTAGTTGAATTCTCTGTCTTCACACTGTAACAACTGTGTCTTTGAGGCTCCACATCTGTCTCCTGGAATGGCCTGAGTTATTTGCTCAGTAGGCAATGTGCCTCAGAGCTAGGTCATATAAATCACGAATCAAGCAACTCTGCACGAAGCACTCCTTTTTATATATGAGGCAGATATTCCTGTTTGGCTGTGGTAAAAACAAACCAAACCCTGACCCACTCCCAGCATTGAAGAGAAAGCTGAACTGACCTTGTTATTAGTCTGTAGGGGAATTGGAGAATAGGGTCAGCTTTCTCTCGTTCATTTTCACCCCAGCTGAGAGAGGAATCTGTTCCTCTAATTTGAGTCTCATTCCTATAATTCCTCTGTTATCATCCCCCGGGTACTATGTTGTTGCAGACATACTAGGGATGGTAGACAGAGACTTGTGGTGTTATAGAAGAAGGATTAGGCTCTTTGGTATTTACTTTCATTCCAGTCTTCTATTCCTACCACATTCTTCAGTGACAACCTCATTCATTCCAAACTCAGTTTAGAAAGAGTGGGAAAGGGCCATTCCCAGAAAGATAAGTGGGTTTCCCTCCAAAATGTTCTGCAATGTGTGTGTGAGAAATTTGCAGACAAGTCCAGAGAAACATAAGTAAGGTTTTTAATGTCTCCAGTGCAGCAGTATATTTTTCGAAGCTTGTAACAGAAATCTGAATGCTATAACAGTGAATAACTGAGATTGGGTCTGAAGCCACTGTAGACACATGCAACTTAAAATATCAGTTATGTTCTTAAGTCAAACTGGTGTGTTTAATGGCCTAGAAATGTCATCGTATTGACTAGGTAGGAAATCAATTACCTTTGTTTGTAGCCTTTTTTTCTACTGTTAGACCACAGAGTAGAATTTTGTAGTCCATTTCCATTGGAGTAACACCCTCTGGGAAATAAAATTTTAAGGGAGGTAAAATGATCCACTAAATTGGAATAGTTTCAATAACAGTTAGTTAAAGAATAACACAACAAATGTAACTAAAAATTGATCTTAAAAGCTGTGTTATTTTCATGTCACTCAGTTTTATTTAACCAAATTCAGTTGAAGAAATAAGTAAGTAGGCAAACGTTGCAGAAAAGTGCTTAGAATCAACAGAAACTAAAAACATAGATTGGGTTCCTAAAAGATGTCTTTTATCTCAATTTGAGGTGAATATATGAATATGAAATATGAAATTTCAAGCATTTCCCAAAGTTTTCTTTCTAAGTCAGCGTAGCAGTGTACCCTGAAAATCCATCTACTTTCCTAGAAATGAAGGTCCAGTAGGGCACTTCATCATATCACACTTAGAATAACAGCAAAGTTGCCAGAACTGTCTCATGTTGTAAGGCATACTTAACACAGAATTAATTTTTAAGCCCTGAAAGGCTAAGCCCTTTGAGTAAGGAAAGAAGCACTCAAGTGAGGCTTGATTTTTCTTTCTTTGCTGTTTTCTATGCTGTGCCCACAGCATCAAATATTTCCTTTTTTTGCCAAAGTACATTCACAGTATTGTGCAGTAGCACAGAGCATGATATTTCCAACTAACTATTCATGTAGAAAATGAGGCTATTGGTCATTGGTTCTTGTTCAGCTGAAAGCAGGCAGGCTAGACAGTGATGGCAGTGATGTGAACAAAATGAGTCTGTCATACTGGAAGAGCCTGGATAGTACTTCTCAAGTGACACTGGGATTGTCTTTTGCGGGTGATCCTGACAACCATGAGTCCTGGATGGTCACACTTGGCCAAAGCAGAGTTTTTTCTGATGTTTGATACCTACATGTTGAAGCTAGAGCTTGCAGGTTTCTTCAAGTGATTGCAAAAGTCCAAAGGTGTAAGATCAAATGAAAATAGAGATAACATCACAGCATGGACAGCAGACTTCAGGCTGTGCAAGGGGGTTGGTTAGGAGCCTGCTGGTGGTGTTTGGTGAGTAGCAGGGACTGGTGGCTGATAGCCCACACCTCCTTATGCATAAATAATTTTCAGAAACACAAATGGAGTTGGTTGTGTATGGGCCAAAGAGTATTTATTTTCTTCCTTGTTTGGTTTTGGTTTTTTTTTTCCTCAAGAGAAGCACCATATTGCTCATATATCTAAGCAAGGCAGAAATTGCAAGGGAAAATATTTGTTTATCTGGAACAGGCTTAGAGAAAACTAACTTTTGTAGGCAGGACACCAGCTTTTAGCCAGATATCCAAATCCAAAAGGCTCATTTCAGCTTTTGATGGACAGTTATCTAGTCACACAACAGTCTCTACCCACTCAGTAGGTACCACCTGAAGTCTTTTGAGGGATTCTGAGAGAATGAAATCCCTAAATTTTAGTTGAATTTTATCTTATTCCACTTTTTGCACAGAGTAGTGGGATTCCTTCAAAACATCTATTATCCTTTGTCACCTAAACGTTTTTTATAAACTGTTTTCTGCCATGAAATACTGATATTTAAAACAGAAAATATGTTCAAAATTAGGTAATGAGTTTATTTTTATCTGTCTTGTTTTCAGTGATACCTTATTACTTCTTTGTTTCCTGCAGCTTATTTCTCCTACTCAGTCAGCAGACAACTCTGTTTGCTGTTATAGATTAGCTTGAGAAGTGTGACTGAAATTTGGGGGCAGTTTTTTTTAGGCCAGAGATGGCATGCAATTGTGCTCAATATTGCAGAAAATGCCTCGAGTAATTTGTGCATGTCCCAACAAAGGTAAAACCTGAGGTGTGTGCAGAGAGTGTGGCAGTATCACATGCACTGCACTGTCATTGTAATTAAACTGGCTCAACTGGTCTACGATAGCCTAGTGTAATTATTAGGCACCATATTGATGGTATCCTAACCTAACGAAATCCTAATCTAATGAAAGTAAGAGAGTGACCATAGGGAAGCAGACCTGTGGAAGCCTGCATGCTTTCTTAATGTTTCCACAGAAGGAGGAAGGAAAAAATAGTGACGCTTCCAACAAGAGTGTTTCTTACTGTGCCACTCTCTGATTCCAGAGTCGGTCTTTTTTAACCCTGCTGGTACCACCAGGGACGGTGCTTACTGCCCACATGAACACACAGATGTTTCTCTAGGGGTGAAAGGCACTGGGGGTGTGGTGGTCAGAGGGGATCTAAGCCTACTTCAGTTTGGCAAGTATGGAGAAATTGCTTAAGTGCCTGAATGCTACTCTGGTTTTCTGAGGTTGGGGTGTGGTTTAGAGGGAGAGGTGCTCATTTGGAACTTTATCATCATGAGCACATAAACAAACCCACACCATGGGGGCAGGTGGTGGACAGAAATAGATGTTCAGTGCAAAAGGGGATTCATCAGTTCACTGTGGTTTGGATCTGAGAAATGCTAGACTTTTGGGGAGTTGCTGTCAGCAAACCTGTGTAGTGTAAACAAGAGGGAGAGGGAGCAATTCCAGAGATTTCTTTGCTCCTTGATTTAAGGAGGTTGTTTAAATGAGTATTTGAATTTAAAATAATTTTAAGGGAAAATGGGACACTTTGCAAATTTGCGTTTGTCCTTTTGTCCTATTTCTGTGAGTCAAGATATTTTTTGGTTTTGATAAAGTTGAAACTTTTTATTTATTTTGGGAAAGCTGACTTCCTGCCCAGCTGGCAACTTGTAGCTCCTCCCACCTCAGCCTTTCAAAAAATCTTGAGGAGTGCTCAAAAAAGGCATTCAGCCCACTTAATTTTGATGTCTCAGAAACTTACTGTCCACTGCCAACTGTGACAAATCTTGTCTGTTTTATTTTTGTTTCCTTTTTCTCTCTCTCTTTTTTGTTTTGTTTTGTTTGTTTATTTTGTTTTTGAGAAAGCAGAGCTGTTCTCCAAGCTAGACTTGAGATTTTCTTTAAAATGTATGTGATTTGTGAAACCAGTTGCAGGCAGATGAATGTTGTTTTAGGGGACTGTGTGTGTGTCTTGGTTCTCTGCTTGGAAAAGGTGGTTCTATTCCCTTTAAGTGTTTGCTGTTCTTTGAGAACATTAAACACAAGGATTAGGGAGCTGGGGTGGGGAGCCACAGGAAGTGTCTGTAGATGAACTTTTACATTGTAGAGAAGAGACTCCTGGGTGTGACAGAGCAGCTTATGGGACACTGGGCGAGGTGTAAGGCATTTCAGACAGTGAAGGAAGACTCACTCAGTTCCTGTAAGTTCCTCCCGTGACATACCAAGTGTGAGGATGTCTCATTTGGCTTGCAACCAGAAGGAACAAGCAAGTAATTCTCATTTCTGCAGCCAAGAGAAACAGGCAGGTTCAGCTTTCACCAACTCTGGGGAAGTGCAACAGAACAGTGTGCCAAGACCAAGTGGGTACAGAAACCAGACAGCTCAGGCCAGTGCAGAACCCTCCCCTTTCTTGGGTTTTCTGCTGCTGTAGAAGAGGTGGAGGAAGGAGAGAATCTGGACAGCAGACCTTCATCCTCTCATCATCCTGAAGATCTGCCCTGAACATTACTTGGACCATGGCCTTTAGCAAAATCACGTAATGGCTAGACTGGGCTTCAAGGCAGTTCTGATCACCACCCTGTTCTGACAGCCACACTCCCTGATGGAGTCAGAAAACTGGAACAAGGGTGTCATTCACGCTAGACAGGAATGCATTCTGACCCACAGCCCAGGCAATTTCTGGGAAAGGCAGAACTGTGCACAGAGTCCTGGCTTGGAAGAAGTGTAGGGGTCGGGAGAGTGAAGCAAGAAGAAGCAGAGAGATATGGTTTAAGAGCTGGCTGATGTGAATGATTTTGGTTAACACTCCCATTTCTTATCTTGTGTTGTGGTCTAGGATAGGTATTCTTTGTGTCTCCTTTGGAAATTGAGTTACCTTCCCTCCCACATCCCTTCTATTTGTAATGAAAGTACTTATCAAAGCTCTAGGTTTTAGCAAAGTACTTCAGTTATGCAAGACAAACATATACTGACAGAGGCTGTAGGTAAATAAAACTCAGGAGATACTGGAGTGAAAGGCTGAGCTGATCCAAATTTGTGAAACTGAAGCTAGGCTGGCTCCTATCAGGTGATAATTTTGGTCTATGTGTTCCATCAAGAATTTCAGTCATATGAGTTCTTCTGCCTCCTTATGCTTTGTTATTTAGTACAGTAGTCACCTCTGGTCCCCCATGGCCTTTGGCCTCCAAAATGAGGTTTACAGCTGTGGAACTAAACTGTTGTCCAGAAAAGAGAACCCACTCTACGTGCCAGTGTCAACCACCTTTAGCTTCTCACATAAAAGAATCCAGAAATAGCACTCAGGCTTGTGTTCATTTACCACAGAGGCAAATTCTACCATCTCACTCTAACCAAATGCCATTTTGAGATTTGCTTGGTAGAAATAAAAATTGTAATTGCAAGGATGCTGTCGTGCATACCATTATACTTAATTTGTCAGTGTCACTCTCACCCGAGTGACGGGAATCTCTAGACTGTTGCAACCCATTCATTCCCAAGAATATGGAAGGGTTCTGGAAACCTCTGTTGTCATACTTGACATAAGGAGGGGATGTTTATGGTTAAAGAAAGATATATTGAAAGAAGAGGAACGGTCACAGGTAAGGAATGGTGGATTGACAGTCAGATGCAATGATGATTGATGTCAGATGCATCTTGTGAGGCCTTCAGCAAGAGTCATTGAAATGGCAGGGCTCTGGGGAGCAAGCTGGGCTCTGTGGCCTCGACAGCCTGGTACAGTGGCTAGATCTGGGCTTAAGGAGACACAGGCTGCTTCCCTGTGAGGAAGAGGCCAGCCTGAGCAATGATGTGCTGTGATGGGAGGTGCAACCACACACACGACACTGTGCAACGCTGGTGCGTCTCATAAACTGTCTGTCATTCCAGCTTGTCTGCTGATGACCTGCTTGAAACCCCCATTCTCTAAACTCAGGTTAACATTTACCCCACCTTGAAATCCAGTGCTCTCAGGGAATCCACCTAGACCATTCCTACTTCATAAGGAGCTCTCTTTCCTTGGAAAGAGTTATTCCTTTCCAATTCTTCTTCACTTCTCATCAAGCTGTCACAGCTCTTTAAAAAAAAAGTACTTTGTCTGGTGAGAAAACAAAGGAGGCTTAGTAACAGAAGAACAAAGACTGCTTGGTTAAATGAAAGAAGCCAGGGAGGAGATGTAGCAAAGTTTATAAAATGTAACAGATAGGACCTCAGTAATATGCAATAAGCTATAACAAAATGCTCGTTCTGAAAGAAATGGTCTGATACTCGAATCATTAATTCTATTGGCTGTCTAGAGGCATGCTATTTTAATCTGATGGTAAAAATATTATAAAAAGTGTATGCTTTTCCAATAAATGTTTCTGGCCTTATCACTCTCTGGGGACCGTGCTTGGCACACTGATACACTGCAAAATGGCACCTCCTTAACAGGGACCTGAAATCTCTGAGATGAGCCTGGACCTGAGGTATATTCCCAACCGAACTGAAGGGTGGATTTCAAGAATTGTTGAGGACATCCTCTCATCGTGGGCTAAGGAACGATTACAGCCTTGTGAGCAGTTGGGGGAAAAATTAAATTTTATAGATAAACAAAAGACAAACAAAAAACCAAAACTACAAACCATAGATAGATAGATAGATAGATAGATAGATAGATAGATAGATAGATAGATAGATAGATAGATATAGGATGGGGAATAATATAAATAAGTTATAAACCCTTGATAAAAAACTGTTTTTACATATCACAAGGGAGCAAGGTTATAGAATTCAAGAAAGAAAGCTTATGCAACTCCTTATATGAGTGAAGGCTAACTGTCTGAGGTATGAGGTAAAGTAATTGTATAACCTTGAAAACTGGAAGTGAGTGGGTGATTCTTTCAAGACTCATAAATCAGAGAATCTTGAGGTTCATCCTGATGAATTTATTACATGGCATATTGTTTATTCTGCACTGTGATCTTTTCATGATTTGGAAGAAATTGATGAGCCTGCAATAGATCTGTCGGCAGATAGTTCTTCCAAACCACCACTTTCGCATCATGATCTGGTAGTTTTGCAAATGAAAGAGGAAATTAATGAGGAGGAAATGGAGGGCGATCCCCTAAATTTAAAGGGCTGTTATTTACGTCCTACTGTAAAACCACAGCCAATGAAAGCTATGGGTGCACCACCATCTAGTGACACAAAGCTGCTAAAACAGCAATTAATCATCCACCCTATGTGACTGATAATGAAACTTTGCTGTCCTCTGGGCCAAACACTTTTTAGATACTTGCCAAAACCAAGCAATCGATCAAGGAGATGTTGAAATATTTAATGCTATGCCTATAATTTATCACAACAAGGATTCTCATCATGAACAAATTTCTTATGATATGGCTAAGGAGTTAAAAAATCTGCGAGTGAAAAAGGTCTGCAATCTTCCTATATGATGAGACTTAGAGAGTCTGTTGCAGAAGCCTATATAATGTTACCTGCTGATTGGAAAGCTTCATTTAAATTGGTTATGACACCACTCAATTTGGTGGTCTGAATACCAAGACGTATGTCAAGAACAGGCACTGGCAAATATGAACACTTGTAATGCTGCAATAACTAGGGATCATCTGGTAGGGATAGGAGCTCAGGCATCTATAATTAAGAATGCCCCAGAAACACTTAACCAAGTGAGGGGTCTGGTTTCGAAAGCTCTGAGAGGAGTGCCTGGCTTTTTCACCATAAGGCAAGGACACCAAGAGCCTTTACTGATCATTTGCAAATAGCCATGAATAGGCAAGTTGAGTTACTACCTACAGCAGAAGCTTTATTGAAATCCTCAGCCTATGTAAGTGCTAATACTGACTGTCAAAAGGCAATTGATCCAATAAGAAACAAACTTGATATTACTGTAACTGACTTTATCAAAACCTATGCACATATTGGTACAGAACAACACAGAGCAGATTTGTTGGCAAATGCTTTGGCTCAGCAGCTACAAGTGGCTTGAGCAAAAATTAAATTCTTTGACTGTGGGAAAGAAAGTCATGTGAGAAAGCAGTGCCCAAAGAATGAGTGAAGGAAAAAAAGACCTAGCAGGCCATGCCCCAGATGCAAAGAAACCCATCACTGGTGTAGCCAATGCCATTCTAAATTCGACCATGAAGGAAGACCCCTGCCAAAGCAGGGAAACTCAGTGAGGGACTCGGGTACCTGTGCCCCTCAAAAAAAAAAAAAAAAAAAGATCCAGCCACAGGTAATCCCCTTAGCTCAAGCTGTATCGGGGGAACCCCAGGCAGTTGTTGGCTTGGACTTTGCAGTTTTCACCACAGCCACAATAAATGACATTTGTTCACCTTATACCTACAGGTTTAAATGGACTCCTTCCTTTTAGATGTCATGCACTGTTACTCAGGAGATCAGCATCATCTAAAAGTGGACTTTTTGTTTTACCAGGAATAGTCAACTCTGATTCTAGGGGTGATATAAAAATCACGGCTTGGACTCCTAATCCACCTTGCACTATTCCAGCAGGATCATGCATTGCTCAACTCATTCCACTTCCTATATTACCAGACGTGCCATCGATACCATCTGTCTGTGCTGACAGAGGCACTGGAGGTTTTGGGAGCATGGGCACTCCTCAAATTTACTGGTCTAAATTTACTGCCATATAGCAACCTTTTCTAACTTGTGTTGTAGATACAAGTCTTTTTACAGGATTAATACCAGAGCTGACAAAGCCATCATCAGTGAACCTACCTGGCCCTTGTCAGGGCCATCAGAGGTCATCACAGGCACCAGAGGTCAGCAGATGCCACGGCAGCCAGCTAAGGAACTTATGGGCCACAAGGAATCAGGCACAGCTCAAACTATGCACTTTCTACTACATGCACGTTGTGGGAAGAGATCTGTTATCACAATGGGACTGACACTGACAACAAACTTTTAAAAGGGGCCGCTGATGTGCATCCAAGACTTAAACTCACATGGAACACGAATACCCCTCTGTGGTGCACTCCTCAGTAGCCCCTCAGAGGGGAATGGCGGCAACAAACACAAAAACTGGTCAAAGAACAATTGGATCTGGGAAATATGGCTCCTTCCACAAGCCAATGGAACACCCTAATAGTTATGATTCCAAAGTGATGGGCAAACAGAGACTTTTACAATATCTGAGGGCTACCAGTGCACTAACAGCAACCTGGAATTCCTAATCCAGCAATGATACCTGAAAATTTGGAATGTTAATTAGTGACTTAAAGGATTGTTTTTTCACAATCACATTACGCCCTGATACTGCACCTTGTTTTGCTTTTTCATTACCAACCTTGAACAGCACTGAACCTACACAAAAGTATCACAGGATTATGTTACCACAAGGAAAGAAAAACAGTGCTACAATGTCAGTTTGAGGTAGCAAGTGCTTTACAACTGGTGTGACAGCAGCTTTCAAAGGTTTTGTCGCATCATTATATGGATTATATACTGCTAGCAGCAGATGACCCTGTAGTATTGCAAAACTGTTTTGTCCTTTTGTGTTTTTCTCTTGACAAATTTGCTCTTTGTATTCCAGTAGACAAGGCTCAAACTGTCCCACCATGGAAATATCTAAGATTTCTATTATTTGAACAGAAAATTGTTCCTCAGCCCATTGTGCTGTAGACCTCTATTAAAATACTAAATGATTTGCAAAAATTATTAGGAGCAATGTTAATTGGCTCATACCTACCCTTGGTATCTCCACAGCAGAATTGTCACCCTTGTTTAATTTACTTAAGGGAGACACAAATTTAATACCTCTCCTCTCCTCTCCTCTCCTCTCCTCCTCTCCTCTCCTCTCCTCTCCTCTCTCCTCTCCTCTCCTCTCCTCTCCTCTCCTCTCCTCTCCTCTCCTCTCCTCTCTCTCCTCTCTCTCCTCTCCTCTCTCTCCTCTCCTCTCCTCTCCTCTCCTCTCCTCTCCTCTCCCTCTCTCCTCTCCTCTCCTCTCCTCTCCTCTCCCTCTCCTCTCCTCTCCTCTCCTCTCCTCTCCTCTCCTCTCCTCTCCTCTCCTCTCCTCTCCTCTCCTCTCCCCTCCCCCTCCCCCGACGGTGACAACATGAGCACAATTCAATTTCCAGGCTGGAATTACGGATCCTGGTTGCCACGCAGGCGATCATCTCTGGCGGTGTAGCAGTGACACCCAGTGGCCACTAAATAAATTCGGAAAACACTTGCCCGGGTGAATTCCACCTTCACCTGCCTGCCTTCCCACCCTTGGTGCATTTGCAGGTGCATTAGATACAGGGTGCGGTAACATCTGCAAGCCCCGCAGACAAACTCCTTCAGCTCCTTGTCACCTCTCAGCTATTGAAGACAAACCGTGAGCAATAAATTTCTTTGGTCACCTGGGAACTGTGGAATCAAGTGCCTGCTGTAGGCTATATGAGAATTAAACATCTCTGGAAGATGAAAGGTCAAATCTGAGCAACAGGGTGTATGCAAAGGAAGTGACTCCCCTAAAATAGCTGTACACAGTTTATATTCTACAGCAAGAAGACAAAGATTGAAATGGTGGCGATTTGTAGCAAAGTACCACAAAGCTGCCCAAAACATTTTGGCAAACCTCGAGGAAGACAGGAGTTGCACTGAACTGCATACAGACAGACCTATCCTTGCATTAGCAGGCAAGTATTGTCTGATCATCAGTAGATTTTATCCCTTGTCCTTTACACTCTGAGAAAATTGTCTCTCCAAGCAGGAGAATACCTTTCTACAAAATTACAGTCTAAGCTGGCAGATTCTGTGCAGTTTCCCTAGTCTACACCTGTTCAAGGAGTTGTTGAGGCTGTCACACATCACTTCCTTTCAAACACCTTTGCCTAAGCAGTGTCAATTGAAGCAGATTTTCCAGGACTATCCAGTGAGATTTTGAAGAGTGTCAGGGTCTGAGATTACAAACCTCTCTGGACAACATTTCTCAGTGGTTGATCCACCTCACAGTTAAAAATTATGCTCCTGTGTGCAGTAGAATGTAATGTGGTTCAAATTGTGTCCATAGTCTTTTTTTCTTATCAGCATTACTGAATAGAGCTGTGCTCTGCCATGTCTACTCCCCTGATGAGGATTGATATAATTCCCCAAACCTTCTCTTCTCCGGGCTGAACAGTTCCATCTTGTTCAGATTTCCCTCACATGACACAATTGCTAAATTGTCTTAGTGGACCTTTTTTTGGATTCTTTCCACTATGTCAATGTCTGTCTTGTACTGTGTAGCCCAGAGGAGGATACAGTACTCCAGGTGTGTCACCACCAGTGCTAAGTACAGGTGGAAGAATCACCTCCTTCCACATGTTCAGGTGCCCTTCCACATGCTCAGGGTTACTCTGTGTCAGATGGAGAATCTCATGTTTCCCTCTGTTGAGCTTAGTAGGTTTAAACTCTTAATAGGGTTTTTGCTGTCCTGTTTCTCCAGTCTGTTTATGTCCTTCTGTATGGCAGCAAAGCCATTTCAGTATTAGCTGCTTCTCACACTTTTGTCTGTTCTGCAAACTTTATGCAGATGCAGTCTATCTAATTGTCTGGAGCATTAATAAAGTTATTAAACAGTACTGGCCCAGCAATATTACCTCCCCTAGGGGATGCATGACTGGTGACCAGCATCCAGATAGACTTTGTCCACAGCCCTCTGGGCCAGCTCTTTGACCACATTTTAATCTTCTTCAGTACCCACTTATTTAACCTGGTTGTTTTTTCTTCTAGTTTCTCTTTTAGAGTGTTATGGGAGACTGGGTCAAAAGCCAGCCTAAGACAAGATAAACAATGTTTACCGTGCTTCCCTCGCCCACCAAGCTATTCAACTTGTTGGAGAAGCCTATCAAATTACTTAAATGAAATGACTTTCACTTTATAAGTCAGTGCTGACTACTCCTGATCACGTTTTCATCCTTCATGTGTCTAGACATGTTTCCATTACCTTTCAGGGACTGAGGAGGACTGGTCTGGCCTGGGCTTCTCTGACTCATTCTTCTCCCCCTTCTTGAAGATATTTTTTCTCTGCCAGTCCTAAGAAACTGTCTCATCTGCCCTCCAAAGTCAACCAAGAGTGGTCTTTCAATACCTCCAGGTTCCCTCAGCACATATGAGTGAATGCTGTCAGGTGTCACAGACTGCTGCCTGTCCAATTTGTCTGTTTCCTAAAGTCTTCCCTGCTCAAATTTCCTTCCTGGTCTCAGAAATCTAGGATTCCTGAATGCTGGTTTTACCAGTAATGGCTGAGGCAAGAGAAGCTTTGTGTACTTTGGCCTTTTCCATTTTTACCATGGTCTCTGCTCCATCTAGTGACAAGCCCACATTTTCTTTGACTTTTTTTCATTTCTATGCTTGCATAACCCCATATTGTTGTGCCTCACATTCTTCATCAAATTCAAGTCCAGAGAGCCTTTGGCTTTTCTATTCCCACCCCTGCATGATCGTGTGGCATGTGTATCTTCTTCTTTGGTCACAATTCCACTGGTTCCTAGTCCTCCTCAGAAAGGAGTTTCTCGCTGCTTGAGAGGAAGCTGAAATGGATACTTTTAACACTGATGAAGCTGGTGGTATACTGAGACCGCAGCTGTTGAAACTCACTGTCTAAAAATATTTTGTTGCTGACCCCCAGGCTGTTTCCTGCCTCAGGCTTAAATGGTCTTTAGGACCGAGATGACATTTTCTTCTGGTTTTATATTACAAGGAACAATAAATAATTTATCACTTACTGTTGTAGAGAAGCAACAGGCAAACTTGTCTCTTTGTTCTTGTTTTTGCTTGGATCATAAGGAAAATGATATTTGTTCATCTGTGTTTTCTGCACAAAGCCATAGTGTCATCAGACAGATCTTAAGCACAATGAATGTCCATCATCAGTCTGTGTCCAGTTTTGGGCTTCTCAGGACAAGAGAGACAGGGAGCTCCTGGAGCAGGTCCAGTGGAGGGCAACAAAGGTGATTAAGGGACAGGAACATCTCTTTAACCAGGAAAGGCTGAGGGAGCTGGGCTTGTTCAGCCTCCAGAAAAGATGACTCTGAGAGGATCTCATCAATGTTTATCAGTATCTGAAGGGAGGGTGCCATGAGAGTGAAGCCAGGCTCTTCTGAGAGGTGCCAAGCAATGGGATAATAGGCAACAGGCAGAAACTGATGCACAGGATGTTCCACTCAAACATGGAAGAAGTTCCTAATTGTGCAGGTGATTGTGCACTAGTCTTGGCTTCCCAGAGGGGCTGTGGAGCCTCCTCACTGGAAATATTCAAGAACTGCCTGCATGAAATCCTGTGCAATATCCTCTAGGATGACCCTGCTTGAACCTTGAGCAGGGAGGCTGGACCAAGCCAAGGGATATAATCCCTTCCATCCTTACCCCTTCTGTGTGAATACCAGGAAGAGAAAGGGCTGAGGTGCTGTGGTGTGCTTTCAGCCAAAGGCCTTCCTGAGAACCATTCTCAACCTGCTCTCCCAGGCTCCTTTAACCTCCAGGGCAACATCCTTTGGGATTCTTCCAAGCAGATCCCTGAACAGATCAAATTCTGTTTTTCTGATATCCAGGATTGTGATTCTGCACTTTGTTTTGTTCATTCCTCTTAGGACCTCATATGCTGCAGCCTAAGAATAGCCTCAAAGTCCTTACCTGTAACTGGTTTAACCTTGTTTGGAAGTTGCAGTTTGTACAGGGCATTTTTTTCACACCAGGTCATTGGCCACATGCATCAGAAATTCCCTTCAGCACATTTTATATATATTGTGAATTCTTGCCACCAGCTGTAGTGCTGTTTAAGCACATGTCAAGAAGATTAAAGTCATCCATCAGCATCTTTCATGGTGAAGCTTTCTCAAGCTGCCTAAATAAGGTTTCATCTGTCTCCTTTTCTTGATCAAGTGATAGCAGACACCTACTACTACATACTACACTTGCTGATCTCACAGGATCTCTTCTCAGCTGGAAGGGATCCACAAGAATCATCAAGTCCAACTCTTTAGTGAAAAGGCCACATAGGGATCCAACCCACAACCCTGGCATTGTTAGCACTATGCTATGTTCACAGACTTCTAATTCCCCTTGCTTCATGCTTCATGCTTTTGCATATAATCGTTTGTGATAGGCTGCAACTCATACTGCTCTTACAGTGGAAAGGCCAGAGAGCTTCCCCTGCCATGCTGTCCCCCCATTTGTCAGCTCCTTGTTCCCACTCTTTCCTTCAGGTTAATCCTCCTAGGCCCAGCTGGTTTAAAGCACCCCTCACTAGGTTGGCAAGTCTGCTTACAAGGCAGTTTTTGACCCTTGCCTCAAAGGTCTGCAGTCACTCCTGACATGCTTCAGGTTTGTTACCCAGGCAGATTAAAATATTTCTTGAACATATGATTTTGCAGCCTAAAAAAGTTCAAAAAGTATCATAAAATTTTGTTTCGAAAAAAAATCCAAACCACAACCAAATTCCTCAATACCTCTATTGACTGAAAAAGAAGGCCTAAAAAGACATCACTATTACTAGGCTAGATGGGCAGAACACAATTTTAACTGTAATTATCTATAAGCTGTTCAAAGCAATTTTCAAACAGAAGAAGAAAATAAATTTCATTCTCTATAATATTTACTCTGAATTATTGGCTATGCTCCATAGAGGGAGCTGATATTCCTTCTAACTCTTTAATATCTGCCTGTCTTTTCTCCCTGCCAGAACTGTATTTTCCCGATATGAGTAACTAACTATTTATAGTGTAAAATCTGTATAATAAAGTAAACTCGTTTCCCCCCCACTCTAGTTTATGAATTGTCTGTGAAGTGATAATGAAAACCTCATTATTTTGGCACGTGCTTCAGAGACTCCACTACCTAATCTTGATTCATTATAAATATTCACAGCCCTCTTTGATCAGTCCTGAAGGCCCAATAGGAATATATGAGTTTTTTCTCAGGTGACTGAAATAGTGAATAGAGTTTATGAGAATTTCAGATGATATGCATGCTTGATCTCTGAAAAGAAAGAGATCATTACATATAGGAGTGAAAATTAATCTCCATAAATGGAGTTTGAAGTCTGATTCAGGAGTATTTATGGAAAAACAGGTTGAACTTTAATAGGTTTAGATAAAATATGTTGTAGAAAATTGCTGAAATATAGAGAAGTAATTAGAATAACAAATAAACTCTTGGGCACTTGTGAAGGAATGTAGGCAAATTACAGAGATTATATTACTTGATAAAAAGCGAACAAGAAAGCATTTGCTGTGGCGCATTTATTTTCTCTCAGCCTCTCTCCCAGCTTGGATCTCTCTGTCTGCTGTCTGCCTTTCTCTTCTGTCACAGCCTGTCTTTCTCTCTTTTGCACTCTTTCTAACCTGTATTTCTATCTTCCTCTGTCAGCCTATCACAGGCTCTTTGGCCCCTCATCTTTCCATTCTCCTTCTTCTCCTACCTACACCTTTCTGTCTCTCCCTTTCTTGTCTCTGTTGTTCTCTCTCTTGAAACAACTGTCATAGTGTGAAGGACTTGCCCCAAAACTTTCTCTTTCATGCAGTATTGTGCTTTAATTAAAGATTTTTTTTTCTCCTCATGTATTCTGCCTGTCTAAATGCAATGTAGTGAAATCACTAGTCATAGATACTTTAAACCTACAGGAAAGTCAGAAACAGCTATTTCAGTCAAATGACCTGCATTAAAGAGGAAATTCCCAGGGATACTCAGGAGCACAATGCTACAGCTGAATTAAATTGCTTCACAAAAACTGCTGTGACAAAACTGAGAGGAAAAAGATTTGATACAGACCATCTGATAAAGATAAAAAGCAGTGTGTTGAAAAGTAATTTCATAACTCACTTATGAACTAGGGTAAACTTATCTGTAGAGGCTCATGGTGCATGGTTAGAATGGCTGCATGACTGAAGAGTTATCAAAGTTTATGAAGTCCAAGAAAGAGTTTTTCAAAACCTTTGTTGTATGATCCCTTGCTCTCACTTTCCATGTGAAGGTAGAGTTTGAATAAGCTAAACACAGCAGATTGGGAATCTTGGTGCTGATCTGAGTAGCTGCTTAGAGGACATTCACTGCCTTTGTGATAGTCTTGTTCAGATTTGTGCTTCCTCACACAGCTTTGAGCTTGGAGTTGTCTGAAATTGGAACTTGAATTTGCAGAAGTGAATTGCTGTTCTAAAATCCACCTATTACAGACACTCTAATTCTGTCTTTTCCCTCTGTCTTTCTTGTACAGACTTTTCTTGTATTAGTTAAATCATTGAGATGTTGGCTGCAATTTCACACAAACAAATTAAGCTGGCATGGACTGGGACTCAAAGCTGAAGTGGTTGTCCAAGACACTCACCCAGACCACGCTCCTGACTCTAATTCGCCATGTGTTTGAAACCATGCTTTTTGCTGACACAGCAAAGGAGTCAGTTTTTATGACACTAGTGGAAAGTAAGAAGCGTGGGCAGTTTCTTTTAAGCTCAGATTTTGACACATGACCTCATAATCAGATTTAATTCCAGACTATAATTTTGACTGTGATGTAGGCGTTGAACTAAGCTACACTATTCTCTCTGCAATATCTTGTGATCATTGTTAGGTCTTAGATACTGTGATCAGGGCCAAGCAAATGGTAAAAGATCACATAAGGCTCATTTCCTTTCCATAGAATCAGGAAAGGATTCAGTAGTATGTTTTTCCACGATAGCTGGATTGATTTTGATAATCTGTGAAATGCCTTATGTGTCTTGTTTCTGTAGCCTTGAAAGGTACATCTACAGAGATTTGGCCTCATATTAGGTCACAAGTTTGTAGAGCTAGAGTCTACTGATAAGAGGGGTAAAAATGGTGATTTGTGGAACCACACCAGAGCTCAGTACTGGCCGGGTGAAATCCCAAGTGGCTGGAAAAAGGGGAACTGGTGGACAAGAGAAGGGCTATTGATGTCATTAATAGGATTTATGTAAAGCCTTTTACATGGCCTCCTACAGCATCCTTGTTTGTACGTTGGAGATGGTTTGATGAGTGGACTATCAGATAAGAAAGTGGTTGGACAAACACATCCAGACTGTAGTGGTAAGAGTCCCAATTGACATTAGTGACACGTGGTCCCTCAGGGAACCATCCCAGCATTGTTTAATATCTTCATTAATGGCATAGACAAAGGATTTGAGTGCACCCTCAGTAAATTTGCAGGCAGTACCAAGCTTTGTGATGTGGTTGAAAATCCTAAAGGATAGAATGCTGTCTAGAGGAACCTGAACAAGCTTGAGAAGTGAGCCCATGGGATTTAGGGAAGCCAGGTCCTGCTTGTCCAACCTGTGTTTCTATGACAAAGTGACCCACTTAGTGGATGGGGGACAGACTGTGTACGCTCTCTGTGTGGAGTTCAGTAGAGCCTTTGACACTGTGTGCCCCAGCATTCTCCTGAGAAAACTGTTCATGGCTCGGATGGGTGCACTCTTCTCTGGGTTAAACACAGGCCCAGAGAGCGGCAGTGAATGGAACTAAATTCTGCAGGGGGCTGGTCACCACTGGTGTTCCCCAGGGCTCAGTACTGGGGCCAGGCCTGTTTAATATCTTTTTTTGTTTAATATCTGGATGAGGGGATGGAGTGCCCCCTCAGTCAGTTTGCAGGTGCCACCAGGCTGTGTGGGATGTTGCTCTGCTGGAGAGCAGGAAGGCAGAGGGGTCTGGGCAGGCTGGATCAATGGGCCAAGGCCAAAGCTGTGATGTTCAACGGGCTGAATTGCCAGGTCCTGAACATGAGCCAGGAGTGTGCCCAGGTGGCCAAGAAGGCCAATGGCCCCTGACCTGTATCAGCAACAGTGTGGGCAGCGGGACCAGGGCAGGGATTGTCCTGCTGTGCTCGTCACTGGTGAGACCACACCTCGAGTTGTGTGTCCAGTTCTGGACCCTTAACTTCAAGAAGGACCTTGAGGTGCTGGAGCATGTCCAGGAGGACAGCAACAAAGATGGTAAAGAACCCAGGGAATATGTGTCATGAAGAGCAGTTGAGGGACCTGAGAGTATTTCGCCTGGTGGAGGCTGATGGGGGCCTTTACTGCTCTCTACAGCTGTCTGAAAAAGGACTGCAGCAAGGGCGTCAGTCTCTTTGACCATGTCGCAAGTGACAGGACAGGAGGAAATGGTCTTAAGTTGCACCAGAGGAGGTTCAGATTAGACACTAGAACTTTTTTTTATGGAAAAGGTGGTTAGGTGTTGGAATAGATTGCCCAGGGAGGTGGTGCTGCTGCTTTCTACCGGCCACTGTGTAATTCCTACTGAACTGGGAGTTTTTTTTTCTGCAGTGGTGGTCTTGTGATCTCTGACTGAGGCTGGTTCCTGGCTTGTGTCCCCACTGCTTCTTCTCCAGGCACTAGCCAGAGAAGTGCTCTGGCAAATCAGTCCCCAGGCAAGGGTAATCTTGACACCAGTGTCTAAATTTGCCACTGGTAAAGCATTCAGTGCTCTGAGCCAGGGCTCAAGACAGTATGGAAACCGTGGGTGACCTCTTTTCCTTCCATCTGACTCCGTTGCTGCTGCAAGATATTTGTTTGTGGGAGGGTGATTCCCTTAGCTTCCCTTTTGCAGCAGGACACGCTTATTCCCCACTTCCTGTGAGGAGCCTGAATAATCTCCCTGGATGATAACATCTTGACAAGTCAAGTGCCAAAGCAACTTAAGTGTGAATGTTTCAGTTTGGGGATATTTTGGGAAACAGCTGCTCCCACACATGCCGACAACCTGTTGTATGTCCCTGAGTTCATCCCTGTCAGGAAGGGACATGGGTACTGAAGATGTCTTCAGGAACAGAATAACAAATCTGTGAAGGACTCAGCCTCATCTTTCCCTTCATCTTTGTCCTGGTCACCCAGCACTGGGTGAAAGAGCACAAAGTGAGGCTGTCCTTTTCCCACTCATCACACCACACCATAGGACAGGTTGCCTTTTTACACAGAACGGTTGGGGCATAGAGCATCAGATTAACACTAGTTTTTTTGAGGAAACTTTCGTATCTGACCACCCATGGACCACTCTGGCAGTCATGCTTTCATCACCTGAGCTGGAACTGAGGTGCTTTCACAATGGATGGCTCCAGTGACATGATAGGCACCTCATTTGACTCCTTACACCCTTCACACTCATACATCTGGACATGGTTTCCTTACTAGCTTGACTCCATGTTTCCCACAGCAGAGTCCCAGACTTCTAGATCTTGAATTTAATCCTCGTGCAGTAAAAGAATCACAGCTTGACCTGGCACTTCCAAGGAGTGACCACAAACCAAGGAAACCCTGAGCTTTTATACCTTACAGTCTGTGAGTGTGAAAGTCTGCCATCTTCCTACTGAGTCCTCAGCTGTGTGTGACACAGTGCCTCAGTGTCTGGTCCCCTGGCTGGTGCCACAGGTCCCCATGCCCTTTTTTGTCCCAAGGGTTGGCAATTCCTGGCCTCTTTCCTCGGGCTCCCAGCCAGAGTTCAACCTGCAGCTCCCACTGCAGCTGCCCCCCGAGCTACCTGCACTGAATATGTTCCTCAACAGCTTTCAAATAGTGATCCTAAATCCTATATTCAGTGAGAGATTTCTTTGCTGTATTTGTGTTCCTGGTAGCAGCCTCACTCATGCTGGTGGATGTCAGACAAACATGCAGCTGTTATGGCCATGGCTATGCAAACTTGCATTTGGCAACATTAGCTTTGGTCATCCTGCAGTGGCCAGTCAGGAAACAAAGTCACACCTTGGGGAGTTCTGGTAATACAGAAAGACACATATCTTCAGTGAAATGGTTTAGAGCACTTCTAAAAACTTCATGAATTTTTTAAGGAGATGCATCATTACAGAAATCTGGATTAATCCTAAGGTCACCCTCATAGTAGAGTTGAAACTGGTACAATTGATTCCTAACACCACTGTACACGAATCCCTGTCTTTTCTCTGAAGGGAAAGAATAGTTTGTTCCCAGGGTACCTCTTATTTTTCCAACTCAAAAAATCTTGACGCTTTTTCAAAAGGAACTATTATTTGTTATACCTTAGTATTCTTCAACTGAACTATGCAATAAATTTTTATGCTGCACGCAAGAAATACAAGAGGTCCCCAAAGTCTTTTGACAAGGCAAACTTTGTGAAAACTCATAGACTCAGGAAGATGAGATCTGTTGTCAGGAAGCATAAAGAGGGGATTTTCTTCTTTACAAAAAAGGGATTGGGATTCAAGTACATTTGTTCTATTATTTTTAAGTCACAATAGCAAATCAGAACAGACAATCTGAAAAGCAGGGATTTATTTAACACAAAGAAAAAGTGTTTTTAAAGAATATCTTCCTCTGAAACAGCACCTTAGATGTCAACTTCTGAATCATTTTTCTCAAGTTGCTGCAAGTGCCCAGTGTGATGGAAAGTCACCATGACAACCACCACACCTTATTGCATTTTTCTATTGAGGGCATTAACATCCTACTATGGTTGTGGTTTTTGATACTTGGTTGATATGTGAAATTCCTTTGGATACAAGCCACCTCATTCATGGACTGTATCAAGAGGCTTTTATAAGAACTGAAAGTTGTGCTTCTGCTGGGAAATCACTTGTTGCCTGAGGACAAAGAAACAAAATGAGAGACATTCAGGTAATTTGTGAGAGATTCCTCCTGAAAGCAAATTTTGAGACGCTGAACGTACTTTGAAAAACGACGAGGAGATTGGGACTTCAGCATCTTTGGATCTTCAAAAATTTAGGTTATTTTGTCGGCAAACATCTGCAGATTAACAGCAAAATATAGGCCCTGGCTATTTCTGTTTGTCTTCTCTGCTGAGGTGTTGCTGCCTGTTGGGAGCACTCTGTTCTCAAACTGCACATGGGTTAAATCCAGCAAAGAGCCTGTGTGTGCTCCTGGCACTGTCTAGGTATATATATCTATAACAAAAAAGAAAAGAGTGGTAGAAGGGCTCTAAATAGGTCTTCTTTCAATGACTTCCCTGACACAAGAAAGTGATACAGCTGTTGTTATTTTCCACTCCTGAAAGAAATATAAGTACCAAATTTGAGATTGCTTCTTGGGTATCATCTTCCCTCCACTGAAAGAGGGAATGTTCATGCCAGCAGCTTTAGGACATGCAGATTTTATTGCTGGAAATAAAGTGTAGATTTTGTTGCTGGAAGCCCAGACACATACGGTTTTGGAGATTGAAAGAATATGGTTTTGAAGAATTGGTTTTGAACTGTTCTGCAGATATTCACTTCTGGCCATCATATAAGATGTGACCCTGGGACAGATGACCTTCTGATCAAAGAGGTGTATTGAGGTATCATGTTGTACTCCATTACTGCATAGTCCTATAATCTGGTATTGCCATTGCTACTAGACTTTGATAGTAAATAACAGTCAGGCTTACTTCACCTCAACCCTAAGAGATCTGTCTGCAGTTTATTTCACTGAATTCAGTTGCAACAGGAATTTTTCTGATTTACCAGATGCTATTTTTTAAAACTTTTTCTTAGCTTTGTGTGGTTTAATCACTAACATAATGACATAATATAGAGGAAAACATATTTGGTGTGATAGCAGAACTCTTGGGAAATGGAGACAGAGGATGTTGTGAAGAGGAGGACGACAGGCAGGTAGTGATAAGATGGGTGATAAGAGATGGTACAGAGCTGACTCTGGAGATCCCACAAGCATGTGCTCTGCCCCCTGAGTTCCAGACAGGAGGCTCCAGAGGTAAGGCAACCACTATCGAGGGAAACCTGAGAGTGTCTGGCTTGATGCTGGCCACACAAACCAAGCTGCAGTCCCACAGTGCCACAAGATGAGGCTGCATCAGGGCTTGATTGTTTGGGCTGGTTGCTGTGAAAGCATTTAGCTCCAGGACACGCCTACAAACACTAAGATCCCACCAGGCAGCCATCCCCGTGTGAAATGCAGCTCCTGGTCTACCTTATGGTGTCAAAAGGTGTGTGGATGGGATGACTGATATTTGGTCTGTAAGTTCAGACAAGAGCTGATTTAGCCTGTAGCTTTTCAAGGCAGAATTGATTCTTTCTAAAGCAGTGCTGACAGCTGTTTTTTTAATGTCCTCATTCTACCTGTTCTAATGGGAATCATCCTTTACCAGGAAGGCAGTTGACTTTTATTGTTATTGCCATTCCCCAAGTCTAGTGAAGCTCTACCGTGGTGCAGTTGCAGCACACAGGATTAGTCCTTTCTGTGTTTGCGTATGTGCACGTGTCTGTGTGTGTGTTTGTTTTTGTTTACGTGATAGGATACTTCGATTTTAGTTCTGTTTTGTTTTGTTTGGGATTTCTTCCCACTCTGAGAATTTAGGGCTTATGTTTCTGCTGGCTTTCAATCTCAATCAAGACCACAAGAAAATAGTTCCATCTTTTTAAAAAAAGAGTATTTTAAGGCCTTATAGAAAGGCCTCTATGAATGCTGTAGCCAAGGCCACTGGCAGGTGCTTCAGAGTCCTGATTTGGCAAAGACAATCCCTTGATGTCCGGCGTCAGATTATTTAGTTGTATTGTTTCTGCTTTTGTTTAGCAAAGCACGTGTTTCTCTGGGCTACTGTTTGCATAGAGAACACAAAAAGAGAGAAAGAAAGAGAGAAAGAGAGAAAGAAAGAGAAAGAAAGAGAAAGAAAGGAAAGAAAGAAAGAAAGAGAAAGAAAGAAAGAAAGAAAGAAAGAAAGAAAGAAAGAAAGAAAGAAAGAAAGAAAGAAAGAAAGAAAGAAAGAAAGAAAGAAAGAAAGAAAGAAAGAAAGAAAGAAAGAAAGAAAGGAAAGAAAGAAAGAAAGAAAAAGAAAGAAAAGAAGTCACCATGAACATCTTAGATTCTAATATTCTATAAAAAGAAAAGAACCCCAGCAAATGGGTTTACCTTCGTCTGTGGTTAGAAATCAAGATATTTTCTGGAGTTTTAAAGCAGAACAACTGAATGACTTTTATGTCTCTATGAAAGCTAACAATGAGCATATTTCTAATATGCAAAAGATACAGTGATGTGACTTTATTTGATATTAGGCAGGTTGGCTTGATTAGAATGAGAAATACAATGTTGTAATTTAATTGTGGCACCATCAGTCATGGACTGGGAGTAGGGAAGTGCGTAAGAGTAGGAAGGCAGGTGAACCTGGAGAGCTGATGGTAGGGATTGGATGGTGTCTGGGGAAGCCTGCAAAAGGCATTGTGTTTGATGGGTTAATGGTCTGGAACTGGCCATGTCTGCCCATTTGGCCCCAGCCTTAAGGCATGAGTGACCACAAGCCAGCTTGAGTAGTTGTTGTAGGGAACCTGCAGCAAGGCCCAGTGCTGCACTGGGGGTGGACACAGTGTGTGAGAGGTGCTGTGACAGAGATCTGAGCCTGTCAGGACACTACCAGCTGAACACACTGCTGACACAACCATCAAACCTTAGGGAGAGGTGACCTGTGTCTGAGGCAAGGGGCGGGGTGTGTTGGTCCAGAGGATCACTGCATGCTGTGGAGGCAGTGATACAGCTAACCTGAGCACATGTGTTGTGCTGCACAGTCCCTTGGCTGCAGGATAAATTCAGCCAATTGTTTCCTTGTAAGAAAATAATGTTACATCTCACTAACATTTTGAGTTGGAAGGGACCCACAAGGATCATTGAGTCCAACTCCTAGGTGAATGACTCCTATGGGGCTCTAACCCACTACCTTGGCATTGTTAGCACCATGCTCTAACCAACTGAGCTGATCCCAAATGAACAAAAAGGCAAACAGTTCTTTCCTAAAGAAAAAGCGCCATGGGGTATGTAAAAGAAGGAACTTTCCTCTGAAGTTTTATGCCAGGAATGTGTGCTGATAAGTCAGCTGAATACCTGGGCAGCCACCTACCAAACCTTGTGCTCTTGCATCTTTCCAGTTAGGTGTGTGTTGCACACACAAAAACACACACACAAGCACACTCATACATAATATACCTTTGCTGCTTTCTAAAAAAGATAAATTTGGAAAGTGAAGTAATTTAGCTAGTGAGTGCAAGTGAGTACAAGTGGTTTTCATATGGAAATTGCTGCTCTGCCCCTTTGTCCTTCATGTGCAAATATATCTGCATGGTAACTAAACAAGAGCCATCTTGTTCTCCATGACACAGTGTCATCTCTGAGCCCATAGTGGAGAGGATCTCTATACAGTTTTATGCAATAAGCAGCATTAGTTATTAACTGATAATTAATTTAGCCTGGGAGCACTGTGGACGATTTTCTTCTTTTTCTTTCATTGACATAGAAGTTGCTACTGTGATTTTGTTTACTCTCATACTTGTTTTTGAGGGTGTTTTTGCTATCACAGCAGGCAGAGCCCTTATGGGAAATCCTAGAGGATAAGAGATATTCAACTCTTTGACCTTTAAACTGTGCTTTTTAGTCTTGCTACCTTAACACTCTTAATCTTTTTTGTCTGCTTTCTCCCTCATGGTGTTTCATGGCAACTGAAATTACACAGCAAGTTAAATCAAGGCTGGGTGCTGTATTCTTTCTAATATTGTTTGGACTCAGTAAGGTGGAGCAGATCTTGGGGACAAGGACAAAGCAGAGCAGGAGGTGCCAGCATGGGATCTGTTTCCCAGATTGACTTTCAAGTGACCTTGAAGCAGGGCCAGAAAGAGAAATGTTGCTGAGCAGAACAGAGCTGGACTCAGTGCTGAGGGGCAAATCCTGCTGCTGGGGGGCTTCAGTGAATGTCTGCTAGGTTCAGTCCCTCAGCTGGGAGCTGGGACCTTGTCTAGGATCAGCACCCACTCAAGAATTCCTAGTGGGTGACCTGCCATAATGCTCCTCCTGCTGCTGCTAAGGAGAGTTATGATGAACCCACATGGGAACACCACCAATAATTATGTGGTCGCTGTGTTTTTCTGTGAGCTCTTGTGAGCGGGATACTTTAGAAATGAAACTCAGTTGTGAGAAAGGGACATTACATGACGGTTGAAGGCTAAATTATCATTCTTTTGAATTTTCACATTGCTTTTAATTGCAGGTGTTTATTAGATGTTTATTTGGTGTTTGTTAGACAGGGAGCAGGGAGCAGTGATTTAGGAGCCTCAGGCTTATATCAGGACAGCAAGGGCTGATTCAGTTTGCAGTCATGAAGAGAACTGGTGGCAGAGGGATATTCTGCCTTCCACTGTGTTCCTATTACTTCTACAGGTTTTTCAGTTTAACAGGAATTGCTCTCTTCCTAGAAGGGACAATGGGGTAGTCGTATAACAATTTGTGTAATTTAGCCATGACTAATAACTTGGTCTTATTTACATACTTTTTTATCCTCAGGGGGAAGCTGAAAGGCAAGCATTTTGATCACAGTTGCTAAGCTGTGCTTACTGTCTGCTGATGTGTCTTCAAGCTGTTAAAAATGATCAGAATTTTTTCCACCGCAACACCAATTTAGCACAAAAATTGTTTTGTTCTCTTCTGTTTTTGACTATAATTGATTTAGTTTTACTAGATGTGTCTATTCTCTGCAGACCAATTCAATTTCTCAGTTGCAAATCTCAGTATAATAGAGGAACATAGGTGTATCACTGCTGCCTCAGATGAAGACCACCCCCCCAGCTGAGCAGACTGTCTCTAAACATGTACAAACCTGAGCAAAGCTGAACAACTATCTGATTTTTCCCTTGAGAGTTCCCATCTTCCATTTTTTGCTCAAGAAAACCCATGAACGTGATGGAGTTTTTCTATTTAGTCTCACATAAATAAATGACTATTCTTTCTTTAAATATGTGCCAACTTTTTGGACTCACAGAATCCTTCAGCAACGAACCCCACTATCACCCAACTTGTGATTTCAGCTGTAAACATCATGAAAACAAAGTTGTTTCCCCCCTTTTGCTCTGTTTTTCTATGGACATTAAGGTTTTTAAAGTGAATTAATTTTCTACTCTGTAAACACAAAAAGACTAGTATGCTTCAGGGAAATGTTGAGAAAATCAGAGAGACTGATGTGAGGAGGACATGAGACACATTTCCACCTTTCAAAAGACCTTTATATTCATAAGTGAAATTAAACTGTAAATGAGGTGGAAAGGGGAAATTTTCATGATGCCTCTTGCTCTCTTGTTGAAAGAGCAGCAAGTGGAGGATGGTTTCATAAGGGAAGGAAATCCAGGAGCTAAGGGTGAGCATAGCACAGGCAGGGATCTCCCTGACAGGGAGTACCTGAAGAAGGAGAGCAGTACCCAGAGTCCAACAAAGATCCATTGGTGGGCAGACAAATTCACAGGGACTAGGTAGGTCTGAAGTCTAGCCAGGTACATGATTTAACAGGGCCAGCCAGAAAAATGGTCAGGGCACAAGCATACCTACCAAGCAGCTTGGGCAAGGGTCAGTGTAGCTCCCAAGCCAAGGGGAGAAGGCTGTGTGGCTGGGAATACCTCATAAGGCTTGTGACAGCCCTTTTCATCCAGCTTCTACCCAGCAGGCCCAAATAAAAAGTCTTTACCTTGGCAGAGCTGGATTTTCACACATGCAGCGAAAGCACTGGGTAGCAAGAGATTGCAGAATCTATCAGTGCACCCAGGCTCCTGATTGTCATTTTCCAATTAGCCACATATCTTTCCTTCCCTTCTAGGTCTTTAACATGAGAGACATCTAACCTTCTGTGCCAGTGTGATTTATTGTTTTTACTGAGAGAAAGAATGATCTTTTCTGTCCAGCAGGGATGGTGTTAGCTCCTGTTGTCCTGGCTGGCTGGCAAACCCACACAGGCCGATGGGCTGATTCACAGAACAACAAATTGCTAGAATTATGCCTCTGGTTTTATAGCAATGGGAGCTCTAATTTTCAACTCCCTAAAAAGCTACTTATTTTCAAGAAACTCAAAGAAATTTTATATACTGGATTTGCCCATGGCTGAAATAAGTTGAGACAGACAGCTAAGTGAATCCTTATATTTTTAAGGAATCAGGACATCTGCCTCATAAGTGTACCTTATGTGTCTCTTTTAGTGGGTTGAATTTTTCGGAAAAGATTAAGAAATTGCAATAGGGAAGAAAGGGTGGCTCAATTTCTACCTCTTTACACAAGCTTCTGTCAGTGTGGAAACTGCTTGGGATCTATGTACTTTAGAAAATTTCCCTCTTTAAAGGAGGAGTAATTGCTTGGTCCTGTGAGAACAGTGAAAAAGGGGGTGCTGACCATTGTTTGGTTATTCAGTCTGTAAAGATGCCAGATTTTGTGAGCACTTTGACAGCTTCACACCAAATCCCAGCATATTAGCAGCTACTAGGCTCATGTGGCTTCCTCAATATATAGCTCAAATCATCACTCTGGCTTTGCAAGGCTGCACCAGGTGAGCATTTTTCCTTCTGTATATCGGAACCTGTTTCTCCAAATTAAGGGCAAAAGGAGTCAGCTAAATATCTGTGTTGCCTTGGTGGCTTCCAGGTCAGTAGAAGACCTTAAGTGCTGACTCACAAACATGTGAGTGCTACAGTGATAAAAGCACTCGGCTGCTGCAGGTCTTCTTCCACCATCATTCCTGAAGGTAACTGGGAAACACCTCTTGAGCTGCTGAGCACTGCTCTGAGCAGTCAAACGTGTTTGGGATTACATATACCATTTCCTGGGCTTCTTTCCCTCTCTCCAAGCTTTTTTATCTGGATAATCTTTCTTGTGCTGCCTTTCCCACTTAATAATAAATATCTCTGTTCTTGGAAGGTCTGGGCAGATTTTTCTCCAATTGAGTTTCTCAGCTTGCTCATTGAAGAGTTGTAGTTGTTGTCTTCCCACTCTCTTCCCTATGGCCTCAGAAGGGAATTTTCTAGTGTGACATCAAACTTAAACCAACTAGTAATTTCATAGTTTTGTACTTTGCCATGACTAAAAGTAGATTTAATCTCTTTTTAGTAGGGCACATTTGCATACACTGCAAATACACAAAGAGAAAAATAAAAGGAAAAAGTTTTCCAATTAAGCTGCAGCAACCTCTTCTTATGGGTGGCTAAAAATGACCAAGTTATATTAGGAATAACTTGAATTATGCACAAGTCTAATTTTGTAATTCTATTAAATTATTATTACGGAATAAAAGTGACATTATTTCCTCAGCTGTGAAAGATTTTCCATAACTACATGCTCTGCCTCTCTGGTAACTATTAATAACTTGAAGAACAAGGTTGTAATGAGGATGTAACAGTGCAAATGTCATTTAAGTAACCTCGGAAGCAGCACATTAAAATTACTAGTCAGGTATCTCGGTGGGAACTGGAATTTAAGTCCTATACATGAGTTCAAAAGTTTACAGAGTGACCACCACAGTCTTTCACTTTTCTCTTGAAACCCAGTGCATATATAGGGAAAAGACCATGGGAAAATAGCTCACGTATTCTGGCTGCCCCGTGTGAAACAAGTCTTTTTGAGGTAAATTTATGGGGAACTGAAGATGCCTTGCTTTCAAAGCCTGATGCCTTCTCCATACTTCAGAAAATTTCTCAACAACTTTCATTTTCTTTGTTTCACTAACATTGTCTGTTGTGTGGCAGGCAGAAACCCATTCATCTTTGCTAGTGCTTCACAAGAAACTTAGGCCCACCGTGCTTCAGACATGCCCATTTCCAGCAGTAGATGAAGTCTGGCCCCAGTTTTGACATTATCTATAGATGACATGTGGCATTGGTCACAGGGGATTGATAGATTTCCGAGAATCAGAAATCTTGATTCAGACTGTCCACCCACAGCCTCTAACAGCCGTGCAGAAACAAAATTTCAAATATTGTCTGCTCTTCTTTGCATATGCATCATTTAATGCTGAAGATCATATCTCTGTGTTAGCATGGTTTAGGTTATTGACCACTGTTCCATGGTATTAACTTCACATTTTTGCTGATTCTATGCATTCTGCTTCAAATATACTTCACAGATAATGACAAGAAGTGGGGAAAAATAGCAAATCCGCAGAAACTTCTATGACCCAAACTAAATGAACATTGTACTAAGATTTTCTTGAAATTCTAGATGAAAATAGGGGAAAGCAATAAATGGTTGCCTTCACACAGAAGGTGAATAGGAGTCTACTGCTCACTGTTTTTTCTAGTGCAGAATCCAGGGTAAAGATATGAAAGTATTTGCTAGCAGCTCTAATACAAATGAAGCAGATGGCTCTCCATTTAATTTGCAGCTGGGTGTGGACATCCATTCTGTAGGATGTCAGGGATGCTGGAAAAGTATGTGGTTTCAAAAAGAATATTGGGCAGGTCAAGAAAGACAAATCTTTAGAGAGTTATTAAATAGTCATGTAATTGGCTGTAGTTTATGATTTGTCTGGCCTATAAATTGTTGGAAACTGGGGAAGAACTGAAGTGCAGTATCCTATAGTCCTGATATATTCTATTCTTGCACAGTCACTTGCTTTTTGCTACTGTGCAGAGCAGAACACAGAGATAGTGGAATTGTTCAGTTTGTTCCAGCACAGCCTTTCTGAACAAAGGTGCATGAGATATGCAGAATAGAAAATACAGGGAATGTTAGATATTCCTGTAACCAGTGTGGTCAAAATGCACACTTAACTTGGCAACAAAGAAACTGAAGGGGATGAAAAACAGGCTGAAAATATGTCAAAAATCCCCAAACAAACGATGCAAATCAAGTGGCATAGAGTATGATGGCATTTGAATGGAGCTTGAATAGCCAAGCACCAGGAAAGCTTGGTGGACCAGCAGAGAATATTCAGGAATTAGGAGCTACTGCAGCCACTGCCACACTGAAGTGGGCACAGACAGCAGGGATACCAGGAAGATTTGTTCAGGAGGGGCTCACATGGAGGTTCTCATGGATTAATAACAGAAACTTGACAATATGGGATTTCATCTTGTCTAGATGAGGCAGAGAGGAATGGCCACAATACAGCATTCTTGGCTAATTTTGAGTCTAGCACTCAAGACTGGGACTTGAATCACATCTCAAGAAGAAGAAGACACACGGCTTTGAGTCTGTGTGTATAGGGCTCTGTCCCTTCAAAACAGACATCTAGTGGTGCTTTAGAGTGCCCTTGAAGATCTTGAAGAATGACTGCTGCCTTTAGTCCTTTGTCAGGTCTCCTGGGTCCATATGAGTGACTTAAAGACATCTTAAGTGTCTGAAGATTGGCATTTTATGGGACAGTATTGCCATTGTACACTGTACACTATATCTAGGTTACGGTGTCCCAGCAGGTAGCACACACATAGAACTGTGTTCCTACTACCCAGTGTTCTAAAATGTACCTAGATCTTCCAGTTTTGGAATTCCACTGAGAGGCTGAGTTGCTGTGCAAGAGAGAATTCTCCGGTTCAATACAGCTGGGGAAGTGCAATAGTAGCAGAAGGGCAGCAAAAATCAGAAACAACAGTTTAAACCCTCTAGGACAGGGCAGAAAACAAAAGCCCTGTAAGTGACCCATGCACTGAGAGGTTCACATACACAGCCTTCTTTGGCTGACTGATCTCATAAAACATATTGCCAGGACTTTTCTCAATATGCAAAGGGAGGGGGAGTCACTTGGATTCCCCAAGCATGTTGTAATAAAAGCTACAGAAATACAAGGGGATAAGAATGAGAATAAAACTGCTGATACCAGGATTTACAAAGTTTGAGAAGGGTTAAGAGCACTGTATACCATAGTAAAATGTCTTCTAAGTCTTGAATGCAGATCCACCACTCGGACTCATGGATGTGTGACAGCATTTGCATCTGAGAGTCTCTTTCAATGTAAGCAGAGTCAGATAGAAAAAAAACATAAGTGGAAGTGCCAGCACTAGAGCACAGGCTGGCAAGACACAGCAAGCTGTACAGGACAATGTGTTCCTAAGTCTGGACAGAAGTGATAGACTGGAGATCCCCTTGTGAATGACAGCAGCAAAAAAGCACTTCAGAGTGTTGCCTGGTGACATGGTGTGGAAAGAGCTGACCACGCAGCCAGTGAAGATCTGGGATGTTTTGCCTGGGAAACAAGGCAGAAATATAAAATTAGGTACTGTGTTGTCACCTGCAGCCTTATGGTGGCTCCCAGGGGAGGACTGTCTACTTCCCCTGCCTCACTGAAATGTGGGTAGAGGAATGGGGATTCCAATGAATGGCCTATTATCCTGATTAGTGATGAGGGTCATGGCTCAGGAAAAAGACAGCATTCAGGGACAATTTTTCTCCAGCTTGTATTTTGATCTGTCAGTTCAACTACTTTTTCACTATATAGATTACCTTGGCGTCTTCCTGAAATGAGCTCAGACACACTTAGCAGAGTCTGAAGATATTTCAGGGCTGCTTTGAAGAGTAATTTAGACCAATTTTTGTCTAGCTTTTCTAAAGTCATGACACAGAACCCTGTCTCTGATTATTAAAAGAATTATACTGGCAGCTAGTAATACTTCATTAAAATCTCTGATTTACAAAAAGAAGTTTTATTTAAAATACTCTTGGCAAGGTTGGGAGGGTTGATTAAATCCAAAACAAAGATTAAAGCCACATATGTTCAATTTTTTTTAACAACAAATGATTGTAGATAATTTAAATAACAGATGGGCTCTTTAAATAGATGAACTATTTAAATAAATTACTTTTAAAAGTCAAATAATTATTTACTTCAGTTATCTATTGAATATGTAAACTCTGAAGGTTCTGTTGCAAGTACAGATTTATCATTTTGGAAGAGAAATCCAGGTTGGTGGGAAGAGTGATTTCTTTTGTTCCTCTGATTTCACTATCATCTTCCTAGACAAAAATATTAGTTAAGTTAGGACACTGGACAAGGAATGGCAAGAACTTCACAGAAATCCCTGAATTCCTTGGGCAGACTGTCTTCTCATCTCATAGGTCTACAAAAGTGCATATCTAGACAATATCTGCTGGGAACAGCATGATATACTTGACAGATACTGACCTTCAGCTGCCAGTAATGGGAGTGGGACGTTCAAAGGATTTGCACCTTTAAACATACCTTATGAAAATAGTAAAAGCTCATCTTTTTACAATAATATTTTTTCTTCTCTGTGTCTGGAAGACAAGATGCCCTTTGAAAGGATTTTTAGGAAAGAATGTGTCCCTGGTTTATTTATGTCCTTTCCAAAGCCAAAGGAACAGGTGAGGAGGGAGAGTTGGGATGATATTTGAGAGCCTTACCCCGAGCAGGCAGAGATTGCTCTCCAGTACTGCATGGGAGAGCTCTAGGTCTGTGTGCTCTCCCAAGGCTCATCTCTCTTCTACCTTCTTGGCTGCTCAGCCACAGATCTGTGCCCACTGCCCTCGTGATACCTTCCTGAACAAATGGTCTGTAAGCTCTGCCTGGCAGTACAGTCTGCTTTTTCCTCCTTGGCAGATGGGGAACCCGAAAGAGTCAAGGATTACATCATCACCCTTCTTCCCTTAGCCACCATCCAAAGGTGTGACTCATAGCTGCAAGATAAGAGCAGCTCGTTCTGTCTGCTCCAGAGGAGAGAGCTGGTAATGATTAATGCCTGTCTCTTCCCGACAGAAAACCTGGAACATTTTGGAGAAGAGACTAGGTGGCCGGGCTGGTTTCCTCCGTGGGGATACAGGGGCGTGTCACAGGCTGCCCAGGAGTTGAGTCAGCACAGAATACAGGCGTGCCAGACCCAGGAGCAAGGAGACAGTCATCCTGCCTGACTGTGCAGACAGTGGTGGGAGCTGAGCACTCGCAGGGGCTGTAGGGCTCTGTCCTACAGAACTGGACAGGAGCAACGCCATCAACACTCGTGGGCAGGCTGGAGGAACCCGGGGAGCCAGGAAACATCAGACATGCCCACTGGTGTCTTTGAGACCTCACACAGACACTGATGTGTGTTCAGTGACAGGATCCAAATGCCAGTGTAGAGATTTAAGTTTCAATTGCAGAATCACACAACCTACTAGGTTGGAAAAGACCTTTGAGGTCATCAAGTCCAACCAATGTAGATGTCAATATTAGTAGTGTGAGGCTAGCTGGCTTCTGAGTTGTGTTTTGTGCCTGCTGTTGTACTGTCTAGAAGCTGGGTGAGCTGAGTTTCCCATGTAATCACACACATGCAGGTGATGAGGGTTTACAAATTCTTGATGAGCCTGACATTTCTGAGACAGCAGAAGTGTAAACATAGTAAGCCCATGTAGTACAGAAAATGAGGGTTTAGGAAGCAGCAGATTGTGTGTTTCTTCCCTGGTGCCAGAGGGAATACAGTAGATCTTCCACTCTGAGTTAACAGAATTACAGAATGGGTCAGGTTGGTAGGGACCACAGTGGGTCATCTGGTCCAACCACCCTGCATAAACAGGGTCACCCTAAAGCACAGGATTTCATCCAGACGATCCTTGAATATCTCCAGTGAGGGAGACTCCACAACCTCTCTGGGCGGCCAGTGCATGGTCACCTGAACAGTAAAAAAGTTCTTCCTTAATCTGTCTTCCTCATATTTGGGTAGAACTTTCTGTGCTTCACTTTCTACTCCTTGTGCTCCTGGCCCAACCCTTTCCAGAGCTCACTGAAGTAGTTGGAGAAATCCCCATTGATTGCTGCAGGTGTTGTTATCTATTCCAATACATTATATTCCTCTTAAACATTAGATTTTTATCTTTCTGCTCAGTCTGTTTTCCTGTGGGAAAATGTAAATGGTCTGGAGAGGTCAGATGAGGCTGGAAGGGTCAGAGCTGCAGTCCATACCTTGAGCATTACCGTGGGACATTTCTTTCTCTCCTACTTCACTTGTTTTGCTGTTTTGTTTGAGGAAGCTGTGGGTATAGAGTTGTAGCCCCCAAAGTTTTCATTGTAGGATGGGGAGAGTTCTAATACAAAACAATGAAGGAAATCTGCAATGATATGTTCCCATGGTAGGTCTGTCAAAGGAATCAGTCATACCTATTTGTATAACACAAACAGAAGAACTGAATCCTAAAGTAAGGAAATCCAACAGTTAAAAGTGAAATGTGAACAGATCAATACCATGTCTTCTGTCTTTCTTCTACTCAGTGACTTTTCAGATTGTCTTCAAGACAGATGACTCTCAAGAGCTACCAATAAATTTAAGAGTTAAATTTTGCATGATGCAGAAGGAATATTTCCTCTTAAATTTAAGTGTTCTAACATCAGGACAGCTTTTCTGCTGAGGTCCAATGTCCATGACTCCAAAGACAGCCAGACAGCTGGCATTTCTAGTACTGACAGTGTGATTTCCTTTGCCTCAAGTGGTGGTTACACTGTACGTCAGATTCACTGCCAGAAGCTCCAGGCAGTGAGGTGCAGATAGCCTGGGGAGCTGTGAAAGCTTTCAGTCTCCAGGGGCGTCCACTCATCTCAAGCCACTTCTTGTCACAGAGCATAAATTTGCCCTTAGAAGGAAGGGAGTCAGAGTATAGCATGAATGTCTCCTAAGGAAACAAAAAAAACCCCCTCAAACCCAAATTGCAAGTAGAGGCTTGTCCCTACAAGATTATTTGCATTATGTGTCTGAGAACTGGAAGTAACCACTTGTAGATATAGTGGGGGCTTAAGCTGGAGAGAGAACTGACAATTTGGGGAGAAAATTCTTTGTGTTTGCTGTTTTTTTTTCCTTTTGTTAATAGCTGTAGGAAAAAATATACCCATCATGTCCCAGGAGATATTTGAGATATCTATGGGGCTGAATCCATGTTTGGAATGAAAGTATGAGATTCCAGAAGAAAACAGTTTTTTTCCAAAGAAGTCAGAGCAATGTTTTGTTCAGCAGGATTTCGTATGCCATTTAATATCTGGAGTATTCATGAGATATTCTCCATTGGAAATTAATGACATATATTTTCATATGTTTTTATATCATGCTACTGTTGTTGCAATGGTATGGCAACTCTGAAAATATTTCAGTCTTTGAACAAAGATATAAGACTGTCCTCTGCTCTTTTGGATGTCAAGACAAAATTGCAGAGATTTCCATAAAAAGAGAAAGAAGTTCTTCTACGCAAGCACATTCCCACTGTCAGTGGGATTACTTTGCAAGCAGCATGTTCAGGATTTAGCCTTGATGCTTTGGAATGTTGGCCATATTCACATTGCATTTTCCAAAGTCCCTGGCTCAGGCACCTGGCATTCATCCCAGCATTCCAGCAAGGAAGATCAAGGGTATGCTGAGGTACTGATTTGAGTGGAGATGAAGCAACTACAGATTTTCATATTGCTGCTGTGCTCCTCTATGAAGGAGCTCATCCCTCTAGGCAAGGAATTGGATTTCCTACTGTGATCCCAGCCTATTTCCCAAGCTAGGAAGCCATGTGAATAAACAGTATTAATGTGATTGGTGTGTCTACCACATATAACATACAGAATTACTGTTTGGGGAAGGTGTGTATCCTGTTTGGGAACATGATCTGAAACACAACAGGTTGTATCAGATTTTCACCTTTCACCGTAATTAATCTCAGCAGGTTTTTTTGAGTAAACAAACTAATTTCCTACTGTTTTATTCTTTTGTAGGACTAACTGTAGTGTTTATGACTTCTCAGAGCAGGGTTTTCCACTCCTTTCCTGTCTCATTGATTAGCTTGTTTTCTATTATTTTTGAGACAATGGTCAGCACAGCTTATTTTTAAAAGACTTCTGCAAACTGGCACTATTGTTTTTCCTGGTGTAATAAATGATAGAGCTTTTAATAAACCTGGTTCTGTAGCACAACCCTTTTATTGTTCTTATTGCCCTCTCATGGATTGATTGCTGCATAGGGTGAGGTTTGGTTAAGCCACTGGTCTGAGAATAGCCAGCATCAAAAATTGATGTCAACCAAACTCAATACCCAAACTCCCAGACCAGCAGCCTGACAAGAGGAGCATGTCACTTGCATTCAGCTGCTGCCACTGGAGACTTGTTGGGTCCTACACCTTTAAAATAAGTGATTCCGGACTTAGGGATTGGATTGTGTTTTTTTTCTCCCTGCTTCCCAATAAAATAAAACCTGTGAACAGTGCTTTGCTCTCACAGCAAGAAAAACAATGTGCTTTCATGGTCTCTTAAAATCTCAGGAAATACCAGCTCCCAGCGGCCCTGAAGGTATCTGAATGAATGAGAAATCAGAAGTGTGGCAGTATTAATGCTCTAGATCCTGCTAATTCTTCTCTCATCCTGAAATAAGTTCCATCTTTTTACTACAGAACTAGAATTTCCAAGTTTCATCCTGCTAGCAAGAAGAAATGTTTTCCTGTCCTTTTTCCAGGTATAATCTCACTTTTCTTGGAATAATTATGATTAAACATTAAAAAATTGTACCTTGTAGGCTCATTCCCCTTTTTTTTTTACGATTACAAGATAAAAAACACCCGAAGGAGAACCAAAAGAGAGCAGGAAATATCTTTACCTTGTCTGTGATGCTTGTTTGTCACTTCAGAAGCCAAGCCCGTTGTATGAATGAGAATAATCCCTATGCCCTGAGTAGAACTCCATGCCTCTAAATCTAAACACAATTTGCAAAAAAAGGGGAATCCTTTATTCCCACGTCACTGTGGCAAAATAGCAGCACAGAGTAAGTGACTCCTGTGAGGTCACCAGCAGGACAGGATTGCCCTTCAGCCTCCTGGAGCCCGGGCTAATGCTCTGCACAGTCAGACAGAAGCTCAGGAACAGTGCTGGAGTCTTGTGGTTACTGAAGTATCCCACGTACCTGACTCAAGAGGATGCTTCCTGTGATGCAGGAATCTTATCAGCTATTGCCTTCTTCAATGGCAAGAGGATGTGATTAGTTCTTAATAAAGCAACAATAAATCCTCTGGTCTCTGTGGCTGCATTTGGAAAAGCCTGGAATAGCAGGGCTGTGTTTGTTCTGTACCTGTTTATATTGCTCCACCAAAAGCCAATCATGGAAAGGATGTGAGAGTGTTTGGGCATTTTGACTTCTCTGTTTTGTAGCATATGACAGAGGTAGAAGGTGAGGATCAGCTATTCCGTGGGGAAAAATCAATGGGTCAACATGAAAGCTCTTATCAATTCATGCTCCTTGGGAACTAAAGCTTATTTTTTTTTTTAAGAGACACAAATTACACCCTAAATTTCAAGTGTAAGATGCCACAGAGATGTCTTTGTTACCAGGTAGGTATGAAACATATAAAGTTTCCTGATGCTGTGATTGACTCACTGTAGATGAGATGGGGGTGGAAGAATCAGCTCCATTTTGGAATAGCTTGGGAGGATTCTGAATTTGGATTTGTGCATCAAATGAGGACTCTAAACATTTTTAAAACAAACAAGCTTTTTGTTTGTTTTAATGTGTTTTCAGTTATAAGGGGATCTTGGTTTTTGTTTTGCCTTCTCTTCCTCTTCTCTTCCACCCCAGAAGTTACCAGGGAGTTGATCTGAACTTTGTTCCATCAAAAAGTGAGGATCTCTGTAAATTTCGTAAATGTTTACAAGTATGGTATTAAGCCTACCCAAGTCTTCTCCTATTAATTTAGATTATTTCTCATCACAATCATGCTCAGTATCTGGGTTTTGTTAATTAGATACAATCTAAGAAGAGACAGAGATGTCAGTTTCCAGAATGTACCATAAAATATCTTATGCACTTGAAAGTATCAAAGACATCTGTAAAAATCTGATATGGGTCAATAATGGGAAATCTGTCTTGTGAACTATTAAAGAAAAAATAATGCTGTTTCATATTCTATTGCACTCTGTTTTGAATAACAAAAGCATTTTACCCTTTGAAGGTTGTGTACAGACTGATGTTAGCGTGAGTGTGTACCTGGAGTTATTCAAAATCAGGGAGCAGTTACTGAGGGACAGGCAGCCTACAGTATTTTTCCAAGCTTGTTTATAAGTGTGAATGTTTCTCTATGAAACAAACTACCACTTCTTGCTTGACTGTTATGTTCTTTGAACTTTCCAGGAACATACTGATCCTACATTATCAGTTAAATGAAAATTTCACTCCCTATACTAGTAAACATTTCAGCGAAAATGTTTTCATCCTCTGAGAGCTTATCACCAAGCTGTTATTTATTTTATATTTGAGAGAAAAACGAAGTGATATTTTGTTTCTGGCTTTTAAAAATAAATAGAGGTTTCTTTCTTTTGAAAAACAAAAATACTTTACAATTTTTTTTTAAACTTTCCAACACCATGTACACCTTCTTTTCTCAACAGACTTCTTTCAGAGAAGAATGATTTAGATAAGCAATTATTCACTATATTCAGTGGAATTGAAATTCTATTCTCTATCAGTTGATTGTGTGTTTAGGTGTTGCCTTCCCAAAGCAAAAGCGACTTTACGGAAGAAGATGCTTTGGGATCACTTGGGCTGGAATGTAACACATGGTGTCTATATTTGGCACAACAATGCTAGGCAACAGAAGACATCTTTCCAGTCTGCTATCATTACTTCAACCTACTCCCTACATCAGAAACAGGCTGATTAAACATTTTTTTTTTTTTTTGTTAGAGCTCCATCCAAAGATTTAACAGAGAAAAAATAGAAGCAAAGGTAGTTAAAGAGAATTTAAATAGCTAATGTTTTCCATTTAGATGGGGACATATAGCTGCCTCAACAGTGTTGTGCTGTGGTCATCACTTTTTTTATATTATACTTGATGATCCCTTGGTGGTTTTTGCTGCACTACTTGTTTACCTCTCCTTCCTTAGATGAAAAGTGAAACTCTAAATATATGGGAAGCTGACATCACATGAGATTCTTTTTATATCTGTCCCTATGTATTTACATAATTGCTGGAAGTAATTAGCAGGAAGAACTGCCTGAAGAAAAAGACTTTTTGTGCAGAGAACATCTAAACTCTTGTGGCATATTTCATGGGGAGAGACCTCTGCTGTACTAAACATCTAGTTAAAGCTCTAAGAGACCTTTGCATGGGTGCTCCTCAGCACCCCAATGTTTCCACTGTGTTTCTTTTTGATGGCTTAGATCTTGATGAATTACTTCTTACCAGGGAGACATCCTGATGATGCCTTACTCGGGAGAGCAGATGATAAGGTACTTATCACTCTTTACATGGACAATTTAGTAAATTCCTGCTGCTGTCACTCTGCTTTGAGTTATTGCACTACGTTCAATGAGTTGACGAATGTCACCTGGCTGAGAATAGGGTCTCGTGCTTACAGATGTTCTTTGAGATTTATAGGCAAAAAGCACTGGAAATTAATTAGTTATTTAGAGATGATGAGAACAGTTTCAAATAATTGACTTTCTGGTGGGAGGGATTTTTGAATCTCTCAATTTCATATAATATAATATATAATATATTATATAATATATTATATTTTATATAATGCCTTGTTTCTCTTTATAACCACTTGGAAAAATATAATTTCAAGAAATTAAAGCAACATTTCAAGAGGCTTTTATTTTGCATAAGCTCAACTCAATACATGCAAAGTAATATGCTACAGGAAAGGTTATTTTACCCTGTTCTCCATTGACACAAGAACTTCTTACTCTTTTTAATGAATGCTATGTGTTCTGAAAGCCCATCTTAAAGAATCTCATTATCTATTCCATAATGGCAAAACGGCTGTGAGAATAAAGAAAATCAGTTATGGAAAGATTAATGGTACTTCACACTCCTGCAGCTGCACTGAAGGTAGACAATCACCCTTTTTAAAGGTAGGTAAGGAGGTTTACCACAGGGGCAAGTCTATCTTATGGGCATTTCTGCTGCTTCACATCCAGTTAATTATTTACTAGGTATGCCTTTATGCCAAACTCCTCCACTGAAACACAGACTGGGAATGGGAAAATGGAGACAATCCAGTCAGTTCAAATCCTGCCTTGATTCTCTGATGCCACATGTCATTCTGAGGTGACCTAGTGAAGTGCTGCAGTTTCATAAGCAGATGCTGGTCATGCTGTACACCATCAGAGGCAGAGGCCTGCACCTGTGATGCAATGAAGACTGATCTTGTCATTTCTACCTCCCCTATCTCTACACAGTTGTGGTTTATAAACATTATTCGGAAAGTATTTTGTGTACCTAGTGCTCGTTTATGTAAGAAAAAAACCTAGACAGAGGAAGAGATAAATATTTACCTCTTCTTCAGACACTGCTTTCCTTAAGACAAGCACGTGACTTTGTTTTTACAGCTAATCTTCCATTAAATCTCCTTACTGTACATTTAACTAATTTATTACACCCTCTACCCAGTGCTTGGAGGCAGATCCTTCTCCTTTACTAACTCCAAAAAGCCATTATCCCTTGAGGTTTTAGACAGCATGAGGACTGTCCTCATCCTCATCAAGATTAAACCTTGTGGTTTGAGGGGTCAGCTGAGCTCCATATCTGCACTGAGCTCTACCAGTGAGCCCCGTTTTCCTGCTAGAAATGGCAGAGGGAATATTCACTTCCTGCTGAACTATCCCTGCAAGACCAGTGCTGAGGATGTGGCTCTTACCCTGCAGCTTTCTGCTACTTACGCAATTGTTAGAAACACGTAATTCCTTTCTGAAAGTAAATGGAGCTAAGCCTTGTGTGGTTAGATTGATGAGGGGGAGCCTATTTTTCTGACTGCCCTTCTGTTTTTCTGCCTGCCAGCAAACAATAGTCAATACAGGTAGCTGCAGGAAGCAGGCTGATCTTTTATCTCCACAGAAGAAAACTGAAAGCTCCAGCTGAGTAAAATGATGAGGAAATGGAAAGAGAATTGCTGGGTGAGAGAAATCTAGGTAAATGGTCATATTTCCAAAACATTTTACCTTTTCATAAGTAAAATGGGGGTTAAAAATTCAGGCTGAATTGCCCATGGTATCTATTTAATTTTTTTTCAGGAATAAAGAGGTGCCTTTCAAGATTAAATACAAACTAAAGCTTAAGAAAATGCTTTGGAAAAGTCTGTTTTAAAATACAAAGAACAGTGTGAGTCCAGCTCAAATTTGTAGAAGGATTTTTGTGTTGCATGCTTTTACTGAATTTCATACTTGCACACCTATCTTCTTGTATTTGTTCCTTGGTCTTGTCAACTGAATTCAACTGCTAATGTCAGCCATCTTCTACACCTTGCAAATAAGTGTTAAAGCAACTTTCTTAAGCTAGAAAGTGATGTGATGTATTTATGAAATGTGCATGGATCAATTTTTTTCAGCCTGAAATGTCATTGCTTGCCATCTGAATTCAAGTGAAGCTAATCTCGTGTACTGATGGTTTAACATCTATTTTTCTCTTTTGCTTTGACTACATAGGAGCATGCTAACACACAGGTGTGAAGGCTGACACTGCGTGTTAGTAGGTCTAAAGCTAGGAGAGAGGAAAACCTTCAGAATCCTTTTAGAGATGGTTGTAACCATACAGCAAATCAAGGATGTGAGGGCAGTTGGGATCAGCTGACATGAGCTGTTCCTAACTTTGGTCATACTGATTAGACAGCAAGAGACACATGGTCCTCCTTGCATCTCCTGTCTCTTTCGGCTACAGCAGCACTGAAAACACCTGCATGTTACTAGTGACAGAGAACAGGGCAATATGAGGGAGAAAAAGCTCACTGAATTAATGAGGTAGACTTTTGCCTACCAGGCTGTAATGAACAAGACAGCGATGATGTTTTCCCTATGCTTTTCCTCCTTTTTAAGCCTGTGTTATTCAGCACTGAGTTGTGTAGCAGCAGACATTACTGGGCTTGAAAGCATCAATATTAGCAGAGATGGTACTTAAATAAACTGGTTTTGTCCTGTGTTCTCTCTCTGCCCAAGATCTGCTTGGTGGTGAGCTGGAAAGAGGAGAAGACTTCTTGAATCTGCTGCTGCTCTTTGCAGAGCTGGCCTTACTCAAAACTTTTGCTGGCTTTGTAAATCCTTCTCAGGTGTGGCATTGTTGAAGGTGACAAGGTTGCTATCTTCTGGCTCCTCATGTTGCTGAAAGCCTAGGCTGCTTCTATGTTTTTCAGCTCTTGGAAAGATTAGATAGGCTCCCAAGAGGCCTGAAAATAGGCTTTTTTTTCTCACACCAAAAAGTGGCATTGTCACAGGAAACCAAGAAGACATGGTCTCCAAATGCTTTGCAAAGTCTCATATTTCCTCCTGCTCTGTGGCTGGATGTCGCTGTCCACGTCCTTAGCTCTCACCTGATGCAGAAACTTGGAATGCAAGTGAGAAACCACAGTGCTGCTTGTCTGTGGTCTGGCTGTGTGACGACAGGCACCGTAAGATTGCAAGAGGCTGAGTGCTTCAGACATGACAGAAGAGCTATGTCTTTAGATATACCACAGAAATTAACTTACTGTATTCTTCTGCCAGGGAGGAATGGGGTCTGTTCAGGCAGAAGGGAGGACTACAGGTGGGGCTGAATCCAAGCAGAATCACTTCTATGGCTAATAGAATCACCAAAATGCTATCCTTACTTATTTTTTTTTTTTCTGGATGTGAAAATATATTCAGTGAGACTACTAAACATGCGATCCATGCAATACGAAGATTCATTCAGGCCTGATGACTCATTTCATGACCTTCTAGGGAAAGCTTCAGTCTCCCCAAAGCTCACAGCAACTCCAATTTGGCACACAAAGGAAAAAAAGAATCATTAAGAGCTGAGTAGCATGGACTGCACTGCCAACGTGGTACAGCCATACCAGATGTTTCACAGCTTTGCAAAATTGACTAGCATTGCCTACAGTGTGCTCTGGAAAACTGCTTGCTAGGTCAGAAAAGCATAAAATATTTATTGGACAGCAATGAAAGCAAAGCAGTGGTCTTATGATGAGCAGCCAAATCTATAAGGAAGTTTAAACTTATGTATTTTTCACTTCCCTCCAAGGGAGAAAATGTAAATACAACATGCTGCTAGTAATAGGTGATGAGTCAAGGGAGTAGATGAAAGGGAGATCAGGAGATGAAGGAAAAAAATCTCTTTTCTTTCTTGTCAATGTCTTATTCACAATGTCAGTCTTGACTTTTGCAAAAAGTTTGATTCTTGTTCTCCATCTCAGCCTAAGAGAAGATAAAAGCTAGAGAGTTCACCTGAGGCATATTCACCAAGAAATAAAACAAGAAATAAAATTTTACCTGATGTGGGAGGCAGCAGAGTAGAGCACAACGGGCAGATGGGACCTTATGCCCTTTTCCTGTGCCCTTGTTCCTAGGGCAGAGTAGCTGAGGACTGCCTATTTTTGCAGGCTGCAAATGCCTCTATGTTCCTGAAACTGAGATTCATGGTGTTCTTTCCTTCTAGAGCTCTGGCTAGTGCTGTATTTAGTTTACAGCTGGTCTCCAGCCCAGCTGAAGCAGCAATTAAAAAAGTAATCCTCAAACTGTTGGTGAATAAGAACCTCAAGTTTCCTTATGATATATTTTATTTACTTCTAACTACTGTGCTCATGTAAATGGACCAGTTCAAAGAAGAAATTTCAGAGGTTATGTGTGAAAATGCCATTTTTTCCCCAAGACAAGTACTAGATTTCAAGGAAAAATTTTTGAAGAAGTGCCTGCAAATACTGATTGGAATTTTCCATCAAAACAAGAAGAATTGAGTAACCTTAGAGAAACCTTATTTTCTGTAATTACATGGTACAACATCCAGCTGCCTTGAAGGACACTGAAGTCACATCCTCTGTTGGGTTGATGTATCTGGGCAAGCAGGTAACTGTAGCAGAGGGATCAGGAAAACAGACTCAGGTTTCCAATGCAATCACTCCAAGAACTTCTAGCACTGTGTTTCCAAAATACGGTCAATAGGTACCTGGAGAGGGTTGAAGCAGTAGGTTTGAAAGTGTTGATTTCTGGGTCAGCAATTGCAGCTTCTTCTGAGACCGTGGTGTGAGTAGACGGCTTTGGAGTTTATTGCTGGGTCACCACAATAAGAAAAGAGGGGCAGGATGATGACCCACCTGTTCCTTAGTTTTCCCATAGGCCAGACAGGCTGCTTTGCAAGGGCAAACTTTGAATGTATCAAAAAATCAATACGGTCTAAAACTCCAGACTCACTATTGATTGTGTCTTTGAAATTCTCCTCCTGACTGGTCCGCTATTTTTGTTCATAATTGAGGTTCAAGTCACTCATTTTGGTACCTGTGGACTCTGTCAGTTCATTCCCAGGTCCTCCCAACCACTTCTGCTCATTTTGCAACCACCTTTAAAAGGAATTCTTTAACATTTTGCTGGAAATAACAGGAATCCTTTCTCTGCCTGTGAAGGGCAAACAAGGCAGTCCCACAGTGGTTATCTCAATTACAGAATTTAATGTTGTTAAGATACTGGAGCAAATGGTTATGGATTCTTATAAACAACCTATGCCTTTTACAAGGAGAACCTCAATATTGTAAAGACTGTAATACACCTGCCTGCATTTTCATCTGGTGACATTTAAAACTTTTTTTTTTAAATTTAAAACTTTGTATTATTAACAACTTGATTTTTATAGGACTATAGTAAAGGAATTGAAAACTTCTGCTGTGGATAGGTTCTGCATTTCTTCTGCCATTTGTATTATGAATGCAAGAAAACAAGTGTTAAAATTGACAATTAATTAATGTTGAACAATAACTGAGTAACTTATATCTCCAAAAGCATTTTTTTCCCCCTTGGATAATATGTGTAAGATTTAAAGTGGCACAGAATTTAGATGGTCAGCTTGAACTTTCTGGGACACTTTTCTTTGTCCATTACAATCTCTGGTGAAGAAACTGACTTGGCAAATAAAGTCTGTTTTTTCATGGTGTTTATAGGGTTATCTGTATTTGAAGCATGCAACAAGCTAAAGTGAGTATGTTGTTCAACTCTGTAGAACAATTTTCTTGTGTGAAATTGTACCTGGTCTACAACAGACTGCAGGACAGGACAGTTTATGCTCCTCTTATGCAGAGAGACTCTACAGTTTATTGAAGGGCATATTTTAAAGATCAGGCTTCTGCCTTTAAAAAAAATTATTCTGGTGTATCTTCTTCTTTGGATTCAGTAAGCCAATGTGAATAGGAACTAAAGCATAATGACTAAACCTCTGGAGAATGCCACCTGATCTTATATGGGCGATTTTACCCTCCAGCATGTTGCATGGATATCACAGCTAAAGTGAGGATTTCTCTTGTCATTAAGGACAGAGAGGTGGAAAATATTAAGTGTAAGGGTGAGAACTCCTGTTTGTGTCTTCTTTGGATCTGGCTCTATTGGGAGCTATATGATGTGTATATACATCTGTCTCCCTGGTCTCAAAGACTCCAGGATCACCAGCAGTTGTTCACAATTTGGACAAAGGCTTTTGTATTCAAGAATTATTATGCTGACCTCTGCAGCTGTCAGCTGCAGTCCTTACATCCATGAATTAGTCCAGAACTCTAACTACTGCTCTCTGTAATATAAATCTGAAGTCCTCCATTAGTAGAATAAATTTTATCCACTGAGCCTTTCTTCATGTTTTAACACTAGGACTGCAAGAATTTTTTCATTATAGACCTTCAGAGATAGTCTTACTCCACTAAGGTCAGTGTAAAATTATTTATTCTCACTGGTCCTTAGGGATATTTGCAAGTGTTCTGGAGTGCAGACATTCAACATACAATGCTTAAGGTTCCCGGTTACTTTCTTTTTTTTTTTCCTTCCCATGTCTGTTTCTTCCCATGGCTCATGCAATATAAACTGTCCGGTTTCTTAGGAGAGTCGTGTCTGTTTGGTAAGGAACAGTTCCCAGCAGCTATCAGCCTGAACTATCAAGAGATTTGCATGCTAACACGTCCAGAAGAACACAACACTTTGTCAGGCCTCATTATAGCTCTGTTTTTCAGTCTTGCCAACACTACTTCTGATTATTATGCCTCTCTACTTTAGTGTGTCTGAGGTCAATGGAGTAGAACTGTTCATACCTACCATGTTACCACTTCCCAGAGCACAACATAATCAGTTTTGTGCTCTTTTCCTCTGCACCAGAAAATAAACCTTTGTGCACTCTCTATTACTGGACAATTGACTCAGTGGGATATCCACAGCTAACTTCTGTTCTGTTGCCCTGAAGGTGCAATAGAAGCATGTGCAGATTAGCATCCTAGATTTTTTCCTCGTCTGTGGCCACTGTGATGTGCCAGATAGGATTTTCTGGCTTGCTCTGTTTGCTGGGAAAAAGTAGGACAGGGGCTGTGTTGTGGCTGGTCCTAGCAATGCATCAAACAGTAGGAAAGGGAAGACAGGGGCTGTTCTCCTGGCTGAAGTTTTGTTCTTGGCTGCAGCAGGCTGGTGCCACATCCCTGCTGCACAGGCATTTACCTGACTTGTATCTCATGGTCAATAGGCTCCTATTTGGGCAGGCAGGTTACAGCTGAGGGTCATTTAGCAGCTGAAGCCCGCACCCAGTTGGATGCTGACTGACAGCTGACCAGTGGTTTGTCCTCTCTGCACTGCAGATCCTCCCAGGAAAGTGTGAGACTGCTGAGAGGGCACACTACCAGGACGTCAGCATGTGCCACTGAATGCCAGCCTACCCTTCCTGGTGAGCGAGATCCGATCCTTGCCTTACAAGAAAAGAGAAGCTAATGAGCCAAGCCTTTGGGCTGGTGACATGGTCTGAGGTAGAGATCTGGCTTGAAAAACACTTTTGGAGGTGAGCTGTTCCTTTCATCTCTTCTTGGCTATTCCCACTCAAGGTACAAACCAGCTCTCTTCGGGACATCTCAGGCCAAGCCCGCAAACCACTCAATGGGGTTTAGACATAAACCATTACTGGAAGTAGCACGAACCATTTCTGTGTGTTAAAATTTGTGTTTATTAAATATTTTCACTAAGGGAAATTTTTTTTTCTGGGAACTGATTAACCAAGATTTTTGCAAGCACATTAATATGGTTTAATAGAGTTTATCATGCTCTAAAGGGTCACTGATATTCTTGACATTGCACTGAAAGTAATGCAGTATGAAAAAATTGAAATAATATATTTGACATGTTTTCCTTGCTGCAAAATATTTTGTATTGAAGAGCAATTTTCATCTAAGATATCTCTTGTTATTTGTAGAATAATCAGTCTGTACTTGATTTAATAGAATTATAGCTGTGGTGAGAAGAATGGTACATGAAGTTCAAAATGGACCATCATTGTGTCATCAAAATTACACCTGAGCCATGAATCTAAAAAGTAATTTGACAGAAAAATAACACATTTAATAGCAACAGAAAAAGCCTACTTCTTTTAGCACTTCATAAAATAGTGATGATAAAAAAGACATACATACTGGTACATAATTCCTTCACAAAACCAACACTTTAATTAATGCCAGTGCTGAACAACAGTGTAAAAAGCTTTTCTCAAACTTTGAAACTTGTGACAGCCTCAGAGTCTGAAAGACTCATCCCCTATTAACACAACCTTTGCCAATAAAATGCAGTGTCCCCCATGGTTCTTTTGTTCTGTAATTACACAGAGCGTAATCTGCCAATCCTCTCTTTGCAGTGACATTAATTTTCAGGTGGTCTGTAGTTCAACTTTGAATGGCATGGATTTGTATGTGCTGCTGAGCTCCATCTTTTCCATGACAATCCAGAGCTCACCAGAGGATGATTACTGGACTAGATAAGCCATAAGTGGAGTTACAGGATGCTGTTTTGTGTTTTCCTTGCTAGAAAGGCTGTAAAAAGGCTGAGTCCCTACTGCAAGAAACAGACCAGGGAGCCCAGGCTTTTACAGGTGAGAGAAGAGGGCTTTGTCCACAGGAGCCACTGTATCCACTCCTACCCTGCGTGGTGCCTGCTGTCAGTGCCACCCTGCTGCCTGCGTGTGACACTCGCTGTGCCTGTGCTCTGTGAAACACCACTGTGAGCTGCTGACATGCTGAGATCCACAGGCTGTGCCACAGCGAAAGGTGGATATACTGAACTACTGGCTCTGAGGCTGGAGAAAATTATCAGGCCCAAAGTAGGTCTCTGCAGAGTAACAGTGAGCTGGTTTCAAATATGGATTGTACATGCAAGCACACACAGGTAAAATGCTGGAAGGAGATGGTGGATTATTACTGTCATCCATTTGTCCTCCAGAGAATTTTTAGGTTTAAAGGATGTGATAACATCAATCAGAGGAGGCATCAGCAGAATCCACAATTTTATTCTGGTCCAGGTATGTGTCTGCCAGAATCAGTTCCTGAGAAAGCATAGTCTTGATGTCACAAATGCAACAGAGCCATTGGCAGAGGGGATGACTCTGATTTTTGCTAGAAGCATAGTTTACAGATCCTCTAACACTCATTCTGCTGAAGGGGGCTCGCTGGTATCCCTTACAACTATGTGTGGTATCACAGCTGACCCAGCTAAAATATCAATTCAGGGTCATTGTAGCACCTGTATGTCTCTAGCTTTTGGGATATTGACAGAAAGATAAACTTTGCTGTAGGAGAGACATTGGATCTACAAACACATTACCAGCCTCTCCCCCCTGAGCTGAGAGAGAACTGTCTCTATTTTAGAATGGGGAAAATGGCCTCTCCTTCCTCCCTGCTCCCATTTCACTCTGCTGGCACTTTGAAGTCCGTGTGTGCAAACAGCTTGCATGTCCTCATCCTGTCTCATCAGCATACAGTCCATTTGGTCATGTTCTTTTAACATCTATTCTTCCCTGACGTCCATCTGCAGTGTAGCTGACACCAATGCTTAGGCAGGCAGATTTTGTAAACAGTGAGATGAAATGAAACAAAAGCTCCATGTTTAAAACTTTTTTCCTTCTCCGTTGTGAAGTTCCTCCTTGTCTTTTGTTTGTTTGATAGCCATTTCTTTGAGAGGAGAAAAGGGAGAGGTATAGTTCAATGGAGACAGACATGCAGGCAAACAACAGGACTCGCATTAAAAATCAGAGGTTTCTTGATAGTGAAGGGTTTGGTACTCAGAACTAATATCCTGAATTATATAAAATACATATGCAGTCATCATCCACTATGCACAAGTCAATGTGGAACAAGCAGACATTTAAGAATATTGTTTGTGCCAATCCTGTTCAAGTGTATGCTTAGTGATCCTACGCTGTCCTGCTCAGAAATGCTAACAGGAGCCATTGCAGTCTTCCACTCCCCTCTCTTGTCTTTCATGAAAACTTGGGTCTTGGTGGGCTTGCTTGGTGTTGGATTTGCCATGCACTATGTGTAATGGTCCAACATATAACCATGGGTGTGTTGTAGCATATCCAACTACTCTAAACTGCTGCCTCAGTCTTGTTTCTGCTTCAGTTCTTGTATTATCTCCAAGACTTTGTGCTGTTGCTGTTGAGGCTACTCAGCATGCCCAAAATTATTTGCCCAAATATAATAGTTTCTGTGCTTTCTGTATTTCTGAATGGAAAGCAAAAAAGTGCATCAGCAGAAGAACCAGCTTACTGAATTTTTCATGCTCTCCTTGATAACCTGTCCTCCACAGTCATGATACATTAGGGAGAACATTTTTAATATACTTCCTAATACAACATAAATATTTCAGCACATGTGCAGAGAAATGAGGGAGTTTTCACAGTAGATAATCCATCTTTTGACTATGGATACATACAGAAATTGTTCATGTTGGACAAAATTTTCTTGATGGTCATTTCCAAATATCTGATGTACAAAGCAGTCATCACCAATTAAGTGATTTTTAAATTAGTCATATTTAAGAGGACAATGCAATTGACTTGCTTGAGTACAGACTTCTGAGAATGAGAAAAGATACCTAGGCAAGAAGAGGAAGATTTTTGAGGTATTTTCTACTAAACAAAACTTATCATTTTTTGTTTTCTTTGGTGGGACAGCAGAGAAATATTCATCAGCATATGAATACACCCAGGAGTTAGAGGAGGTAGACACTTCACTATGAAGAGAATTATTTGGGTCATCCAGCCTGTTGATGTCCACAAAATTGTACTGATAATAGCAGTTGAGAGCCTTATTCAATATCCTTCTAAAAGTTCACAGGACCCCATGAAGAAGGTTTAAATGTATATCACTTCAAGTGGTACAGCTGAGCTATTTAATGCAATTCATATTAGCCAGGTGTTTAGGTTTAACAGTGAAATGATTTTATTTTTTAGCATTTTGTATGCAACCACACACTGGAACATCCTCAGGGTCCTAATAGATCTCAAGCAGAAAAATGGCTAGATCAGAACAACTGCATCTCCAAGAGCATATATTTTGATCAAAACAGAATCACAGAATATTCTGCGTTGGAAGGGATCCAGAAGGTTCATCCAGTTCAACTCCTGGCCCTGCACAGCACCATCCCCAAGAGTCACACCATGTGCCTGAGAATATTGTTCAAACGTTTCCTGAACTCTCTCAGTCCGGTGCTGTGACCACTTCCCTGGGGAGTCTTTCCAGCTCCCAGCCACCCACTGGGGGAAGAACATTTTACTAATACCCAACCTAAATCTCCCCTGACACAGCCTCAGGCAATTCCCTTGGGTCCTGTCACTGTCACCACAGTGCCTGCCACTCCTCTTTGCCTCATAGTGAAGTTGTAACTGCAGTGGGGTCCCCCCTCAGTCTCCTCCAGGCTGAACAGACCAAGTGACCTCAGCTGCTGCTCACAGGGCTTCACCTCTAGGCCTTTCACCTTGTCACCCTCCTTTGAGTGCTCTCTAATGGCTTCACACCTTTCTCTTACTGTGGCACCCAAAACTGCACACAAACATGACAGTTCTTCATGTGGAGAGCTCTGAGTCGCTGCTTCTCTCCCAGATTCCACTTGCAGCAAGACCAGGTGAGCAGCTGGCTGTTGGTTGAATGGGTTGAACTCTGTCAAAGCAGGTGCTGCTCTCTGCCTTTCTGCAGCTGGATGGTGCAGACTAGCTTTCTTCTAATGAGGCTGAGAGGAAGATGCTTTGGCAAAAGCTTTCAAGTAGGGATCTGTTGCATAAGGGAGTCAGACTATGGGAAGATGAGACTGTTGAATAACAAGGGAAGTTATTGACATGATTATCAGTCTTGGGGAAATCCTAATAAGAAATTTCTGCCTCCTTTCTTGTTTCTATCCATTGCTCCCTACAAAAACATGAGAGAGAACAGTAATAAAATAGAAGTTCTTAGGGAATGATTCCACCTGATTCCAAGGGATCCCTGCAGTTCCCCTAAGTGAGTGTTGAGGGAAGAGAAAGAGCCATTTCAGAATGGAAGACAAAATCAGGGCAATGATGGATACTAAATCAGTGTCTCATAACTGCAGATGTACAGTGCTCTGCACTGTAGAGCTGTTTAGCAGGGCCACAGGAAACTCATACTTTTAGTGCTAGTGTTAAGACACAGATTCCAATGAGCACACTTAAGAGTGTGGAGGAGGGTTGACTAAGTACACCTTGAACTTCAGAGTAATTAAGATCTGCTTAATCAAAGGTCTTTGAGCTAAAAATGAAGCCACATAATTTGAAGAATATGCAGGATGGTTGGATCTAGGCAGTGGTGTTCAGGCTGACTACAGGGCAATTATCTCCAGATTGCAGGATTAAGAAATCCCATAGAGAGTAAAACACGTCATAGAATTCTAGAATCATAGCATGGTTAGAGTTTTAAGAGACCTTAAAGATCATCTAGTTCTAATCCCCCCACTATGGGCAGGACACCTTCCACTAATCCAGGTTACTCAGAGCCCCCATCCAACGCAGCCTTGAATACCTACAAGAATAATGAGTCTCCAGCCACTCTGAGCAATCTGTTCAATGTCTCACCACCTTTAGAGTAAAGAATTTCTTCCTAACCTCTAATCTAAACCTAATGGCTCTGAGTTTAAAGCTCTTCCATCTTGTCCTGTCACTATGTTGTCCTCGGGAGCCCCTGTAAAAGCCCCTCTTGAGCCTTCCTGTAAAGCCTCTTAAGGCACTTATGGGTCAGGAAGATTTTAATGGCTTCTCTTAAATCCAGGTGTGTCTGTTGCTATGAGGCATCAATGGGATGAGAGGAAGAGGCATTTTGATTTCTCGCTTTCTTAGAAGCGCTGCTGAAAACCTGCTGGAAGGCTTCCTGCATCTTACCTGCAGCTTCCCCAAGTCATTTCCCCCACTTCACTGCCCTGCAGGAGCAAGTGACATTGCAAACAGTAGTCTGTGCCTCACCCAGCCTTCTGGACTTTCCATCCCAGCCCCTTATTCTACAAGAGAGGAAGGCTGGTCCAACAGCTGCCAAAGACTGTTATATGCACCATGTCATTGGTGTGGCAGAGAAAGTGGGATGAAGGCATGAACTGTACAGTGGAAGGTACATTTTGTACAGTGTACAAAATGACCTGGCTCTTTTATGGTGTTCTGTGGCTGTTGAGGAGGAGAGGAGAGGAGAGGAGAGGAGAGGAGAGGAGAGGAGAGGAGAGGAGAGGAGAGGAGAGGAGAGGAGAGGAGAGGAGAGGGAGAGGAGGAGGAGGAGAGGAGAGGAGAGGAGAGGAGAGGAGGGAGGAGAGGAGAGGAGAGGAGGAGAGGAGAGGAGAGGAGAGGAGAGGAGAGGAGAGGGAGAGGAGAGGAAAGTTGGGATCTCCTCCTCTTCATTTGAGCATTCCAGATTAAGAACTCTCCAAAACTTCTGTAAATACAAGCATGTACGTGTGCACCTTTAAATCCTGACTGCAGGCATGGTTGAGTCTGCAGAATTTTCTCATATCTGGCATGGCTCCAGATTGCCCTTGGGTTTGGCAGCAGGCCAGGTTGATGTGTTTAGTGGACATAGATGCCTGCAAGGCTGCTGCAAAGCTGTTACATAAAACCAATAGAATTCCCATGCAAGGAAGCTGAGCGTGCCAGCCCCAGTTAGGATGCTGCTTTTAACATGAAGTCTGCACTGCCTTATGTGCATGGGATCCTCCTAAGAGTGCTCCCACTGAGGAGCATGGATCTCTGCTGCTGTCTAAAGAAATAAGGACATGGCTGAACTGTTTGTAGTTCTTTCTCCAGGAACTCATATGTGCTTAAATTACAGGGAAGAAATATCTGAGCAGCTTAATTTGTAGCTCAGGTGTTGTACATCACAGAGCAGAGGTCAAGGTTGCTGCTCTATCTGGTGAATCAGCTCTATATTGAGATGAATGTGCTGAATTCAGAGCATATGTGTAATTTCTGCTCTTGTGCAAAACATATACCTTCCCTCTGAGCACAAATGGTTGAAAGTGTGTGGGAAAGGATGTGCCTTAGCACACTTCTCACTTTTCTCTCCCACTGCACAGCGGACTTTACACAGATTCCTTGCATCATTCCTTTAATCCTCCTTTTACTGTACCATCTGTTTCTAAGATGTAAAATTTCATGGATCTCTTAGAAGACTGGTTTCATATTCCAGGAGATACCTGCTGTAAAATTAATAAGCATATGACATAGCTTTTTCTTAACCATCCAGAATAAAATAAGATCTTTATCCTGAACAACTGTTGCCACCTTCATAATACATTTTAAATCTGTTTTTAAAAATGGCTAGAAAACAGATTTTATTCTTTTTTCAAAGTCTGTTGTAATTTTATAATGTTGCATACTTGGCAAGTGTGATTGGGTTGCTATAGTGATCTTAAATTATGACCAGAATGAATTTTTACTCAAGGCTTATTTAGAACTCGTCTGGCTCAGAGCCATCTTATCTGGTTCTCTGAGCCCTGGAAGAAACATTTGAATCTCCATAAATATTTTCTCTGAGCCTTCAGTTTTACAGTAATATCATTGGTGTAATTTTGAAATAATGCTCTTTAAGTGGGTTCTTCAAATAAATTTGAATTAATCAAAACTAAAACTTCTGAGAGGTACAGTACCAACTTCAAAAGTGTAGTAATCAGGCAGTTTTTCTCCTCTTGTTTACAAAGAAGATGAGATGTTAGTCACATCTTCAGATGTTCTGAAGTCAGAGCAATCAATCCTTTAGTTGGACAAAGGGAAGTGGAAATAAGAAGGGTCCTGTTTTTTTAAAGAACCTTGTTTTTTTACTGTATAATGCATGGGGACTGTCTATATCCAATGTGTAAGAATCCTCTATCTCATGGGACAGGGTGATAAGAATGTCAGAGTGAGAATATGTCAGATCTGCTCTTATAAACTCCAGGCAGCTGTGTCCTTGGCTTGCCATCCAACTCTGAGATCCCTGTCTCCCTCCATGACAGTGATGACTGGATTGTACCGTGGGTGCTGGGGTCTTGCCTAGCATTGTCTGTATCAAGAATCGTGCCGGAGAATGCTGTGGGCCTTTGGAAAATAGGGATGGCTAAAGGAGGTTGTACATATCTTGGCATGGACCTGGACAGTTCTCTAAGTCTTGCTGTTCAGGAACTGCCTTTTTACATGGGATACAGACCATCAGAAAGAAATTTTAGACCACAGGGCTGTTCCTCACATGGGGATCTCACTTATATTTTTACTGCTATGCTTTATGAGGCTGTATACTGAAATAATATTTTCTGTTCAAGAGGCTTTTTAAATTTCCTTCTTGAGCTCTAGGCTGTTTGCTTCCCAGGCCAGACCTTCTGGCAATAACTCTGTCCTGTGTAGCTGCATTGCAGAGTGTACCAAGGTGTTGTTAGTTCTGCTTAATTCTACACATGATGTTGTGCTTGTTACCATGTTAGAAAAGTCAGTTTGACAATATGGCATTTATGAGGGATAAAATTCAGAAAATACTGACTCTCACCAGCTCTATACAAATGTATTTAGTCAAGCAAAGCTTGCAAGGAATACCAAGTACATCGGCTAACTTACAGAAGATGCAGATAACTTACAGAACACCTTGATAATGTAATTGATTTGAATTTGGGTTTGATCTTCATTTGTGTGTTCTGTTGCATGTCTGTAGGACATGCAGTAAGAATGGCTTATGTACAGATACAGGACCACTTACAGCCCACAGTAAGTTTAAATGTGCATTTAACAGACTGTATGTCCCTGAACTCACTGTGGTGGAAGGGAACTAGTTAAATATTGTATAATATATGTGAATACTGTTAGCTTTCTTAGGTGAACTTAGCTATATTCCCCTCTTCATCAGTTAATATTCAGATCATAGAATTTATGATCCTTTAAATGAATAAGTTCAGCAGAAACAACATTATTTATATATTTATATATATATATTTATATATATAATGCTGTTTCTTTAGTTAAGTTCTAACACTGAAATTGATTGACTGTGAATGAACTTGAACATTTACGGATAGATTGAAAAATCAATCAAACAATCAGTAATGGTTTTGTAAAGAAATAAAATTGGAGACGTGGGGAGTTAGACTTGGCTGGCTGTCATGTGCCCACAATGACACTTTCTCACTTTTCCATCTCAAGAGGGCAGAAAGGGAAAATAAAATAAAAAATCTTGTATGTCAAGACAAAGACAAGGAGGCATCACTTAGCAATCATCCCTAAACCCACCACAGGGAAGAAATATTTAAAAGGAGATATATAGAGTTCTCCTTCTTGTTTTGCTGGTTTTTTAACTGGCACCTTCAATAATTTTAGGTTGTACTGTCAGAATTTATATTTCCTTACATGCTTATGCTTAAATAAATGGTGAAATGCAAAAATTTTAGCTGAAAGTAGGAGCTGGATTTTCCTGTTTTAAATGCAATAAATTTGGCTTTTGGTGGGTCTTCGAAGCTTCATCAGTTAGAAAAGTAACTTTATGTAATATATTACTTTATGTAATGTTTAACCTGGGGACCCAGACTGTCCAAAGAGCTGTGTACCATAGACAGAAGAATTGCTCATGCTTTGAACAATGAAGAAGTCAGGACTCTGAGACATGCTGCAAAGTGCATGCAGCGTAGACATACCCTACAACTAGCAAACTGAAATGTTCAAGCTTAGAGTTCTTGTCCAGGCTGAAATACGAATTATATTATTACTGTCCCAGCACAAACCATTTCAGGCCTAAAAATGGTGCAGCAAGGACTTCACAATTCAAGCTCAAGTAAGCAATATATGAACCAAAAGTCGTGCAGAAATTAACTGATTTATCAAGGTCACCTTGGAAGTCGGTTTTAGACACAGGGATTGCAGCCAGTGCAAACTGAATTGCAATGCCCCTGGCAAAATTCCTGAGCAGCTTGTTGGCTGAAGTTAAGGCAAGGATGCTGCTCCCATGCAGCCTCCTTCTTCAATACCACACATAAGCTGTTGGCCTGGTGAGACGTCAAATGGTGGAACTCCACCAGCTCTTGCCAGGCTGCCCCTGGTTCGAGAGGTGTCACCTGAAGTTTTGTTTACCCTGAAGAGCAGAGCTGCTGCTTCTGTTACTTGTTCTTGCTAGCTGCTGATAGCCAGCTCATCCTTGCCCTTGCTTTACTCTTCACTTCTTGGTGAAGGGTCTGTGAATAGCAATAGCACAATAATGATTGTTGTTTGTGCCTTTCAAGCAAAGAGTCTCAGCAGCAGCTCATTCAGGCTCTTCCAGACTGGAAGCCTGTAGTTGTGTAACACCCATTTTACAAGTCAGGGAACAAGTGTGGGAGTTGAATAAGGCAATCAATGCCTTGACAAGAAAGTATTTTCTTCCCAATACATTTTCTTCCCCAGGCAACTTCCATTTGAGTCTGTGCCTGGTAGGAGAAGCTGCCTTGTGCCAGACAGGTCAAGCACTATCCTTTTCTTGAGAGCACTGTGCAGCTGTGCTACTCACGGTTTCAGAGAGTTTGACCACTACTTATTCTCATGTCAGTCTGAGGTGAAATGGGAGAAAGAGGAGAAGTAGAAACATCCCTATCAACAGAGAAACAGTTCCCATCTGAAACCCAAGGTGGACAAATACTCAAAGGTTTTGGTATTTGACTTTAAAAACCTGCCTTCACTTTCACATTTTGCTGAAAATGTGAAGGAAGAAAGCTCAGCAATGGACAAGACACAAAAAATGATGACCTGTTAACTGAGGAGCTTGGCAGATCCTAGTGAGGTGTTGAGCAATTTTTCCTAGGGGTATGCTCATATTAAGACTCTTTGTAGTGCCCTTCTCTCCTATCAAATGGCTTACTTTAGTTTTGCCTCTAAATTACCATTTTATATTGTTCTTGGCTACTTACAATGTTTAATAAACGATCTTATTGAAAAGGTATATAAGATCTGTAATGCTTCGGTGGGAAGGTATAGGTTATTCTTCTGTAAGAATATTCCACTTAATTGCCTACTGTTAAAAATCTTTCACCAATAAAAAAGCTAATTGCTAAATGAGGACAGAAAACGAGGGATTTTTTTTCCTGAAGGAAATGCAAACTGTCCTTATGTGCAGGCCTCATGCCTCATGAAGGGGCAATTTGTTTATTTTCAAAGCCTTCCATGAGAGAGGGGACAGTGAATAACAGTACCATGTGTCTGTCCTGTCTCTGTCCCTCTGCCTAGAAGGAAATGGATTGTCTGTCTCTGGACATTTAAGTGTGATGTAACCACCAGAACAGAACCACACCATCAGTGACACAAACTTTAGAGCAGTAGATGGGATGCAAAAAGCAGGTTGTTAGCAATTTCTCTGCTGGGACTGCTCCTCTGTCACAGACACACACACAGCTGTGTCAGACTAGGCTGACACTGCAGGGGAACTTGATGCTTGTGATGACATTCCATGTACTTGGACACTGCTGGGAACAGCCCTGTGGGGGATGCTGAAGGTCCCTGTGGGCCTGCTGGCCACGGGAGGCTCTTTTTTTCACTTGCTTTCTAATGTAGTGGGCCTTGATGTCTAGACGCTTCTTCAGTGAAATCTTTTACTCATAACTGGATTAAAAGTAATAGTGTGGCTCTATCCTTGACACTTCTAAATTCTGATGAGCAGGTATCCTTATCTCTATTTTCTTGAGCCCCATTTCCAATTTTGTCCAACAGTGCAAAAAGAAAAATTTATATTTTTAAACGTGGCAAGGTTAGATTCTCACTCAATCCCTTTAATAGATCACCTTGGACTTTAAAGAAAAGCAACCAAAGAAAATGAGACACATAATGAAGAGATGAGAAATTAGAAGCCTAACCAGTAGCAGAAAGTATGGGTATTTTTCAGCCAACTGGTCAACAGAAAAATGTATTGTCTGGATGAATTTTCTTAGGGCAAGATTCTCACTAAATACACACATTCTCTTTAAAATGAATTAGATTTATTCCTTTTCCCCCAGATAATAATCTTAACTTTTGTTGTGATACCCAGCATTCAACTTCTCTAAATTTCTGAGTTTTACAGCTCTGGGAATATGGATTATTTTATTTTGGTGGGAAACAGAAGTACTAAAAAATAATTATTGTCTGGGTGCCATATACATTTTCTTCACCATAAACTAAACTATTCTATTCCCCTTTTCAGAGTATTTTACAGGATTTCCCTGTATCTATTTCTCCATCTAGCTTTACTTTAAAAGCAGAATTGTTTGCTCAGAATCAATATCTGGAATGTTTCCTTAACAGAAAAAGTATATTAATACAATTCTAATTTAAATCAGAATTGTGATGTAATTTCAAGCTTTACTTTATAAAAATACGCAGGAAAGCTGTGTATCTCTAAGAGTGTACTTTGCAATAAATTCTCTCTTTACAAATTCCTGCCCAGCTGTACTCTGTGCTCTCTGACCTTAGAGGAGAACCTGGAATTATAAACGCTGCTGTAAAGTGTGGCTGCACTGTGGTTCACAGTGCAAGAACAGGGCCTCAGCATAGGGAATTGTCCTCGAAGGGACACAAGGACATCCAGCTGGTGAGGTAGGAAGCAGGGTTGTAACCCCCATGAGTCATCTATAGATCTGCAGCACTGCATTGTTGCTTGATAACTTACAAGTGCTGTCGTGGAAAACGCATCGCCTTGATGAGAATGTCAGAAAAATTAATCCACAAACACCAGAAATTTATGTCCAAAAAGGAGACAGAGGAGTCCTTTTTGCTTTATTCGAACAAAGGGAGAGGCAATGAGGCATTCCCCTGGGATCTCTCGAATTTTTGGAGGACTCAGCCTCCTTTTTATCCTAATTTCCCAGCAGCTTTTTCCCTCTCTCTTTCCCCATGGGCTGAGGTATACTTGAGAAGTATATACTTCCAGGAATGCCTGGCACCTGAGATTCCCCTCTAATGTATAACCCTCCCTTTTAATTTTTAATTCTTATAGATTTCATAGTCTTTCCCCATTGCTTCTTTCATCTTCCAATATCCAATTTCATTTATCAGCAAACTTACAGTTTGTTTGTAAAGGCAAATATCTTTTTCCATTCGTCAATCAGTGGAATCCACCCCATTGTTTCTCTTCTCTCTCTCAGTTCTAGCCTTATCTACCAGCAGATCCACAGCTCGTTTGTAAAGACAAATCCAGCATTGCTCTCAAGAACAGTAAAGCTATTCCCTCTATGTCCTTAAGATTTTGCCTTGGTATGCAAACATTGCTTTGGGATGAGGCATGTCTCTGTCACTCCAAAGTGTCGGGAAGGGTGTTGCCTTGTACAAGTTTTGGGTTGGCCTGTTCATCTGTCTTCACCTTGATATCAACACTACAGCTTTTGTCCTTTCCATATTCTTCCCACCCTCCCTGAGGAGCCTGTAATTCAAGACTTTGAATGCTTTCTGTCTCAAATTAACCAACACCCATTCCTCAACACTACTTGCTTTTTGGCAGTGCTGTCTCTTACAAAGTCATAAAGAAAAAGAACCACTTCTGCACCAACAGAAATAATGTGACCTGTTACATGAGATAATCAAGTATTTACATATAACATAAAAGGAATGAGTTCCTGGAAGAGTTGATGGCGTGTCTGTTCCATAGACCTGGGGTCTCAACTATGAAAATCACCAGGTGATTACATTTAATTATTTGACTATTTAGATGTTCAAATTTAGAGACAAATTCATCAGCAGACACAGGTGTAAAATAATACTTTGTAAAGGGACAAAGCTGCAACAGTGAGCTGCAAGAACCAATTTGGAGTATACCATTCACTTAAGGCCCTTGTCCAGGAAGAACTCAAATATTCTGCAAAAATTTCACCCTTGACCAGTGCTTCTCTATTCTCAAATGTTTCTTAATGATGCCACAGGGAGCATGGAGAGCATCTATTCTCTTCTAAAGAAGAAATCTGAAATGAGGTATGTTTTGAATGCTCTCTATGGTCTTTATTTAGGAAAGTTTTAAATAAAACTGGCTTATTTGCTTTGATATGTTGTGCTTTTAGCTTTTATAGGGAGAGAAAGAAGCAAAAATGAAGTAAGAGAAGGAAAATTCATGTGGAGTGATTGTTGTCATATTAGTCAAACTGGAATTCATTGGAGATTTGTATATATGCCTGCATGAAGAATCTTCTCCTCAAATTGATTCAAAGGAAAAGCATTAAATCATGCAAAATGAGAGATATGGAAATGGCTGAAGTTACGCTCCTTGTCTGTTTTGCTTTTTTTCTTAAAAGAGAAACCATGTTATGTCAGCCAGTGAAAGATAACTTAATATACACCAAAGTTTATAATATGACTGGCATAAAAACCCACGGATTGTGAATTGTATTTTATAATGTGATATGAAGAAAGCAATTGCTTAAAATAAACCACAGAAACATCAGACATGATGGTAAACAGCACATGATCTGGGAAAGGGAAGAATCACTTAGGATTCTGTGGCCAGGATGTAGTTCACGATTCCTGGTGGTATTGGCAAACTTATAAGAATTTAACCACAATGCACCAACCTACCAGGTGCATAAGGCACAGAGCAGCAGACTTGGATAAAAGCCACTAAGGTGCTTCAGCTTGGGGGGCTGTCTGTCTCTCCCCTGTTAGGTGCTTCCACCGTGTCTCCTAGCTCTGGAGGCTCTATTGCCATGTAGAATACATTCCCTCCAGACACCCTTGAGTCAAAAGGTTCCCTTGCCAGTTCCTAGGCAGCTATAGAAGTGGGTTTTCTGGCTTTATGGTCACTGGTGTTATCAGGGGACGTCACAGGGCACTTGGATCTAGGACATCCTGCCTCCACAAAGGCCATTTACACCAACATCACAAAGTCCTAGCTGCTCTCAGCCTCCAGCTCTCCTCTCTGCCCATCAGAAGTGATTGAGGTTCTCCCTTGACAGGAGCACTGTGATCTTCCTAGAAGGTCTTTGGTGTTGTCCACTGCCAGAGCAGCTGAAATCTATGTTCCTCACAAGCAGAACTTAGGCTCTCTGAGAGAAAAAGCTGAGTGAGCCAGCATGCAGGCAGTCTTGAATACAAGTTGTGTCTGAGACACTAGGAAAACGAACTTGGTGGGTGCTAATCTGATTTCTCTCTGTGAGCATTACTGGGAAAAGTGATCCATCAGGGATCTAGGAATATTATGATTACATGAATGATCTGTCATGACTTCCCCAAAGGACTGGATTGGCACTGACTGCCAACTTCTCTTGCTACATTCTTCCAAGATTGAACTATCTTGCAAGAAAAGAACAGGTTTTCAGCTTATCCAGGGGCTTTCTTCCCAGCTGAAATCTGACCAGAAAGATAATCACCAAAGCACATGGCTGAACACAGACACGAATCCATATTCTGGAGAACGAAGCTTCCATATAAACCTCACACCAATTTATCTCTTCTTTAACAAGTTAAATATAAAGTAAAATTATATATTTTATTAAAATAATACAGGTATTTATTTAAAAATTAAATCATGTGGTCTCATCCAGAACATTTACAGGATGAAGAGCAGAGCTAAGTGCTGTGGAACTAGCTCAAAGCCACTTTGGTAGAAGAGTTAGAGTTCACTGTTACAAACACCAGGTTTGTCCTGTTCTGCTGTCCTCATGGCTTCAAATATGGAATTAAGAGAAGAAAAGGAATTTTAAAAAAACTCAGGAAAATGAGCTTTTCTTAGTACATGACAGTGCTGCAGAGAAAGAATAAAATAGCAGTGGGATGCAGTTTTCCTGATACTTCTGGTATGATAGTGTTGGTGACCTGCAGTAACAATTGCTGAATTCCAGTGGTCAAATCAGCACAGCCTGATGGAAGTCCCAACTTGCTTATTTGGGTGGCTGAGCATTGACTTGAGGGGAGACAGTATGACTTGTTGAATCTTTATATATTCCTTACAAATATACATTGTGCCCCAATTGGATCCCCACTTTTCTCAGACATTTATGCCCATAGATAGGTCCTCTTTGGTACAATATGGCTGTGGTTGTTTACACTGCCATAGGTTCTTACAAATTATTTTGACTTTTACTATTCCCTGTAAGACTCTAGAGTGGGGAGATTGGTTTCCCCCTTTTTTCCTCAGTTTTTGTAATGCTCTGCTTAGTTATAAGGTAGTGAGGCTGATGGGAAAGACAAACTAGGGTGACTTTTTATAGCTCTTGAATTTTTAGGACAACCTGTATCACATCAATCCCAGGCTCAGGAAACAGGAACATTTTTAGCTTCAATTCTTAACTTAAAATATGACTGAATGCCCCTCAATTCAATAGCAGTTGTCAAAACTGGTTGAGGATCAAAAAGAAATGGAAATCAGGATCACTGTTTTGTGTTCTGACTTAGGTAATGAACAACAGAGGTTGCATCCCGAGTCACAAAATGTGTTTTTTCTCTTAGTAATCAACACCTTGCATTATCCATACTATGTTTTCTGAACCTTGGCTCTGAGTGAACAAAATTGTTCTGCATCTGTGAGTCTTGCATAGTCTGAGCCATCAGAGTCCCGACATAAAGGATGGATGTCCCTCATATCGTATTGGCCCTCTCTGCAAGTGAATGGTGCCTCTTCTCTCCTCATTATCCCCTTGGAGCTAATTATGCTCATTTATTCCTATGGTCACAGCTCTGCAACAGTCCATCTGTTACACAGACCTGCTGATATTAAACAACCTGCTCTCCTGCATTGCCTGGGAGAAATTCAGGGCACACAATTCCTTACCAGAAATTATGTTCTGATTTGAGAAGTGTCCATGTGCTTCATCTTTGAGAGAGAGGACATTTTTAGTAGAAGCAAATGAAAATCTTCCTGTGTGGAGCCCGCTACAGCATGACCAATAAAACACCTTCCTGAAAGTCAGGAGTGAAATTTGGTAGTGAAAGAAAAATGTTGCAGCAGAAAACTGCTGGGAAAAGAAAGAAGGATTTGGCTGTCTCTGTGGATAATGGCAAGCAGGATGGGGAGAAAGATCTTTGAGATGTTCTACTTGCAGGAGGACATGAAAAACAAAAGAAAAATTGAGTATTAAAATTTTGTGCAAATGAGTATGTAGGGACTAAGAGGGTGGTGAGAATGGGGCTTTTAATAGTTACTAATATATATTGACAGGGATTTCATAAGGGCAAGGCAACATATTGCATTGACATCTTTATTAAGTCACTTGTGGTCTGCTGTGATTTCCTGCACAGGCCAGGTTGATTAGCAGGGTACAACATTAGTAGAATGGATAACACAGTGGGACTCACCACATTTGCTTCCATTGGCAAGGTCACCAGAAAATAGCAGGTCATTGTTAAAAAGCAAGAAAATGATGTATTAGTTAATTTAAAAAATTACTGGCAAAGTTATACTTTTCAAAGCATGCATTCCTGTGCTGTTCTGTTAACCATCCCAGGACTCTCAGGGCAACCTTTGTCAAATGGAAGTACATAATCTCATATGGCTCCAGAAATCAGGAATCTGGCTCAGAGAAAGGAACAGTAAACATTGCAAAGTTGATGATGTGTCAATAATCCTGACAGAAGAGAAATTCTCACCAGAATTTTAGTAATACTAAAATTATTCCAATACTGACTGTCAATTAAGGTGAGGCCTCCACCTACACAGAATTTTAGGTTGCTGCTTTATAAACACCTCTCCTCCAGATGTTAATGCAATCTGGAATGTCAAAACCAAGTAGGTATTATGGACATACTTTGTCAAATATATTCTTGCAAAGGCTTATGCTTATATTTCCCTGAACTCCCATTGCCTGTAAAATTCACCATGAAATGAGATCATGTGACAATATCCAGGGGCAGTAAATACCAAGAATTTTATGATAGCTCAGGTATTGGACCCAATGCAACAAAGGGAAAGGATGATGCTCTCCAACAACCAGTGCTGGCTGCAATACATTCCCAGGAGCAATGTGGAAAAGTTTCTATTCAAATGTGGAAAAGTTTCTCTTCAAGTGTAGATGTAGGATTCTCTCAGACAGAACAGACTTGCTTTTGGACTGTGTTCTCAATAATACAGCCTATGATTTTCCTGCCTTGAAGAGTAAACAGAATAAGTATCTGAGATGAGGGAAAGACTCACTGCTTAAATGACTCTCAACTGCTCGAGGTAAAGCTGCAGATTCCTACCTTCAAAATGTTTTGCTGCCGACTGGAAGAGGTCTGTTGTGGCTTGACATGTGCTCTGTAAGCAAGTGCTGGGACCAGCAATCACCACCTCACAGTTCCTATTAGAACTAGTTCTGATTTCTGTAAAGACATGTGGGCTGTTGAATTCTAGTCACTCTTCCCCTTTATCTTGATGATGTTTTTAAGAAAAAAATAGTATCTGAAATGAAAAATACATAGTTCATTTTGTTATGACTGCAAGAGGACCTGCCAAAAAACAATTTAGTGAATATTTTCAGTGAAGATAATTTTTCTGTTCCTCTTTTTGGCATCTTATTCAGAAATGTTTGCATTTCATAAGTAAAGAATGAAAGTTACAGATCAACATTTAACAGGTAATGGCAAAAGTTATGGGTAAGTGATAAATGTTGTGTCTCTCCAGTGAGGAGGGAAGGTGTGGTGTCTCCGAATTCATCCACTTTAATGTGGAAGATCTTCCTCTCCCCTTTTCTTATTAGTAATATTGGAGTTTCTTGTTTACTTGTTTTCTGATTAAAATATATGTAGGAAATGCCAGTCTGATGCTAAAAAAATAATATAGTTTTATATTTTTATGCTCTCTCCCTTCAACAAAAAAATACATAACACCAAAACCCAACCACAAAAGCTTGACAAGTTGAAAATGCACAAATATTTTCCTAAAAGTCTTTTATTTCGTTGTATGCTTTAGTCCTTGTGTCCATACATGAGGTGCTGAATGCAATTTATAATGTACGGGATGCACAAATAAAAATAATTAAATTATTTGGGCTCTGCCAAGTGGTGCCCACGCTTCCCCTGCTGGTGTGGGCTCATTTCTTGCTGTGGCTCGCTGCTGCTCTCAGGCTGCTGCAGACAAAAGCCTGCCATGCACAGCAAACAGCTTTCCTGAGAGACAGATTGGCCTGCTCTGGCTGGCTGCAAAGCACAGTATGGCCAAACCAGCTGTGCACTATAACTCTAGCTGTGATCCAACACATCAGTGAGAAACTTATGCAAGCCCTCTCATGATGCTTTTTTTGAAATCTCTTTTAAGAAGGCCTTTTTACAGCCCATGTTGCAAATCTGACACGAAATGCCTCTATCTCTGCACTAATATTGCAGATGCTTTTAGAATGCAAACAGCTTCAATTCATCCAGATGTCTGTGTGTTTCTACCCAGTGAGAACAGGGAAACAGAGGCTATGCCCAGGTCTTGATGAACAGATTAAAACATTCCTGTTGTTTCCTTCTTGCCTTGAATATATCTACTTGAATACTGAGTGTCACTGTGATCTCTCAAGTGAAGTGGGAAGGTGTTTGTGGTCTCCCTCAGCCATCCTCTCGAATGTGCAGACCTCGTTTCCTGTGAGGTAACAAGATCTCATCTCTGCATCCTGTTTTTTACCCTCTTCAATCTGGGATGTAGTTGAAAGGCTGGCCTTTCACAGCAAGTCTCGATGAGGTAACAAAATACAGTAGCTATGAGCTAAGAAAATCATATTTTATATTGATGTATGATCCACAAGCTAAAATGCCATGGAAAACTCTGTCCTTTGGAAGAAACTAATTTTCCTGAATTTCTGAATTGGCCTTTCATTTTAATCAGCTAATAATTAGGCAGAATTTTTCTCACCTTGTTCTCACAGAATAAAGGCTAAGGAGAAGAAATCATTTTGCTTTTACAAGGTACATGCTAATCTTCTTTTGATGATTTAGGAAGTAATAATGATGTCTGGTTTTTGGGTCTCTTACTATTAGGAGTAGAATCAGTTCATAAAGCACTAGGATGAGATTTCCAAACTCTCAAGACAGGTGCCTGGAAAAGGGAGGGCATTTGCAGAAAAGGCTGGTAGATCAATCTAATCTTACTTGCTAAAGGACTTTGGAGATAACAGAAGATGAAGCTTATTTTTTCACCCACTGACATGATGGCGCTTCAAGAGCAAAACCAGCCCAACTCCCAGCTGGTGAAATTGGCATGCAAAGGCTTTGTGTGCCTGACTTTGCGTTTTACAGACGAAACACATGGTCTACTCAGTCACAGTGGAAAATGTCAGGTATTTATTACCTGAATAATGCACTAGGAATGGGACAACACAGACTTTGCTTCCTCCTATGCATTAAACTTGAAAGTAGCTTCAGAGATATGTTGCTCAGGGCCTTGCAATCTCTTTCAGGTGGTAGGTAACAACTGGATTATGCTGGAGTAATCCACTCATCAGAGTGCAGAGTTTGAGTAATCAATCCATAGATGTCCAAGGCTGCACCTTTCACAGGAATATGGTGTCCCACCCTTAAGGGGAAGGGAGCACTCAAGACATGCAGATGCTTGTGGTTGAAAGGATCAACAGAAGCCAGAGGGTCTGCAAAACTCATTAAGTTCTATTAGTAAAAGGTGCACTTTGAATGGAAATTTGTATAAATTTGTCCCTTATGTCCTATATAAGCACATGGCAGTGGGTTTTGGGTAAAAGGGGAAGGTGAACGGGAAGGTGAAAGGGAAGGTGAAAGGGAAGGAAGGAAGGATTCCAGGAAGGAAGGATTCCAAGAAAGAAGGAAGGATTCCAGGAAGGAAGGATTCCAGGAAGGAAGGAAGGATTCCAGGAAGGACGGATTCCAGGAATGATTCCATGAAGGAAGGATTCCAGGAAGGAAGGAAGGATTCCAGGAAGGAAGGAAGGATTCCAGGAAGGATTCCATGAAGGAAGGATTCCAGGAAGGAAGGAAGGATTCTAGGGAAGGAAGGAAGGATTCCAGGAAGGAAGGAAGGATTCCAGGAAGGAAGGATTCCAGGAAGGATTCCAGGAAGGAAGGGAGAGAGAGAAAGAAAGGAAGAAAGAAGGAAAGAAAGAAGGAAAGAAGGAAAGAAGGAAAAGAGAAGGAAAGAAGGAAAGAAAGGAAAGAAAAGAATAAAGAAAAAAGAAAAGAAAAAGAAAAAGAAAAAGAAAAAGAAAAGAAAAGAAAAAGAAAAAGAAAAAGAAAAGAAAAGAAAAAGAAAAGAAAAGAAAAGAAAAAGAAAAAGAAAAAGAAAAGAAAAGAAAAGAAAAGGAAAAGGAAAGGAAAAGGAAAGGAAAGGAAAGGAAAGGAAAGGAAAGGAAAGGAAAGGAAAGGAAAGGAAAGGAAAGGAAAGGAAAGGAAAGGAAAGGAAAGGAAAGGAAAAGGAAAAGGAAAAGGAAAGGAAAGGAAAAGGAAAGGAAAGGAAAGGAAAGGAAAAGGAAAAGGAAAGGAAAGGAAAGGAAAGGAAAGGGAAAAGGAAAGGAAAGGAAAGGAAAGGAAAGGAAAGGAAAGAGGAAAGGAAAGGAAAGGAAAGGAAAAGGAAAGGAAAGGAAAAGGAAAAGGAAAAGGAAAAGGGAAAGGAAAGGAAAGGAAAGGAAAGGAAAGAAAAGGAAAGGAAAGAAAAGGAAAGAAAAGGAAAGAAAAGAAAAGAAAAGAAAAGAAAAGAAAAGAAAAGAAAAGAAAAGAAAAGAAAAGAAAAGAAAAGAAAAGAAAAGAAAAGAAAAGAAAAGAAAAGAAAAGAAAAGAAAAGAAAAGAAGCAGTAGTTGGCATGTTCCTAATTCACAAAGCATTGCAGGAATGTTCAGTCAAAGCTGTGTGAAAGGGGAATATGATTGTATTTATAAGTGGATTGCAGTTTTTTTTTTTTTTGGTCAGAGCTCCTCCTGATGCTTTCACGGTGGTTTGTCACCGCCAGGCAGAGGCAGTCCCACATCAGAGCACTTAGTGGCGGTGTTACACCCCTGAGACCTGGCTGGCAAGGGACCTGGCTGCCTGCAGCTCTTGTCACCTCTCCAAAGGACAGGCAAGTGTCGTCATGGCTCTTGTACATGGGGCATCAGCGCCAGTGGGAACCCACAAGTGCCCTTTTACAGCCGGGGAGAATTGTGAGTCTGGGCCTGGATTTCCTCTCGCCAGAGATGAAGTGTTACATTATGTTTGTCCACACTGAAGCTTAGACACCGCTTTTTTTGTCCAGCTCTGTTGTGGTGTCAGCATGTCCTCCTGGATCTGCTTGGGATCAGCAAGTATCCACTTAACGTTGATGTTTTTCTCTATCAAACATATATAGTTTCATAAAAGCTTTGGGTAGTATATTCCTTCTTGCCTGTTGCATTACTCAGAGATTAATCTGAAATGAACTGCCTGTCTCCCAAATGAACAGGCAGGAGGAAGATTTGATAGACACATGGACACAGAAATAACCTCTGTTTATTCTATTATTAGAGAAATAGTAAGACTACATCTGAGTAAGTTTAAGCTGGAAGTAATTTAACTGGGAATGCTTGATCCTTCTCTGTGTGGAATGTATTTTTAGCAATCTTCTGCTTACAGAAAGAACAATTTTCTGCTGTTGACATTCCAAGAATAGCTACAGGTAAAACCCATTGGATTTTATGCTGTCTGCAAATCAGGGAAAATATTAGTTTTTTCCCTTTGCTTCATCTAATCAGTGAGAGAAAATACATCCTCTGGATCTAGAGAAAATTAATTTATTATTGTTCCCCTGATGTTATGAGAGCTGAAGGGAGGAAGCTAATTGGAAGAAAATTAATATTGCTCAAACTTCCACAAGAAAACTCAATTTTTATATTGAAAATACAGCAGAAGCTAGTTAAATTTCAGTCCTTTAAGACACACATTTTTCTTGAGGCAATAAAGGCATGACTAATATTAGTCTCCATTAGCTGTGCAGTGGTTTGGTGCAGGAGTCAAATACCCATGGAGCTATTTGCTCATTCCCACCACCCAATTGGAAAAGAAGGGAGAGAGTAGGAAGAATGGAAGTGAAGATCATGAGTGAGGTAAAAATAGGGGTAGTGCTTACCGGTTACCATTATGGGGAAAACCAACTCAATATGGGAAAATGAGCTTAATTGATTGCCAATGTAAATAGATTTGGTTGTTTTTTATATGCACATACCTGTAATATTTATATTCATATAAAAGCTAGAAATAATTTATATAGATATATCTCTTTATAAATATAAAAAAACATACCTCATGCAACTCTGTAATATATATGACTATTTGACAATAACATTGCTATTAGAATTATACAAATTTTAATATATTTTTTATTTTGTATTATACAATTATTTATATATAAGATATATACATATACAATGATGGAATTATTGATTTGGCCATTGGAAAACAAACATGAAAAAGAATCAAGCATTTACCAGACTGGAGAAAACTCTAGTCTTCCTCCCATTCCCTGGCTCACCATCATTCCTTGACCTGTGTCCTGGAGTGGGTCTGTTGGACCTGCTTGGTGCAGGGCAGCCCTGGTCTCTCCTCTCACCGACCCTGTTGCAGCCCACTGCTGCCAGAACTTGGATACCCACATCCAATACTCTTGGCAGTGTAAAGAAAGTCAAAACAGACACCATTCCCCCCACAAAACTCCAGCAAAAACTTTTAGATCTCCAGAGATTATGGAGAGTCTATAGAGAGATAGATGGACCTGCTTGTTATAAAAATTGTTAAAGTATTAAAAAAATTGGTAATTCCTAATAACTCCGTAAGTGAAAGAGGAAAATATGGTTTAGATAGCAACTTCATTGACTAATTAATTAAACTTTAATTAAACTCACAGCCTTAGGGAGGCTAGTCAAAATTTGTCCTTTGTTCTTTGAATATATTTTCAAAACAAAAACTTCCATGTGTAATAAGAAGTACTGGAAAGAACTATATGCAGAAACTAATTAGATTGAGCAGACATGAATAGGAGTAATAAGTCTACCGCACAACTTCTAAGTTAATTCAATCTTTGGCAAGATTTTTGAGAAACAAGCAGTGGTAATATTAAGTGCTGCAGGAAAATAATTGACTAAGGTTTTCCTTGCTGTAATTTTGGACAGGAAGGAATGTAGAACAATTTTGAGGAGCTGATATTTTCCATGCCATGTCAACCAAAATTTAGGCCTCTTCAGCTTGCCTATTCCTTGACTGGTGCTGGAGCCTGGAAGCTAAAATTTGTGTGGTTGGGCAGTGGTGTGGAGTTTGGGCACAAGCTGGAGCAAAGCATAAAACTGATATGCAGAGACAATGAGGGGGAGAAAAAAGAAGTAAACAGGAAAGAGAGACAGGCAGCAGGATAAAAAGCAAGGGAGAGAGTTGAGGAGGACATCTTTTACTGTGGTAGCTGAATATTACAATACGAGGTTCTGAAGATGAGCAATGTTGCAGGACTCAGGGTGCTGCTGTCAACATATAGAACAGGAATACCTTGGATTTTACTTCTACCTCACATTCTCTTTCTCTGAATGCTTAAATGTCCTGTCCAGGTATCTAGTCAGGACACACACAGTTATTTGATGTTTCATGGAGGGTGTGTGTGCTTTAACCCTTTGCCAAAGGAAGAGTCTTCTATGCTCTTTGGGACTCCAAGTGCACTTGCATTAGAGTTTTCAGGGATACTTCAGCGCTCTCTGATTTTCAGGTAGTGTGGGTTATTGGCCAAGCTCTGACCCAAGGCTGAAACTCCAAAACTGGCTTGGATATCTTACTGGAAATAAATGTGCCATGTAGTATCTAAGGACTAATTAGTCCTTAGTGTTGAACCAAAAAAAACTTCCTGTGCCTTTCACTAGTATGTCATTTGAGTATCCAAATTTCACATAGGCATCTGAAAATGTGAGATTGTAAATTTGACAATTTTCTTTTCTGCTGGTGAGTTCTGCACAATGTTGAAACAAACCTACCCCTAACCACTGTTTTCTAAGCTAGAGTTACTTGAAATACTTCAGTGACAAAGTTATCACACACCCTCAAGCACTTTTAAAAACTCTCAAATGCTTGTTTCCTCTTATTTATCAATACTTTTGA